>JABSTQ010011083.1:0-335000 GCA_013358835.2 Ixodes persulcatus | reverse complement strand
GCACTTAGTTCTTATTGCAATTACTGGGTCAACGTTTGGTTTACGGGCCGCTGTCGTTTGAACGAGCTGACTACAAAAAGCAGACAAGTTTGAAAGAGCAGACGACAGTTCGAACGCATGCGCAATGGAGTGCGGGCAAGAAGCACCGCGTCCCGCGTCAACAAACCATTGGAATGTCCCGTTGTCGGCGTCTGTGTGAGTCTGCATGCTCTTTTTTGCGTTGAAATTGTCGATTCTACGTCCTCATAGCAATGTCTTACCACTTTAATCGCCTTGAGCGAAATTAGCAAGGCTCGTTACGCCGCTAAACTTTGCGTAAATAATTTGACGTGCGGCGATCATTCGCATGAACGCCGCAGAATGGACGCCAAAACCATGATTAATTCTTCTAGCTATTTTCAATCGCGACGTCGCTCGTGCTGCAAAAGTGTAGAAGGTCAGGCGGTGATGATGAACGTCGATACTGAAAATCGAAGCGGGAACAGACCAAGCGTAACAAGTCGGTGATGGCCACTGGTACCAATGATGAACATCTTGTATCTACTGTTTACACCGAGCCTACTTAAGTCTTTTGAGGCCTGCAATTACTTCTTATTGCAATCACCGGGTCAAAGTTTGGTCTACGGGCCGCTGTTGTTTGTACGAGCAGACGACAAAAAGCAGACAAGTTTGATAGAGCAGACGAAAGTTCGAACGATCAGGCGGCCGTGTGAATTTGAAGACGCACTGAACACGTGGGTGGTCCGGACAACTTGGCGGTTTTTTCTCGTTCATGTTGGAACAAAACAAATACATCTGGCGACCACGAAGTGTTGCCCGCACAAGCAATCGTAGTTCGACAGCGTCTGGTTTGCCCTTTTCACGGCTACTATCCACGTTCTCGGACGAACGGAGGGGGCAGAAACACATGAAAACTGATCTTCAAACCTTTCCAGGCTCTCTTGGTACAGCCCCCGTCGCAGCATTTTGACGAGAAGGCAGGTTTTTTGTCTGGTTTCTTCCGAGAGAACACAGGAATGCATGTCTCGCGCGGCGACTTCTGCCCACCGCCTCAGACCGGAAGTGCGACCGACGCGCCACCACCGCGGCGTGACGTAGAAGAGTTGAGTTCGTGTATATACATGCATACATGCATGTATGTATGCATGCCTGCATGCATGCATTCCTACATACATACACACCTACATATGTACACATATATTCATTTTAATATTTTTTCTAAATTTCTGCCGCGCTAACGCAGGAGCTGACATGGTAACGTTAGGTTTTATTCTTTTTCTAACCACACTACTTCAAAATGTGTAAACTTTGACGGTGTTGGTTTCAAAATGCGATGACACCAAGCTTCCACCGTTCTTTCTACACACACCATCGAACCTGTAGTTTCGCAACCGATGATAAATGGCCAGGATCATAGCTCGTGATGACACGGCAAGGCAAATTCTGGTCATGACATCGCGAACGGAAATCGTAAGAGGGCTTCGTCGAAACATCGCGGCGATAATAGTCACATAGAGCTTGGTTCCATGCTCCCAAGTAAATCCGAAAAAAAAAAATCCGAAAAACACATGCCGGTAAATTTTGCGTCAATTCGGATTTATCCGAAAAACTCCGAATTTCGAGGTCACAACGACAAAATAAAAAGCAAAAAAAAACGGTGTTTTACAACTTAATTTTATAAGAGCATAGGGTCAGTGGTCCTGACGAGATGCGCCACTGAGTTTCCTTTGTAATCTAGAACTGTTGACAAAAGGGGTTGGCCTTTTAGCTTGTCGAGGTTCCTTCAGGACATGATACCCGGATCTTATTTATTTGTTTTTGAATTTGTAAAATATAAGACCACACTAAAAGAAACACCGAATTAAAAAAAATGGTAATCCAAAAAAACTAAACTTCGATAAAGCCCGAATTTTCTGCGAAAAATAAATTCCGGCAAAAACAACCCTCCGAATCCCACGAGAGCTAAAATCCGAAAACACGGAATCCTACTTATAGTACTGAAAATGAAGGGCGTGGGTTAATCTACATGTTCACGCTTGTTGACGGGTGATTCGATCTTTGGCATTCTCCCCGCCTATTGCCGCAATCTCAGTGCAGGCGGAGCGATGATAAGAAACTCAGGACTCGCCCCCTCCTGCGTGTCTTAAAACTCCCGTTGACTATGTACTTTCTGCGCTTTCATTTTCTGTAGATTTACTCCCACAAGCTCGCGAAACACCTCCTAAGCTGTTGCGCGTGTTTTCGAGCGCAAAGAAAACTCGGTTACCAATCACCGAGGGAGCCCTGCGTGTTGGTCTTCCGTTCCGTTAGGAGTTATGCGCCAAACGGGTAAAGGGTTGTCGACACAAAGGCTCTCTGTTGTGTACGGTAAGCGCTTGTACACTCCAAGACATTTTTTTTTAATTTTATTTGTTAGAGTGCGCGACAGATTTCGCGACAGGATTTGACATTTCAGCCACTTTTAGCCGATTCCGAGTATTTTTGAGGGTCCGTCAAGATAAGATGATAACATTTTGCAGAATTCGCATCTGTTCCTCGAAGGTGTTCATAATGTAGGGCAGCAAAATTTATTCGATTGACAGGAGCTTAAGAATGTTGAGAAAATACTAAAGTCTTTTTCAGCATAAGACCTACGAAACTGGCTCCACCGTCAAATTCCCAGAAACAAAAAAAAAAAGGCTTTACAACGCCATTCAGTAAAAACGTACTGTTTGTTAACGTCACAAAAATTTAAAAAAAAATGTCTTCTAACGCTTTGCCTAATGCCAAATGCACCTCGGTGCAATAAGCATTCAGCTACGCTTTTTTTTTTTCTTAAAGGCCAAACTTGTCTGCAGGTTTTATCTAACCAACTATAGTCGCACAATCTTCTGTCGTTCTTTTTTTTTTTTGGTTTGGGGATTGGTGGGGGCGGGTCGGGAAGTTGTAAAGCCCTCCCTTCATGCACGCGGTGGCAAAGGAAAGGGGCTCTAGTAATCCGGCCCCTAACACCCGCACGGGCTTCCTCGGCTGTTTGCGTAAAACCTCCGCAATGCAGTGTTATAAAAGTCTCGTTTTATGGAGGATGACCAAACAACACCAATGTTTAAACTGACTTCATATGGATTTTCAGTTTAGCATTGAGGACTAATTCGCCAACAAGGGTATGCATCTTCAAGGGGGTAATATCTTCAATGTCTTCAGGGAGGTAGAGACAACGTATCATGAAGAAAATCAGACGTACATAACGCGTTACCAGTAACGCGTTATTCCATCTAGTTACTGTTTTCGGAAACAAAGCAATGACTTAAATACTCTTCCAGAGAAGAAACGAGTAACGTATTTTCATTTTTTTTTTATGGGAACGGTAATTACTGGTATTTATAAAGAAGTACGTGTACAACATATCTCGATCCCCCAGTTTGGTCACCCCGCTGCGACTTTCAACCCCCCCCCCCCCAAAAAAAAAAAAAAAAAAAAACGCAAAAAAACGATGTTAATGGCATTATTGACGACAAAAATATTGGAAAGCTGCTTCAAAAAGCATTCAAAACAAGAAGAAAGTCTCTCACTACTTTAGGGCTGAAGTAAGGCATCTATTTTGAATCTCAGTAAGGAGTAATGTACTTTTTGTGCAAGTAACGTGTAACCGTATTTAGTTACTTTTGTTCAGTGTCTGGTGAAAATACCCGCTATATCTTCAAGTAGGTACTTACATTCATCGATGTGTCGTTCACCAGAACGTAATAGTGCGCGTACTCCCCGCGTTGATCGAGCAACCAGTGGGCAGCCCAGGTGTGCTGGTCACTCGTCAGGGCCGGGTTAATATCCAACACCACCCGCAGGCCGTTCCGATGCACCTCACGGACGAGGTGCTCGAAGTCACCCATGTGACCCAGATGAGGATCCACGTTGTCGAAGTCGATGATGTGCTCGTACTCTAGCGGATAGTCCAACGCACTGAACACAGACGTCAACCTCAGGGCGGACGCCCTTAACTTTTTGATGTACCCCAACTTGGACGCGAGTCCCCTGAAGTCCCCGAAGCCGTCGTCGTCCGAGTCCACGTACGAGGCGGTGAAGACCTCATACATGAGGCCACCCTGCCACCAGGACCTGTCCGGGTCGCAGGACGGTTGTCTGAGCAGGAGGACGCCAACGATGACGCAAAGGACGGCAACCAGGCAGCTGACGCAGACTAGAAGGCAGCCCACCCGCAAGGCCGGCCAGTTCCAGCGGACGAAGAGCGACTCGCAGCACTCTTCGGCGAGTCCTGCGGTCTTGGGGGGCGTTTCCAGGAGCGTCGTGGTGCTGCCAGGTTCGAGAACGCACGAGTCGCACGAGTCTATAGGTGACTTGGAACTGTCGAAGACGACCTGCGCCAGTGACGGGTAGGACGGCGTTGGTTCGGTTGGGAAGACGGTTCCGGGCGTGAGGCAGGGGGTCTTGTCGACGCGTTCCATCTGGAAGAAGTCCGATATCGGATGGTCGCCGTGATTGTTGTTGTTGTTTTGGTTGTGGTGGTTGTTGCTCGCTGGACGGTGACCAGGGAGCCTTCGGCTGCCGTCGGTTGGCGAGAGCAGGGATGGAGCGTGGCCCGTGATCTTGAAGATGTCCCTCCGCGGCGGACAGCCATGGTGGTAGTTGTGGTCCTCTTCCTCGGCGTTCATGGCCACGCCCTGCATGAAGAACAAAACAAAAACGACGCCACATTTAGGTAACGGGCTTGGCGAAGATCCGGGCATTTGTCGAAGGGAAAGGGCAAAAGTGCAACGAACCGTAGATGTCCCCGGCTCGTGCGTTCGTTTGCCCGTGAAAGGAGCCCGCATGCTTTCGTCCCCCCCCCCCCCCCCACTTCAACCAACAACGGTGCGCTTGGACGCCTCTTATATCGTGCGATCTGTGTGCGTTTTCTAGGTTCACACACAAAAAAAAAACGCTCAGGATCACGGCATTCATTTTGCGTGGAAAGCAAACGCACGAAGTGAACTAGTGCCGTGATGGTGCGCATATGGCGCTGCTTGATTGGCTACATCGGGCCGTAGCGGCGACTGCGCTCGGTAGGCCTGATCATATATAGCCTCCTATATACTAACAAAGCCTGGCAGATCGCCACGAGAAGCGGCCGCCGAAATGGAGAAGGGGGAGCGGCAGACAACGGATGAGAGGAGAGCCACGTGACTGGCACCCCGCTGCGGCGAGACGCCGAAACACGCTTCTTCCGTGCGAACTGGTGTATTTCGGAACCTCACCGCTGCAAAAGTTGTGCGCTGAAGTCCAGGTTCTCCGGGAAATGGCTCTTTGATGCTCTGTGCTACCAGATCCTCGCGCTCCAAATGTGCAACCGGGCACTCTATGGCTCCGTCGTCGAACTGCCAGGCTTTGTGAGAATAGAGGAGGCTATGGCCTGATTCAAATGGGGCGATTTTGCTTGCGGTTTCGCAATCTCAACAATCGTTCGTGCGAAAAAAAAAAAAAAAAAAAAACAAGTGCGATGGAGGCTGCGGGATTCAACGCCGCAGTTGCGATATCGCGAGCAAAATCGCGCCATATGAATCAGGCTGTAGTTAAAACAGTGTATAAAAACGGCTATCATTATTTTTGTTTATTCGAGTGAACCAAACGTAAAAGCACGCGGTACTGCGCCCCAGTGTTTGTTTGTTTGTTTACTCAGAGAGCATCGATATTGAGGTTTTCACAGCTCATGCTAACTTAATTTCTTTATTTCTTTATTTGAGAGTTCTACCAGCTTCACTCAAAAAGCTACGAGTGGTTACAAAATTCGAAAAATTGGAAGGGCAATGAAACACCAGCGGAAAAAAAAAATAATACTAGCAAAAGTGTAACTCCATAGCATCTGCAAATAGACCAGAAGACACCAGAGTGACAATAGCATTACTTATATTATTTCATTCTTCAAATGCCCCGAGGAAAGAAAGAATATCTGAAACACTCGTTTGTGATAAGAATACCCCTTTGTGCATCGGGGTGCGGTATAAACTAAAGAACTTTATTTCAAAGTCTCATAATAAAACTGATGTTTGTACTTATCGAATTATTCAGATTGTCCGTAGTTCCGAGTTTTTTTTTTCTTAATTCCGAAAGCAACGATCCCCCTGTATACTTTTTTATTGCTTCGGTGGATGGCCCACGCCGTGCACACTGCGGCTCGAAACAAAGTTTGTGCGGTATGCTCATCACAAGTAATCAAATACTTTGCAATCAATGCATTTTTAGAGGAGATTTGTAAATATTAAATCGCCTTTATTAGGTACTAATCAGGAGAGTAATGTGATAATTTTTGAAAGTAATAAAATGACTCGTAATTGTTACTATATTTTCCCACCCCTTTCTAAAGGCGCCCTTGTCTCCGCAACCTACCTATCAAGGAATACCAAGTCTCCGACAATGGGACGGTCTACCAAAGCAGGTCGATCTACCGGGTGTCGCAAGTAGCGGCCAGGCTCTTTAAATCGACCGCCAAATTCGGTTTCTTAACCTATCGCGCTACGATTTTGTGCAGCGTTGCCCACAGGTGGTGCCATTTTTCTATAAAATTCGCAAAGAACAAACTTACCCGAGGAAAAAGTAAAAAAAAGAAAAATGCTTAACTCCTATGGAAACGCAGCGAATTCACCGGTCTTCAAACAATAGGGCACCCCATTGATTGATGGCCGGTGGCTTTCGCTGCGTTTCCATAGGAGGTAAGCCTTTTTCTTTCTTTCCTTTTTCCTCAGGTAAGTTCGCTCTTCGCAAATTTTATAGAAGCAGTACATTACCTGGGGGAAACGCTGCACGAAATCGTAGCGCGATAGGTTAAGAAACCAAATTTTGCGGTCGGCTTAAAAAGTCCTGGTCGCTATTCGAGACACCCGATAGAAGATGAGTAGTTTGTAATCTGGTGATTTTATTACATGAAGAAACAGTGCAAAATGTCCGTTTTCAAACCGGCAGAAATATATGCAGTTTTGAAAACCGGAAGTAATCGGAAAAATAACGGTTACTTATTCAAGTAACGTTCACTTATTTCCTTCTCGAGTTTTCGAGTAATCTAAATAAATACGTTTTAATCGAGAGTAATACTAGTCGTAATCGACTACATTTTTTTTTTTTTTTTAGCAATTTGCACAAGACTGCTCCAAACACGTCGTCTGACGCGCCAACGTAGCGCGTCAATAACTCGGAAGGAAATTGCTTCGGTCGTTCCCTCTCGCTCGTGACCCACTGTCGCAACCTGAGCGATCACCGAGTGGAAATAAATAAATGATGGGGGGGGGGGGGGGGGGGGTTGCAATATGGAGGCGGGCGCCACTCCAATTTCCACCTAAAGCTCCGCGCTCGAAACCTGCTCCCGCCTTCTGAAATTGAACTTTACACGAGAGACATCGCTCAAACCACCATATATATCCTCCACATTGCGAGCCGCCAGCGACCGTTCTCGAGTGTCCCGGGTATTGGAGAATCATTGGGTGTGAGATTTAGCTGTATAGTGTGTACTATTTGATTGTTTTGAGGCGGCTGCGTTGGTTGGTGTGAAAACTTGCGAATAAATTACGCGGAGAAAGACAGAACACGGGTGGCACATCTTTCGTCCGGTCCGTGTTCTGCCCTGTCCGTGTAATGCCCTTTATTAAATTAACGTTCTGATGCAAGCGAGTTGGTTCATGACAACACGCATCGAGAAATAGGGGAAAAAATTACAAAGACAAGTAGAAGGGGACGGGACGAACGCTGTGTGTAATTCTGTGTAAGATGTGTAAAATGTGTAACATGTGGAATATGTAAAATATGTGGAATTTTTCCGCAAGAGTTTTGTACTATTTAGCCATTCTGAGCTTCCACTGGATTCCGTTTCTGAAAGAAGTATCGCTTTATCTCGCACATGACAGCCCAACGTGTGTGTTTGTGGGCTTGTGTGCGCATAGGTGTGCATGTTTATGCTGGCTTTGTGTGTGCGCGCGCGCGTGTATGTGTGCATGCGTGTGCGTGTATGTGTGTGAATGTGAGTGTGTGTGTGTGTGTTTTAGTGTGTAGGAGTGTGGCCGTGTGTTGGTGCGTGTATGTATGCGTGCGTGTATGTGCAGGCGTGTGTCTATGTTTGCGTGTGTGCGCATCTGTGTCGTGCTTGTTTGCGCGCTAGTTTGCGTGTCTGTGTGTGCGTGTGTGCGTGCGCGTGCGAAGGGGAGATGGGCTTGGAATTCTTCCCACTCCGCATTTTCCCGCCTAAAAAAGCAGAAAAAAAAACTGTATGAATAAAAGCCGGTAATAATTAATCTTCATAATGAGCGAAGGGCATTCCCAGTCCGCGTCAGTATATAGTTTGAACGAGTGGGAGCGCCGTCGCCTCCGTCGTTCCCTTCGCCAGATCGATCAGACCTTGAGGCCGTCCTCCCCAAGGGGTGTTTTAAGCTCCATTTTTTTTAAGCACGAATCTACCGAGAAGCAAGAGGCTAATCACGTTTATGCCACAACGCAAAAAAAACAAAAACAAGCACAAGACGTATGAGAACCGTAAGTAATGCTTAAAGGGCAAGACATCGACCACCACACCGTTTCCAAACAAGCCTCCGTTTGCCCACACCGGGTGTGGTGGGCACTGCGCCTGCACAGAAACCAGATTCGCCCGAGGCGAAGCATCTGCGCATGCGCAGTGCCGACGGCAGCGCCACCGCAATGGCGTGACGTCAGAGTGTTGAGTTGGTCTATATACACTCTAAGAAATGCCTGTGCGTCTACTTACTAGCAAACCACTCGAAGAGCAAATGTCTGCGATCTACGAAGGCGGAACATCCGTTTAGAGCTAAAAATTAAGTCGGCTTGCAGTCACGCTTGCATTGAGTAATAGCCACAGCGCAGGCTTCATTTTTAAGTCTAATCGGATGTTCCGCCTCATCATTCGCTGAGCTGATTTCGTAGACCGCAGAGATTGGCTCTTCGAGTGTTTTGCGGGTAAGTAGACGCGCAGAAATTTCTTAGAGCGTAGTATACCGGCAACTTGGGAAACAACGCGTGACGCGTTTGAAGCATCTAATTATTATCGCCCATCCGTGGTCAATGACGTTGCCTCATGAGCCGACAAGATCGCCCAACAACGCAAAGCAATAAGTGCGAACACAATAAGCCCGTGTTTCTAAAGCTGTCGCGGACAACTGAAGATATGGCGTGGGAAGGCGTGGGAAGCACCCAGCATCTTATTATCGCTCCAATGAGATTGCAACAATAGCCGATAAGAGTGCGAAAGAACGAATCGAGAACAAATAAGCGCGAACTTAATAGCCCACGCCCTGCGTTTCTTAAATTGTCAGCCGCCATAGCCGTAGTCGCTGACACTCTAAGAAATCTGAAACGTCTGCTCTCCCGCAAACAACTCGGGAGAGCCAATCGCCGCCATCTGTGGAGGGAGCTCGACCAATGACGGGGCTCACAATCTGCTTAGACCTAAGCGAAAACACTCTGCCTTGTGACACTCATGAGCATGACGTTTCACCATGCTTAGTGTCACAGCGCAGGGTGTTTTCGCTTAGGTGTAAACGTATTACAAGCCCTGTGATTGGTCGAGTTCACTCCGTAGACTGCACTCACTGCAGCGATTGGCTTTCCGGAATGCCTTGCGGGAGAGCAGACATTCCAGGTTTCTTGGAGGCTAAGTTGGGCCCGTTTTCTTTTGCTTTGCCCTCCGGCGTTCCCATCGCGGCTAATTCAGCCATCTCATTGACTGCGGAGATATAATATAATGTGAATGGGACTAGCCCTGCGTCGTTGACTTATAGCCCGTGACCTTTGTACCGTATTTTTTTGGACTTATAGTCCGCACCCGGTGCATTTTCTACACGCCGCGCATAGTCCCCAGGCCGTGCACAGTCCACACTTACTGCTTAGTCCGTACGTAAAAACATATCATACACAGCACACCTGTACAAATGCCTGCTGTATTAGATCACAAGGAAGCTTGTATCATACATAAATGAGCATTAATATACTCCGTTATTAATAAAATTCACCACGTCTTTTCACGGAGAAACGACCTAGAAAAAGAAAATCGTCGTATTGTCCGCACCCGTAGAACGTTTGGGTAAAATTTCAACTTTTAAACATGTATATTCCGCGGACAATTGTCCAGAAAATGCGGTATTCATAATCTCGAAAACCTGACACTGAGGAATACGGAAGTGTTTGTGCCCTTATATGTGTTCGTTGCTCTTTGCGAAAGTTTCTAAAACACAGGAGGCCGGCGCTAGTCATATCGCTGCATCGGTGACTCCGCGATTGGGATGCAATCTTCTCCATTTCGTAGGGCTTCGACCTTATGGCTGGCTGCCAAGTGGTCGCGTGGTGATTGACCCAAACTGCTGGCTATCGGTGTTGTGTTTTCAGCAACCGGAGACATGCACTGCAAATGTTTATTCACACGATGCATCTTTTCAACGCGTAACGGTTTAGCGAAACCGAGATTTAGCAAAAATGGCCTGTCCACATAGTTTGACGTGCGAATCCTGTGACGTGTTGACTCACGAGAATTTCGGCCAAACATTGGCATCTGCACTCAAAATATCGAGCGTTACGCATCAAATTTATATGAAGTGCATAGATTGTAAGAGATAGATGGTCGGCTTCAATAATACGACTCGATAAACTTCGTCGGATTCAATCACTCGGTTTACTAGTTTTGCAAAAGCGGAGAAAGACCGCGAACGTCAAAGAACAGGCGGATGATCTCAAAGTACTTTCGCACATTTTTGCACCGCTAAAAGATGAGTTATGCCCAGTCATCATGTTTATATGCACTGCTTGCACTCGCTGCGACTGGAGGAATCTGCACCGCGCGTGACGAAGTGCGCCAACCCGTATACTGGCCGTATCGCCCGTGCCCACCGCTTCTCCCCGGGTCGCTCCCCGCCATGTTTGTTTTCTCTTTTCGGCTTTGGCCACTTTGGCTCGGATACGGAATCGGACAAAAATCAGGCTCCTCCAAGAGCTCGCTCCACCTCGAAGGCCAGAGAGGCGGTGTCGAGCGGCCATTGGCAGCGTCCGCGTTTCTCCTCCGGGCGATTGACAGGCCTCGCTGATGTTTCAGCAAAATCTCGATCCAAAAGACAGGAGCGCACAGAACGTTTTTCGGACGTGCACTACTTTTTCTGTCGCCTTCACACAAGGCATCTGTTTCCCGACACAATATTCGCCAACAAGGTGCATCGCCTGAATATACCTTTAAGGCCGGTTCAGACACTTGCGTTTGACTGCGTTGCGTCGAGAAGCGAAAGCGAGTCACCGGCTCATCTGTGCTTCGTATGAAGCGTGGAGTTCACGATTCAAGGAATCATCGTGGCACGCGATATAAGCAGCGGGGATGTCCTGGTTTCTCGCAGCCGCAACGCGGTGAAACGCACAGAAACGCAGTGAAACGCAACTGCGTGAACCAGGCATTAGAAGAGCCCCTGGACAGCTCACTATAGGGAGTATTCAATCACAGCCATATCTGTGTGCGCTAGAGTTCCTGTATAGGCTCCCTACGGGAGCCAGAGTTGCGCGTTCACGCATGGCATGTGGATCCAGCTCCTCACGTGACTGAATTCGGCGAATAGCAGCGCCGCGCGTTCGAGGCGCGCGGCGGGCTCAAAAGCCTGGGAACGTACGCCGGGGCGCGTGCAACGTCTACTTTGCTGCACGACACTTGATACGGCTCCTCACGTGATCGGATCTCGGCGAATAGCGGAGAGGGCGGCACGCGGCATGTGGAATCAAACGCGCAACTCTGGCTCCCGTAGGGAGCCTATAGACCTTTCCAAAAAAGGGCACTTGGCAGGTTCCATTTTCAGTGTTCGTGCGTATGGCGCGTGATTTGCTCGCTTTCCGAAGCGACGAACGTGCGCGTTCTGGACTGTGATTTAACACGTGTGGACTGTGATTTTTGTAAACAGTGGAAACGTCTATACAGGAACTCTAGTGTGCGCTAGAGTTCATGTATAGGCTCCCTACGGGAGCCAGAGTTGCGCGTTTGATTCCACGTGCCGCGTGCCGCCCTCGCGGCTATTCGCCGAGATCCGATCACGTGAGGATCCGTATCAAGTGTCGTGCAGCAAAGTAGACGTTTCACGCGCCCCGGCGTACGTTCCCCGGCTTTTGAGCACGCCGCGAGCCTCAAACGCGCGGCGCTGCTATTCGCCGAATTCAGTCACGTGAGGAGCTGAATCCAAATGCCATGCATGAACGCGCAACTCTGGCTCCCGTAGGGAGCCTATAGGGAGTATTCACTGGCGGCCATAGCTGTGTGCTCGGCTGCGGAGCGCGTGCTGACGGCGAGCTTCCACAGTTCTTTCGCCACGTGCATTCCGCACCACCAAGATCGCCGGTCTTGGCAGCCTATTAATGCGAGCTCGTTCTGAGCATGCGCTCTAAACAGTGACCTCAAATATGGCGGCCAGTGAATACCTCCTATACAGGAACTCTAGTGTGCGCGGCTGCCGAGCGCTTGCTGGCGGCGAGTTTCCGCAGTTCTTCTGCAACGTGCATTCAGCACCATCAAGACTGCCGTTCTTGTCAGGCTATTAAAGGGATTGTCCGGTCAAATGTTGTATTCGAGAAAACAATTGAATATCATTGTTATTGCCTCGAGACACATCGTACGTGCAATATCTGAATTTTATATGCCCCTCTGCGTGAGTAATTGAATTTATACTGCTCCAATTGCATTCTAGCGTAAACGCTGCTTTCACTGGCAACACTGAAGCTCTGACGTCACAACACACAACGCGAGCATTTCTGTCACGTCGTTTACCTGCGAGTCGGAACGCCTCAGCGTGCTTCGTTTTTGTTGTTGTGCTCAACTTCTTTCGTGGTTGGGGGATATTTTTGTTGCGCGGTTGGGTGCCACAACCACCGGGCAGCACATGCGAGCCAAGACATGACGTTCCACACATTTCCGCGAGACGTACGGTGACGAACGAAGTGAATCGTCGCCATGCGTAGGGACTGGGTTCCCGTCATGATCGAGATCCCGCTTATGCAGCAATCATCTCACAGAAGAGAGCGTGCGAGCTGAGCTTTAAGCGGACAGAAGGCTCGTAAGCTGAGGTGTGAGGCTGTGCCAACGATAATAAACTACGTCCATCCAGTCCTCGCCCAAATTGGATCAATAAATTTGATTATGCAACGAAACCGAAACCAACAGCTAGGCCATCTGGAAACGTATTTAGCACGCGTGCAGCCCGATTATGTTTGACCCGCGTGTAAAAATGGAGCGTAATGCCTTCGACCCGCGGACATCGCCTCCGAGGGCCTCTGAGGGAACGACCCAGCCGCAACGCACGGTGAAGCCTCCGCACACCACCCTTTGCCAAGACACTTCTCACAGCTAATAAAAATGTCTTGGCGAACCCCGAACTTTCAAGCAACGGGGCTTGCGATGTTGAGAAGACCGCGTCGTCCACCCTTTGTATATATCATCTCATAATCATTATCACTAGACGTGGCACCGCGGGCCTCCATGGTACGGGCTGTCGCCTTTCCGCGGTGCCACGGCTCTCCTGAGTCAATAAAGATTACGATTACGATTACGATTACGATTACGATTACGACCCGCAGTCTCATCACCGATCCAGCGGATCCGCCGACATATGTACCCAGATGCCGCTTCGTGTACCTAAGTGCCGCTTCCGAGGCGAAATCTGCACCCTTTGCTTTGCAAGCACCCCTAGTTCGATCGGTGACCGTCGCAGTTGTGTTTGCGCGAAACGGCATACGTTTTCTCAAGCTTATGGCTTTTGCGAGTAATATATCCTGCTAAAAGGCGTGACTTTTTTTGCACATGCTTGGGAACTGCATTAAAAGAACCGTATTTCAGTAGGGTACAGCCTAGGAGACTATATAATTCGAAACAAAATACAAGACATCTATCGACCAACGCCTGTTATCCCAACCCTCCGACAAACCTTTGCGTTTTGTGACGTCACGCAGCACCTACGGATGTCAGCCATTGACACTGGCGAAATTCGGGGTGCAGTTTCGTACCTAGGCTCATGAAAGGTTTAATTAATAACGGGAGAACATATATCAAAATAAAAATGACGTTTGTCTACATGAAGGCTCCCTCGACGTAACGAGCGCGAAAACTTAAGTACTTCCGGTTTCGACCGGACAATCCCTTTAAGGGCGGTTCACACACTTGCGTCAAGTCCGACCGCGCACAACTACAACGGCTTGCGACGTACGGGTTGCCATGGCAACTGCTGCGTCGGCTCCAACAAAACCGGTTGTTACCCCATTTTGTTGCAGCAGACGCTGCTGTTGCCATAGCAACCCGTACGTCGCAAGCCGTCGGTCGGACTCACCCAAGTGTGTGAACCGGCCTTTAATGTCAGCTCGTTCTCAGCATGCGCACTAAACATGGCCCTTCAAATATGGCGTCCAATGCGTACGTTCACCGGTCTACCCGATATAGTTTATAGCGGGTGAGAGATTAAAAATTCAGGGGCAGCTCCTCGCACCTCTTCTCCCCCGACATCCTCTCCAGCGTTCGCTCTACTAAAGTGGAAAGGGATCGTAGGAGTTTAGGTTTCAAATAAACCTTAACCTGTCACCGAGTATAGTTGTCGAAACTCCAGGCAAAATTTTTGCAAGCAAATGTTTATCTGAAGTGACAAAAGATAAATAAAATCAGTTAGAGCACACACACACACACACGCACATGCATACACACACACACACACACACACACACACACACACACACACACCAAAACAAAAATCAAACTTGACAGCAATCTTTAGGCGCTAAGCTTATTTATATTTCGATTTTATTTTTCTAAAGAGATTGCGGACGACGCTAAAGTTTCGAAACTTGGCACGCCCCGATATACATAAGCTATGCAAAGTACAAAACGTACCTCATAGGGGGGGGGGGGGGGGGGGGGGGGAGGAACGCTTGGCGGCGTGAAAAAAAAATATAAAAAGGGGAAACAAATGTAGCAAATTTGCCTCGGTTTGCCAACGTGTTCTTCCCGCTTTAAAAGCAAGCATCAAAAAAACTAGAGAAAGAGAAGGTGTAAAGGAGCTCTTTTTATGCCTACTTATTTTTGAGACCTCAAGTTTTTTCCTCGGCTTTGAGAAAGTGGGATGCGTGTCCGAGGGCTGAATCGATAAAGACGTCGGCTCCAGATGTGCCCTCAAATTTCGCTGCGGGACCGAGAATGGCGGCTTAACGAGGGAACGGCTAAGCGCCGATTACATTTCGGTGCAGGACGTTGAGGTTAAGTCGACGTTTTTGTAACGACGGCTCGACGTGCCGTCGCTAGCGCGAAGATCGAACGCATAAAAGCAAAAACAAAAATGATAATAACATTTGTCAACATTCGTGGCGCCACGTTTTCGTAATATCGGTTTCTCTGATCGCTTGGATGGTCGACGACGGCGCCTTTTTGTGACTGCCGAGTGAATTATGAAGTTTTCCGCCGAGTTTCGAAAAGCTTGCGTTTTTTTTTTTTTTTTTCCCCATCATTGCTGAATTAAATTAAGTACGCGCGATGTTCACTCAACGAGTAATTGAGGTAGGAAGAGATTCCGTTTCAGTGCGTAAAATTTTGAGTGTTTTTAGTAAACAAAATGTAAAGTGTCAAGTGATAAAAAAAAACCTTTGTTAATGCTAAAAGTTAATTACGCATTGTCGTAAGTTAATTAATTCCTCCAGAATACCGCCTCCTTGTGTTATGCCTTAGCTGCACTTACTTAAACATTAAAGGAGAGTTTTATAGCCAGACCACCGGGCGCGTCGGTCTCGGTCGCCATAGCAAATCTGACGAAGGAGGCCATTGAACAAAGGGCGCGCGCAGTCATTTGCAGAAGCCCCAAAGTGTTCTTGCGCTACGTCGACGATGTCTTTTGTATCATAAAAAGGCCAAAAGTAGAAAACCTCCTAGCTCACCTAAAGGCCATCGCGCCGGCCATTCAACAGACACTTTTCAAGAAACACATTCACCTTGTGGCATTCCCAAAATCTCCAATATTGCCGCTCTAAAGGCGGTTAGAGGAGATCATGCTCGGCTAAATCAAGCGCCGTCGATTTTCGGAATCGAAGGTGATGTAAAAGGACCAGTTTCTTTTACCCTTTTCGCTTTGTGCTTTCGAAGACGTTCGCTTTTTCTGGTGTGGAGAAGCTGTGTAGTGCCGCCTAGAGCCCATAAATTGGCTGCGCTTCAAAGTAGAAGGCCTGTTCACACATGCAGCGGAGCGCTACAAGCATAGCGCTAACCTCGCGCTAAGCGCGTGCTGACCGGAGCGTTCACCAGCTTTGTATCGCACCGCCAAAACTGTTGCTCGTGGCAGGCGATAAGTAGCTGACGGCACGTGAGGAGCGCTACATCAGCGCTTCGCTTCATGTGAGAACCGGCCTTTACACATCTTGGGCCTTAAAGGGGCGGTGCAACGGTATTTAAAGGGCCTCTGACACGCCAAAAAGGAATATATTTTTTTTTTCATGCTAAACGTTGCAATGGCATTTCAGGACATTACAAAAAAATTGTTTCACTATAGAGTTGCGTAGTTTTTTTTTATAAAAAATAGAAAACCGAGGCCCAATTCAAAGTTCCCGCCGTGCACTGTGACGTAACAGTGTACCGCAAGGTGTCGGGGCGGTCAGAAGGGAGGCATCGCCGGAAGTCACGTGAGTTGTATCCCTCCTCGTGCTTACCGCGAGCGCGTGTAATATTTTTTTTAATATTTTTGTTATTCTCCGCACCTCCACGAACGATCCAAGCAGACAAGGTTTCTTTTATTTGCTTTTCATCGCTTAATGTTGCTGCAAAGGTAGAAGAAGCGGAGTCAGTGAATTTACGTGATCAACTACAATGCCTAGAAGGTGCTGTGTGAGGGACTGTCCCGGTATTTCAGCAACTGAAGAAGAGATCACACTGCATGCATTTCTGAGAGACATACATCGGCCGCATGAGCACCCAGTAAACAAGTTCTACTCATGCTCTAGACAAAATACGTACTTTGTGCTCGACGTTTACTTGTACTTTGTACACTCACCAGTTCGTATTCTTTAGACGGCAGGCATCTACAGCCTGGAGAGTATCCGATGATTCAACGACCTCGGTGTTTCAACCTTCAGCAATGCGATCGGGCGTGTCGTATGCTAGCAATCCTAATTTCTGCGAGCGTTCTAAAATTTTTTTTTTTTTTTTTTTCAAAACTGACGGCATGCACTCGTACACTGGCTTGTACTCGCAACGCTTTCATCATTGACCTCCATCACGTCGATCCACTGACTCTTCGTCCTCAAATTTTACAGCACGCAAACTAACCAACGGTGCAGGGATAAAGAGATAGTGGAACTGAAACTTCGTTTTCTACGATCGCTCGTACGAGAAACAGAATAATAAAAAGAAAAAAAAAGTCTTAGGCACGGTCGCGGAGAGCACGAGGAGTGAAACTCACGCGACTTCCGGTTAACCCACTTTTAGTGACGTAGCTCGATGCCTCCTTTCTGACCGCCCCGACACCTTGCGGTACACTGTTACGTCACAGTGCACGGCGGGAACTTTGAATTGTGCCTCGTATTTCTATTTTTTTTAAAAAACTACGCAACTCTATAGTGAAACAATTTTTTTGTAATGTCCTGATATGCCATCGCAACGTTTAGCGTGAAAAAAAAAAATTTTTTTTTGCGTGTCAGAGGCCCTTTAATGGGAATGTTTTTCACTTTACACGAGCTTACTGGCACTAGTGGACTCGAGGAATTTGTATTAATAACGTCAATACAATTAAGATATCTTAACACGTAGTTTTTCAAGCTCCAATAAAATTTGTGGCTTGTGATCTAAATGCAAACGTGCGAACAAGTATGGCAATCAAATGTGTGCAAGTTATCATCACTGGTGCCAATTGCAGCATTTTAATTAACAAGTTATAAGAAAAAAATAGTCTAAATTTAATTAAAACATTCTCGCTAGTCCGAGAAATCTGCGTAAAATTACATTAATTGTGGGTAGAACATATGGCGCCATCAGACGCGCGACTTTTGACAGTCGTTAAAGCTTCCAAAGCCGCCGCCGATCCTCCCGGAACAAATTCCTCCCCCAACCTCCCCCCCCCCCCAAAAAAAAAGGGGGGGGGGAATTCTGTTTTTTTTTTGTTTTTTTAGTTACCAATTATTCTAGAACATCTAGCTAATTTAATTTTTGTGCGCCGTCATTTTGCGAAACAGCCTTTCCAGTTCAAAGAAACACCTACCCGCTTGCACGTCTGCTGACATGCAGCGCGTCGTTGACATTGGGAACCGGAGAAACACAAGTGAGTTTTAGTATTGGGTATAGGAGCCACCGCAAGCACTGTGTGTTTGCGTTAGATTTGCATGTTCCACACTGCGCGTGCGCGGAGCACGAAACTGCGGTCTTGGATCGGAGCGTAGCGACGACACGCATTCGTATCGTGGAGCACGCAACTCTAACGCAAACGCATAGCGTTTGCTTCTATGCGTAGTACTAAAACTCTCTAACTAGGTAGTACAATCCCATACCGGATTCAGCACTACGTTGGGACAGTGAAGAAAGTTGTTTGCATTCGAAAATTACATTTTGCGAGCCATGATCGCGTGCAGTTCCGCCGTGCCCGCTGAGCAGGAGAACCGGGGGAACCTCGCCATGCCCTCACTAGAGCGCTTCCCGCTTCCGCCGTGGGAGGGCGAGTTGCAACGAGCTGGAGACGCGAATAGCAAGCGAAGGATCCTCGCGCCTCCGAACGGTGGAACCGCGGAGTGATATTTCAAATGCGCGCGACTCGTTGCCTATGCAGCTCGGATTACTATTCAAGTAGTCCGAGCAGCATGGACACTCAAAAGCTGACGACCACGGACACATCACTCTCGCAAAAAAAAAGAAAAAGAAAAATGTAGTGCGTTGCTTTTGAGACGATTATTGCAGTATTATGTTCCCTCTCCGCAAAACCTTAACATTTTTTTACTACTCTTATTTGGGTTTATCATCTACAAAAGCATAAACACTTTGTAATACCAGCGTTTGATATCCCAACGTAATGTCGTGTTTCTCCCCAGCCAGGCATACCTCTGCCGATATGTTTACGTTCGAATCCTCGAGAACGTGTTGTCGGTGGCGGAGATACGAAGTCATACATTCGAAGGTATCTGGAGTGCCTACTTTCCCGCAAACCACCTTGAGAGAGTTATAATCGCTGCGATCTGTGAAGGGCGCACGGCGAGTGATAATGCTTAAAATATATTTTGAGTTAAAAAATTCAGCCTGCGCTGTGACAGTGAACATGCCGCTTCACTATGCTCAATGCCAGAGAGCTGACTGTTTTATTTTAGGTCTAGACATATCGTTAGCATCATCATTCGCCGACCGCCCTCCATAGATTGCAGCGCGACTAGCTTTTCCGACTGCTTTGCGGGAAAGTATCTGCTTTTGATTTTTTTTAGCTGATACAGGCGCTCCATCAGAGCTAAGTTTTGTTCAAGTCAGAGCTGTATCAGCACGGTTCCTTGTCTCCTTTAACGCTGCACTGGTGTGTAAAGTGGCCTTGATTCAGACTTCTAAGTAACGCGTTATTCGTACCTAGATTTTTTTTTTTTTTTTTAGTTGACAAAGGAAACGACTTGGTTACTTTTTAGAGAAGAAACGAGTAAGGGGTTTTCGTAACTTTATGATGTATTAACGAAAAACGGTTTTTAGTTACTTCTGGAGAAAAACGTGCAACAAACCAGTACCGAACCTTTCCTCGCGCCAGCTCGCACCTGTAACTTGTACGACGAGAAAACGATGGATAGACCATCAAATATGTGTGCACGAGGCATGTCAGCATACCTACAGTTATCACTGAATGAACGCTTTAAATGACGAGGAATTATGAACGGCGACGAGTATTGGAAGCGGCTACTGCCTCGCAGAAACGACAACATTAACAGTAAGGAGGAAAAGAAACCGGTTCGTGTTCCTTTTGAATCCTGGTAACAATTAACGTACTTAGTTACTTTTTGAGTGTAACTATCGTGTGTGACAGGATAAGAAATCAGTGGAAGCTCCTCCCACCTCTTTCCAACCTGTCGTAGTACCTACTATATAGTTACTTCACTCTATTTCAGTAACTTGTATATGTGTGCGTTCATCACAGACAATGACTCCTCGTATTGGATCTTTTCGCGAGATAAGCACAGGGGCAGAGCGCTAGTGCATTTCGTTTCTCGGCTGAGGTTTGAGGTTCAAAGAGGCACGCGAGAGCCAAGACCCGACAAATACTTCTCTCGACGTCAGACGACCCTTTGGTCCGCAAACAGCGCGCGGTCTTCGACCAATCCTTCCCCACTCATGGCGTTTCCGCGAAAGCTTTCGTCCGTTGGCTCAAACGCCGTCTCCATCGATTCCCTCAAATTGAATCACGAGGGCGACGTGCGCGCTGCGGCAAGGACACCGGGGTGTTTGTCGGGGTTGCGCTGCAGGGGCCCGAGGAAATGGGGAGGGAATCGTTTTAAGGAGAAGCGTCGTCGCTCAAAGGAGATCTCGCTAAGATTTGTCTCTGGGGTGTGTTGTCGACGCGTCGTCGTTCTCTCGGATCCATTCCCTGGCTCACGGCGTTGATTAGAGCGGCGGGTGGTCGACGTCGCGCGTCGCTCCGAGTTGTGTTCCGCATGTCTAGGAGGACATCCCATAGGTGAAAGCGAAGGGTGTCGCGCGTTCGAAACTCTGCAACGAGTTAGCTCATGCACATGCCAATACTGTCAAGACCGGTTATATAACGAAGTCAACGGGAATGGCAAAGCACTTCTCTATATCCGCTATTTGGTTATAAGCGACTTCGGTTATAGCGAACTGCAAAAGGGAATGGGAAATCGTGTTCGCTTCGCTATATCGGCTATTTCGTTATAACCGACTTCGGTTATAACGAAGTGCATAAGGGAAGGGGAAATCACGATCGCTTCGCTGTAGCCGCTATTTCGTTATAACCGACTTCGTTATAACCGGTCTCGACAGTACATCGTACAAAAAACAGTGTGCCGTCACTGTCTGAGGAGTGTTTCTTCCTTGTGTGCCGGTCCTGTCACATGGGTCATAGTTATGGTTCCGTGTTTTCGGTAAATACCGAAAAACCCCGAATTGGGGCTAGTCATTGAATGAGAAATCTGCTTCGCGGTAGGAAAATGTCTACCTAGCTACAGCTTTATTTTGTGTGGAGTCGGTAAACAACCCGCGCGAAACTGTCCGCGAGGTGCCACTTCTTTATTTGGTACCTCGTATCTCGTACGTATACGTACTCTTCTTTTATCGGTACCGGATCGTTTTGTAAGTATTCGGGTCAAGCGCATACGTCCCCCGGGTGGTTGAAGAATCCTATGCCCGTGTCCTAGATATTTTCCTCGGCATCAACCCCAATAAACGTTAATTTTTTTTTGCTGACATAGACACCGAAGAAACGCCGAATCTTCGTGGAAAAACATTGCCCCAAAAAAACAACAACACAGCCTTCGGGTCACGCGAATGTTCAGTGGATGTTGCGTTATAAACACCGATAAACATCTATATTTTTTCTGATCTTGAAAATTGACGTCGAAAACCACCGAATTTGTGCGAAAATAAAACCAGAAACATCCCCTCCCCTCCCGCGCCCGAATTCGTAGAAAAATTAACCCTGAAAACACGAAACCCTAGTCATGGTCGCACAAACATCGTCTGCAAATATGCTCGAAGCACACACACGAATTAAGCAAACATGCCTGGAGCAAGCTTGAGGCTTCAGGTTTGTTATCTTAAATTTACAGATTGCTTTGTAATGACGCAGGCCTGGAAATCCTACAGTAAAGAAGGATACTAAGTTGATAATGCAAATAATGCAAAGGTGCGAGTGCGCTGGACAAGAATGACGAAAATAATCCCCGGAGAAGGAGAACGAGGGGGACAAAAGAGAAACAGAAATCTCCGATTGGAAATTCGTGTTTGTCCTTTGTCCCCCTTGTTCCCCTTCTCCATGAATTATTTTCGTCAAGGAGAATAAACCGCCTTACATTTCTTTAGCTTGTCGCCAATGACGAGCCTGGAATAGAGAAAGATAATTATATAACTTTTTTTTTGCCCCAGGTCTACCAGATACACACATAGCTAAACAATAAAGCCATATCAATATAAAACTCATACATTTAACTTGTCCTTCTTTCCTCGTACATTAATCGATTGGAACAGCCTACCAGCTGACGCTGTAAATGCTACCCCATATTCGGATTGTTTTATTTTTTGTTGTCGCAGAAAGTGCACCCTGCATGAACGTGTTTCGATGTACCACTCTTGTTACGATCTCGCAAGAGAATGACAGTATCAATAAAGAAAGAAAGAAGAAAGAAAGAAAAGCGTGTCCCCAGATAGTTTTGCCATCATTTCTGCATCGAACACCTTGTCTTTTGCGGCTGCGGCTTTATGCTCGGCCCATATTGTTATCCGCCACGCCGCTCCTAAACTCCCGAAGGAAAAAATGAAATAAATAAATAAATAAATAAATAAGAGGTTGACTGTGCTCCGACCTTTTCCATTCTTTCGAAAGAGAAACTGCCTCGGCGGCGAAACGAAGTTTCGTCCGAGTCACCCAAAAAAGACCCCGGCAACAATGTGAGACGGGCTTTCATTAGTCGGGGTTCCGGCATCCTCGAAACAAAGAAAGGATCCATCGTCCATTCTGCGACCGCCGTCCCGTTTCTCGCCCCAACACAGTGCCGCTCAGAAAAAAGCTCGACCGTATTAACAATGCCACATAGAAGACGAGGCCTTCCCCTCCAAAATGTCGCCGCTATAGTCTATCCACGAAGTGTCGCGTATGCGGATTGCAAGTTCGTCTGCTTCTTTTGCAGAGGTTGTAGTGACGTGAGAAAGACGCCGAGTTCTGATTGGCTCCGATTGAAAGGATAGTGGGTGGACCTCGAAGCAAGCTGCCTCGAGGTCAACCCACCATCCTTTCCAATCACAGCCAATCAGACCTCCGCGTTCTGACGTCACCAAAACCCCTGCAAAAGAAGCAGACGAACTTGCGCTCCGTATAGCACGGGTCAGCGTCGCCGCCAGCGCGTCTCGCAGCGTCTAACAACGAGTGCGACGCTGTAGCACGCGGCGACGTCCAGACAGACGCGTCTGCCGCTTTATAGGGTCTCTTGTCGAGTTGCAGCGTTTTTGCCGTTTGCGGCGGATCGGAGATCCACAAACGATGACGTCATGAGCGGGCCTTGTCTTTTGGGTGGTATTGACCGTGTGCGCACTTTCTGCGGACGCCATTAGGAAGGGCGGGTAATTAGTTAAGGGGTAGAAATCAGGGTTTCGCGAGCAGGACGCGCCGCTTTGGAGACTCGAACGTGCCGAGCGAGACGGTTTATTGTGTAGCCGCGTGAAGTTGGACAGCGCAGCGTGTGTAGGCGCTTCTTTGGCGAGTTTGTGAACGCGTTGTAGAGGACACGAGTAATGTGGGCGTCGGAATGGCCAACGCGTGCCTGGGGAAACGACGGGACGATTCTTCGTGAGTTCCTCCGCCGTGGCCACTCTAATCTTCTGACAGCTTAAGAACCGGAGGACGTGGCGAGTTTTGAGTAGCTCTCTCCGCAGTGACGATAGGAGTGTACATTGTCTACAATAGTAACTCATTTACAGCTATATAAGTAGCCTATGTAGTTTCCGTTGTGGCCTTCGAGACATCCGCTTCTGGCGTCGCGCGTTGATTATCTCAATTAGTATAGCGTTTTACCTATGCAGTCAAAGCAGCCACTCTGGCTAAACGGTAAACAAGCACGAATGGATTGAAGCTCGCAAAATGACCATAAAGTGAACCTTCTGTCCTACGCTTCACCAAAAGACTTAGTCAACACCACCTAAAGGACAACGCCGGCACATTACGTCATCGTCCGTGGACCCCTGAACTTCGCTTTACTTCTTCAGGAGTACGCGGCAAAGAGGCAGACGCGCGTGCGTCTTGGCGTTGCCGCGCGGTCGCATTGCGCTCGTGGTGAGCCTCTCTGATGGCGAATTCCACTGGTCATTTTGGAGCGCGCCGGGAACACTAGATCAAATCCGAGATGGAGCACGCGATCCGAACGGAGTCGCTCCGCCTCCGGAGCCCCAGTGGAACATGACCACTCCCCCGGGATCGGCAATACCCGCGGGCCCCAACCACAGTCTCGTTGCCTTCTGCCTTGCTTTTGTTGTGCATGCACGCTCGATGCTCACGAGACTCCGAAGTGTTACCGATTTAGGAGGCTCGAGCTGGAGGCAGGGCTATTCACATACCTCAATGCCGTTCTCATACTGTCAGTGATTAAGGTAGAGCTAGAGGAGGAAGAACGTGGACCTCGTCATTTTAGGTGGACAAAGGGACTGCTAAAAATACACCAGTCCAATATTTACGATTCCACGGCATAGCGTGCGATCGATCCCATAGCCCTGCAGGAACATATATGCTCCGCTCGCTTCGAAAAGCGAGCAAAGCACATGCTACACGCAACACGGAAAATGTCACCGGCCAAATTCCTCTATTTGTCTTTGTAGAATGGTCTATGCATGGAGGTAGGAAGAAGTGGAGGCGACATACCGGCTCAAGCCAGCCAACTGAAAGAAAAACAAAATATTATGCGAAGCCGGAAGTGGAGGTCGCAGTTGGCGGGAACGCCCCCAAGGGTGACCAAAGGAGCTGTTTGCGCCAAATCAGCCGTCATTATCGTCCAATGCGGAGAGAAAGTCGTCTGCTTCTTGCGTAAGAGTTGCCGTGACGACAGAACGACGCCGAGCTCTGATTGGCTTTAATTGAAAGGATACTGGGTAGACCTCAATGCTAGATGCCTCGAGGTCTACCCACTATTTCTTTCAATCAGCCACCACTCTAAAAAATAGGGGGTGTATAGGGGTACACCCCTTGTCCCATATTTAACACCCCAAAACAACAATTCGACGTTGAGTCCACAAACATCGAACCGACGATACCAACTTCCAAGAGCGGCTTGATAGTCGACCGATACAACTTATTAAAATAGCTAAGGTACTCATTAAAGGCTACAATAAGATAATCAAGTTGTTTTGTATTTTTTGGCCCTGCTGCAAAACCTTAGTGTTTTTTTTTTCTAGTCTTTGATGTGCACATTAGCTGTTTAATACGTTATATCCAACAGCTATCAAGCCGTTCGTAAAAGTTGGTATCGCTAGCTCGACGTCAGTGTACTGAACGTCCAAATGTAGTTTTGGGAAGTTACATATGGGAGAAGGGGTGTACCCCAATACACCCCCTATTTCTAAGAGTAAATAAGAGCTCGGCGTTCTCATATCATCGTAACCGCTGCGCAAGAAGCAGACGAACTTGCGCTTCGTATAGCATCTTTCAGTTTTGTTTGTTCCTGGTAATTGTTTGGGGCACGTCTTTCCGAACCGGAAGCCTCCCCCGGCTTCAGCTCTGATGCCGTCATGTCGGCTCCAGAAGCTTCTTCCCTCCATGTCTGTAGGCCAGTTTCTCTTGGCATATTGGGGCGGCATGTAGCGTCCTCAATACGCGACCACAAAAGGGCTGCCTCCGCTTCATTCTACTTCATTCTACTTCATTCTCACGTAAAGTGGCGTCCTAGCGTCCCATGGTTCATAGACGACCCACGGGCGTATATTTATAGTAGCGTCTCTCAGCGTCCCTCAGCGTCTCTTCACTGCGCTAACAGATCCGTTGAAAGGACGCAACGCGTCGCACAGCGGTAACGCGACCTAATAATACCCAATTTCGCTCACCGGGGGCGCTGTTCTAAACTCAAGACCTACAAGTATATAGTCGCTGATAAAACGAGAACGGCAGTGCTTCTCGTTTCAATGCCCGCGACCCTCCGCAGATGCTCCACAGCTTCCGCTGTGCATTGGCTGCGGGTGCGCACTGCCATATCCACCTCTATACTGACAAAACTTGGCAGATCGCCGCGAGAAGCGCCCGCCAAAATGGACAAGCTGGAGCGGCAGACAACGGATGAGAGGAGAGCCACGTGACTGGCGCCCCGCTGCGGCGAGACGCCGAAATACACTTCTCCCGAACGAACAAGTGTGTTTCGGGTCCTCGCCGCTGTTAAAGCTGCGCGCTGACGTCCAGGTTCCCCGTGAAATGGCTCTTTGATGCTCTTTGCTACCAGATCCTCGCGCTCGAAATCTGCGACCGGGCACTCTATGTGGTTCCGTCGTCAAACTGCCAGGCTTTGTGAGTATAGAAGAAGCTATGGTATAGGTAAAGCTCGCGTTGGAGGCTCGACAGCTGAAACTCCTCCCTATCCTTCTCATGATGTCAGTGGCAATAGAGTGATAACGTTAGAAGAGGAAAGACGCGGTATTGGCTTGGCTGGTCCTGACTTAGTGCCAGATAGTTACTCATTTTGAAGCAAGCAAACTTTGTATATACACGCGCGCAAATGTGCCCTTCTCTAGCATTCCGGTTTGGCGCTAATGCGTTTTCAATCGCCGGCGCACATAAAGGTGGAGCTAATTAGAGTTGGAAGCTCCAGAGCCGCCGACGAGGCCAACATAGTGGGGTCGACGTAAAGTTGCCGAGTGAACCCGCCTTCTTCTTTTATGACGCATGCACCGCACACAGGTTGGGTTCGCTTATACGATCTCGCAGCTGTTTACCGTCCCGCGAAATAAATAATGAACATATCGAAACTTGGGGAAACTGCGTGCAACACCGCGTGATAGGATTAATTGGACCTCCATCTCCTCTTTATTGCGTTCGCGGGAAGGGCTCCCGGTTTGTTTGTGTTTCTAAGGGAGACAAACCAGGTACATCCTCATTAGTTATAAGCTATTAGCCCCACTGCCGATTCATTATTATTACAATTTCTTACTCGGCGCTTCCTTTCGCTACATTGTCGATTCTTTTATTAATATTATTATTGTTGTTGTTTACTCGGCGCTCTCTTCCGCTACTATTTCGGGGGAAAATTTGCGAGACGACGCATAATTTGGGGGATTTATAGAGACGCGCGAACCGAAACTAAGTTTCACGCGGTGCAGCAAATTAATGTATTAATAATTAATTTATTATTAGCCGGATTCATATCGATCGAACCGTCCTATATCCAGAGTTGCTTTTTACGAGAAACGCCTATCCACCGCTAAACCTTCAGCTTCAGCTTTCTTATCCTCGCATTTTGCCTCGTCGTCCCCTCCTACATGGTCACCGATAACTTCAGAAACGGAGGGCGGGGCGAGCCCCGTGCATCTAATTATCGCTCAACAACCAATCAGGTTGCGGCTTTTAGCCGTTCAGACCGGCAGGAGAGCGAATATCGCTAAGCAAGAAACGAGAACGGTCATAAACCACGCCCCCCGTTTGCTAAGCTTTCAGCGCGAGTATAAAAAAAAAATAGATTCGCGGCATCGCTTCCCCATCGCACGGCTGAAGAAGTTTCTCAACCCCTTTTTGCGTCGCCTTTCATCAAAACTCCCCTTTACCACACGCGCCAAAAAGAAGAAAAACAAGAACAAATTAATAAACGTACTACAAAAGGCGGCGCGAGCGTAGCCCATTGCAGCATTAAACTTTGCCCGTAAACAGAGTGCCCGTCTAAGTACCCTGTTAGTCCGTAGGAAAGATATGGGGGCGCACGTATTAAAGAAGCTGCCTAACGTTACCACGGGCGCTGCCCTTCTTTGTATGTAAGTATAAAGGGCCCGGCGCATTCCATCGCTTGAGTAGTCCCCTTCTCCCTTCCCCCTCCCCCTTCCCTCAGCTATGTCGTAGTTTTACTTTTATTTTTCTATAAACTACTGTCTTGCCAATATTCTCGAACAAGAAGAAAAGAAGAGAAGCCACCAAGGCGCACTACAGCGGCATGCCACATTGGCCGTAAAACCGCCGACCTCCAGTGAGAAATGCTCCTTTCAAGACGGCAATGGGGAGACCTCCAATATATATAATATATATATAAAATATATTGTATATATATTATGTTGTGGAAGAAAGGAGGAACAAAGCGGTAAAAAAAGTTCAGGATGAAAATCAACGCAGTATACGAAATGTATATATGTCTGTAGTATATAAAAAACCTCCGCGCCACCGAGGGCCTAAAGGCGCTCGACACAAGCCTGCGAAAAGAACCCAGGGTTATATGGGAGAAAAGGAAAAAGATGAAAAAGGCAGTGAAAATATATTGAGGCGGGTGAATATATATCTTTGTCAGCTCCAACGGGTTCTAGGATTGGCCGTGAACAAGCTAAGGATGCGGGCCTTTGAAGGTTTTGGAGTTCTTTTTTTCTTTTTAGGTATTTAAAAACTCGAAGTTTATATACATATTTTGCTTGTGATCTCAGCGACAACCAGCGAAAGATCATCATTCAGGATTGTTGACCTGGCTATAAAAAAAGCGTTAAAAAGAATATAGTTTTTTTTCTCGATGCCGATATCTTTGTGAAGGTCGAAAAAAAAGTTTTTTGTTCAGGTCTTTCGTTTGGAGGCTTTTTCGTGTCATTGTTTCCCTGACTCGCATACTGTGCTGGTAGATCTATCTATTCAACCAATCTTTTCTGCTCTGCGCTCGGAGCAAAATTTTTCATCTTCCCTGGCTGTTCTCGAAGTGCGCGTCGCCGCCACGCGGCGCCCTGAGCGAGAAGGTTACAAAGCGTTCCTCACTTTAATAGTGTCGGTATGTGGCTGTCACTTACTGAACGCCGTATTTTGAGCACGTTGTTCATTCAGCGTGCTCAGAACAAGCTCCCAAGGCCCGTTCACACACGTACGTTTGCTTACGACCGAGTCTTTCTGACCTCTTCCGGCGATAGAACACACTGGCGCGCTGGCGCCATCTGTGAGGTGACGCTGCAACTGTATCTCACTAGAGCGAAAGTTTTGCCGTATTTGCGAGATCGAATGTGCGCACTATCTATGAGAAATTATCGTTTTTTTATAACATTGTCAAACGTCTTCGAAGCAAACAAAAGCAGGAATGATGCGCGAAAAAAAGAAGAAGGAAATATACGAATAGACTCACCGTTCCTCGGCCACCCGATAGATGGGGCCAGCGTGTTCTCTTGTTTTAAGAGATCCCAAGAGGTTTTAAGGCACTCGGTTGTAAGCGGCCGCACGTGTGTGAACCAGCCGTCATACGTAACTTCTCCCACGCACAAACACACAATGTTTTTTTTTCTTGTTTTTTTTTTATTTCGACATAGCTAATTAATTGTTACGCAGTTACCGTTACCGGCATGCGTAACCAGGCCGGTAACGTACCACAGAAAGAACGTTTAAGCCATCCGTCATATCAGCTAGTCCTTGTTACGATCCGATAACGACACCTCTAAACACTACGACGCATGCGCAAAGGCGCCAGTGCTTCAGTCTCAGAAGTCTGCAGCGTCAACTTCCACGCAAAGCACTTGGGAGAGTCAATAGAGAGTTTTAGCAGATCGTTTTTTCGCCCCGATAACGATACCTCCTCTCCTCTCCTGCTGCCTCGGGCATGCATCGTATCGTTATCGGGGCGAAAAATAGATTTGCTAAAACTCTCTAATAGGAGTTTTCGTAGGCGATAAGCACCCTCCGCAGCGAACAAGTCACTTTTGCGCCTGCGCGTCGATGGCCTTGACTGTAGATTTTCGGGTATCGTAGCGGGCTGCGGAGTGGGTCGCGGGACAGCGGAAGCGATCTACGAAAGCTCCCTAATCGCTGCACTCTACGATGGAAGACAGGCAAGTAACAAGGTAGAAATACCTTTAAAAAAGGGGACAAAAAAGAAGTTTCACTTTCCACCGAACATGATGAAACATCATGCTCCATGCCATAACGCAGGCTGTTCTCTATTGGTCAAAACTTATTTGCAGACGACGTCATTCGCCGCGCTATCTATGATTGGCGCACTCCCGACTGCTTTGTGGGGAAGGTATGCGGTTCGGATTTTTCAGAGTGTAATATGAAGGAAAAATATTCCTTTACAAATAATTCAAATCGAAAAAAACGCCACCAATCCTGTGCACTATAGAAAACAAAAGAAAAAGACACGTTTTTTTTTAGTTTTCTTTTTATATAGAATTAAACAGAATTATATTTGTGAAAATCGAAACCTTCCGGTACTACAAGACTACACAACATTTCCCTATTCTAAATCAATTGAATAGATTACCTGTCGCTATACAAGCTCGCGACGACAACGAGAACCGCACCGCTGTAGCGACCCTGCCGCTTATTTTTACTAATACCGCTGTTATTGTTATCATTTCCCCATCTCCGATATGCAAAAGACCGCGTCCTTTTCATTATTTTTTTTCTCTCTTCCTTTTTTCTTGTTTAGGCAAGCGTCGTCGTAAACGAAGACACGAAACGCATTTTCGGGGTCTTTAGAATGGCGGCGTCGTTGCGAAGCACAGGGCTTTCGTCGGATTACAGAAGGAATCCATTCCGTTCTTATACGAGGATCCCCGATGGCAGAGCGTTGGGCGCGCGCATTGAATGATACCGTTTGTTGTTGTTGAGTTGTTATCGCGGGACAGACGGTAGGTTTCCGCTAACTGCTCCTACAGTCGAAAATTGTTTTGGTTCGGGACGTCGCTCTTTTCTTCCGAAGGGGTTCTCCGATTGTCGCAAAAAAAATCGGAGGACCGCTAACAGTGCGCCGCTTTCTATGGGCTACGCAAACGTTCTTCGGAGATGCATGGAGATGCAAATGTTGTAGATGTGCATTGTCGGTATGAAAGAGAGCGACGTTTGGTTCTTGTTCAGAATTAGAACTCATTATGTATACACTCTAAAAAAAAAGGCGGTGCATCTACTTTCCCCGCACAACAGTCGGAAAGCCAATCACCGCAACTTACGGAGGCAGCTCAGCGAATGACGATCCGAAACATATGTTTAGACAAACAAAAAAAAAAACGCAGTTTGAGTTGTGACAATAAGCAATGGAAAAGGTCACGCTTGCATTGCTTAATATCACATCTCAGACTGCGTTTTTTGGTCTAAACATATGTTTTGGCATCGTCATTCGCTGAGCTGCCTCCGTAAGTTGCGGTGATTGGTTCTCCGAGAGTTGTGCGGGAAAGTAGACGCACGGTTTTTTTTTTAGAGTGTAAGTTTGTTCTTTGAAATTTTGATGCGATGTTTTCAGCGCGTTGGGGCACCTCTGTTGTAAATTGTAGCGCTATACGTTACCGAGCCTATTTATACCGTAACTTCAGAGGCTTCCCCGGAATTCGCAAGCACGTGGTAGTTGAGTCGGCAAAGCCATGCACCAAGGACCATAACAATTACTCGAAGGTAATTGCAGTGACACCACCTAAATTAAGCACTTCCTGACCGAACGAATTACCCTCGACAAATTACCCTTGTTCGCATTCGCACTTCTCCTGCACCTAAGGGAAAGAAGTCACGGAGAGAACATTCTTCGTCGTATTCTTTCTGTCCTCTCCAGCCTCGCTTTTGCCGTTCTTTTTATCGATCTAGGCGTCATGCAGCTCCGGGGGTTTTACCAGTGGCAAATTGCGGGCGGCCTGTTTCCTCGAGGGACCTTCTAAGGCGCTGAAAAGGCAGACTATATATATATATTTAAAACATGTATACACAAATGACCTCTTCTGTCCGCAAACTTTCTTCAGCCGGGTTGTTTCTAGAACAGTGACTCCGTGGGGAGTGGGCAGAAATATCGTCCAGAGTCGCTAGCCGATTCCCCGGAGTGCCGCAGTCAAAAAACCAAACCCTGCCGACCATGTTTTCGTTCCTGGTGAGAAGTGATTTTCATTTTGTAAGCGACACTTCTTTTAGGCTTCTTGGGAAGTGAGTTGTGGCTTACTAAATCTGTAACCAGTCTGTGAGATTTGTTTTTTGAAAGTGAGTTATTGATTAAATATATGACCAGTTTTCCAGATTTTGTTTTAAAGCGAATTGGTAGAATGTGTGATTACGTCCGGCAAGCTTCTTCAAAAGCGTATCACTATTTGATGCATGTGCAAGCAGTCTGCAAGATTTCTCAAAATCGAGTCATTATTAGCTGAATGTGTGACCACGGTCTACCAGGGTTTTATATTTTTAAGAGAAAGTTCTGATGGGATGCGTGTGTCACCAGTTTATCACATTTCTTCAATATTTTATTAGCTAAATATGCGACCAGTCTGCAAGATTTCTTGTAAAAAATAATTTATGATTGGCTGAGTGTAACCAGTTTAGCAAGTTTCTTCAAAGGCGAGTTGTAGTTGGCTGAATATGTGACCAGACTGCCAGATTTATTTCTCAAAAGTGTTGCTATTGGCTGTATGTGTAATCAGTCCGCTGTTATCCTGCATAGCGACCCTCGATTTGCGTAAAATGTGGACCAGTCTGCCATATTTTCTCCAGAGTCAAATTTGATCCGACTGAACATTTCACTAATCTAGCCACACTTCTCCCCTGGCAAGCCGTGATTGGCTAAACGTATGACCCGTATGCCACTTTTTGTTTTCTCTTTTCTTTTCAAGTTAAGGTGTGATAGGCTAAGCGCATGACAGACTTCTCATACTTGTTGAAAAGCGAGCCGTTAATGCTCGAGTAAATACGACAATGACTGACAGTTTTAAAAAGAGAACATAGGGCGTGCGTTTTTATGTTTACACTTCTTGATTAATGATTAGTTATTCGGCGTTCTTATCAGCCAATTAGACAACCTCATTAGCTAAGGAATGGTAATACACGATCGCGACGCGCCATGCCATTTGTTTCTTGAGGTGTCCGCTACTAGGAGAGCGCCGTAATTTATGGACAAATTATTGTATTAATAAAGAATCATAACTTTTTAGTTAACACTATTTTTTATTAAAGCAAGTACGGCAAATTGTATATATGTAAACAAAAATCTTCAACGCAATCATTGAATTTGACGAGGTGTTACGCTCATTTCCTATCCAAAATTGCACATTGCAGTTTTGGATTAAGGGAGTTTTTTCGGTCATGCGATGTACCAAAATATAGGTGTGTACGTTATATGTTGAAACACGACGAACGCTCCAATAATAAAAAAACTCCGCTTGTATTTTTAATGGCGATCTCAGGGTTTCTGTCAATGGGGTCATATTCGATGTAAGTATGAGAACGCAGAAAGGCAATATTTTTGAAACCCCCCCCCAAAAATAATCGAAATTTTGTTTCCACGCTTCTGCCGACGCAAACTCCCTTTCATTTCGGGTAGGCTCTCTTTATTTAAAGATGGAAATATCAAGCAAAGGAAAGCGAAAAAAAAAGAAACGCGAAAATGCGGAACATTGGAAGGTCACGTGCACAGTTCAAAGTTGTTTTGCTAGCTCAGAAAGGAGCAGCCGCGCGGACTTCGCAATATTTTTATGAATTTCGTTCAGTGCGGCTTCAACGGCAAATATCACACACTGGCCACACAAAAAAAAAAGAATAAAAAAGACAACGCTCGAGTATTACCCGCGGGCGCATGGTTTACTCTGAAAACAAGATATATATAAAAAAGCAAAAGGCCTTCAAAGAGATCTTGAAAATATCACAACTCACAAGGTTATTATATTGGTTGCTCCTAGTAAAAAAAAAAAAGAAAAGAAAAAGCTTCGAGTAATAAAAAACAATGGTAGAGGTGGGCGGCGAAACGCAGACCACAACCAACACTGTGACGGCGACGAAACAAGGCTCCACACCGGCGTTTCGAAAATTCCAAACCGCACGAGCTCTGAATTGGGTGCGAGGATATCCCAATTCAAGAGTCAATTCCGCATGCAGGCCGATATAACCTAGAAGACAAGGCTTGAGCAGGAGGAACTTTCCCCTGAGCTCTTCGCCGGTCATCGACTCTAGGTACAGCTAACGCGTTCGTTACACGCACGTCTGCTGGATAGCAGTGATTTGGTTTCCGAGTACGTGGAGACGTGTAGATCGCAGATCTGTTTTCGTTTTGTGTTTTTTTTTTTTTTATCATTTCTGTAATCTCATGTTTAGATAAAAGGAGTAATGCTACATGGACGCTGCAAAACTCGCGCACGTAAATCAAGTATATCTCTCATTTACAAAACTCATTTGACTAAAAACAAAACAAAAAAAGACGCTATTACAGTGCGGTTAAGTAATCTGGAGATTCTATTCGGTAACATTTCGGCGTGCACGCTCATTTGCGGAATATTTACGATCGTGAACCGGCGGAAACTGCCAGACTTCGCCATCCTGACGGCATGGCCGCCGGTACACCCGTGAACAACGAACCCAAATATATGCTGCTCCTGCACGACCTCTTTATTGCAGCTTATTCGTCCAAAGCAAAACAAGACGAGCGAAGTGTAACAATGGGAAACGAGCGTTCAGTTTGTTTGTTTGTTGTTTTAATGACGCCTGGGGACCCCCCTTAATGCGCTTCAATAAACTATAACCGAGGATGGCCATTAAAAACGCAGTTCTTCGCAATGCCGCGTTAAGTGCGGAGGACGCGAACCGGTTCTCACGCAATTCTTCGCCGCTAGTTTTTGTCGGCCATAAAACGTCCGCCACTGCACCCGCGCAGAGAAAAGCATGTTCCTAGTTCTCATGCAATACATAGTTTAAAAAAAAAAAAATTGTCAGCGACCTTTATCAAGACATGAAATTGAGGAGCGATCGTTTAAATTTTTTTGGGAGTCATTACACTATCATTTCCGGGGAGGGGGCGGGGGTGGTTTGAAGAGCCTTGATACAAAGGTCACGCGACGTCAATTTTCGCTCCAAATTTAGCGGAAAACTCAATAGGTGTAATGGGTCACGTGACGTGCAGGTCGCGCCGCATCAATTTTTCCGCTAAATTTAGCGGAGAAACTGAATTGTTGCGTAGGTATCGTGACGTCGGGTCGCGTGACGTCGATTTCACCGCCAAATCCGGCGGGGAAATCGAAGTGGTGTGCAGGCCACGTGACGTCAATTTCGCCGTTAATTTTAGGGGGAAATGCACCGACGGATGGACAAGATTTTGGAACTTGGGGGGGGGGGGGGGGTTCCTATCAGACTTGTACGTAAACGAGTTACAAGTGACTGATTTCTTATAATGAATACGAGCATTCACGCGCTAGAAAATGTTCCAAATAAAGCCCTGCGGTTCATCTACAATCGATACGACAGACTGTCTTTGATAACGGAACTCTACCAGCAATCAGGCTTGCCGCACCTTGCTACACGAAGGAAAGCTAACAGGTTTCAAATGTATTTCCAGCTTTTCAACGGCATGGATGGTCAAGATATTACCGTTACGTTAAAACTAACACAAGTCATCTAACTAGGGCGAAAAACGATAAAACAATGGAACAGCCTTTCTGCCACGAATATGTGTTTAAGAACAGCTTTTTTTCAACGGACAGTCGCCGAGTGGAACAGATCCCCTCCAGAGCTTGTTGATCTAGACTCCCTTGAAATGTACTCTGTCAGTGTGCTATCACTTTTATTGAATAACATGTGCAACATATAAATAGCAACTGAACCGCCCCCCCCCCCCCGTGCAACATATAAATAACAACTGACCCCACCTCCCCCCCCCCTTCCCCACCCCCCATATTCATCTCGCTCTGCCACGAAGCGCTCGTTTATTCTATTTATTTATCTAATTTTTATGTTCATGTTACACGTGTGTTATCTCATGCTAATGATGACCTATCACGCTGTTCAATTTATGATGTTTCGTTCTTTTGACTAGACTGCATTATGTTACTGTGTACTTATGAATCTGTTCAACTCATGATGATGTTTCGTTTTTGCTGTACTACCAGTACTCGAGTGTTGCCTTGGCCTCTGTACAGGCGGCAGGCAAGTCCTTAAATAAATAAAAAATGTAAATTAAAAAAAAAACACTTTAGTGTAACTTTGTAACGCTTCAATTACTTTTTTCCTGCGGTAACGCTCGCTGTAATTCAATTTCTATTTCTCTATAATCAATTACGAGTATTCAATTATATGTTTCCGACAGAGCTAAAACAATCGTGTTGAGTTTTTTGTGCGTAAAAAGTCGTCCTGTCTTCCCCTGACGAAATAAAAAAATACATTTTTTTTTTATTTCGTCTTACAAAGTTATTGAAGTAACCTGAAAAATAAAAAAATTACTTTCTGGTAAATTTGCAATTACTTTTGTGCTTCAATAATAGATTACTGTAATCAGTTACATTTTTCAATTAAGTAATTGTAATTTTAACCGGTTACATAATTTTCAGTAACGCGCGTACAAGACTGGTTTCAATAAAATGCATTTTACGCTTTAAATAGGGGGCATCGTCGTTTTCGATCTCCCAGGCAGCTTGGGGTGTTGAACTGCGCATGCCTAGTGCGATGCACCAAGCGTCACCCAAAGAGTTGGGGGTCCCCTATTCCTAAACACCCTAATGTCTCGATAATTTACGTGTATTAAACCTTCGTTTTACTTATGTTTTTTTTTAAATAAAATTTTGATGCCAGTTGTGGGTAACTTCTATTTAAATGGGGTATGTAGCGATATTCTTTTCACTGGAACAGAGCGCACCGCATTGTTAACGAGATTGTTCATCCTATATATTTATTTTGTTCTAACATCCTTGCGCAGTCTAATAAATCTGGTGCTTTTCCTTTTTTCCCGCAAAGCACTTGGGCGAACTATTCGCTACTATCTGCGGAGGAAACGAATGACGAAGAGCTCCGAAAATATGTGTAGGCTATATGAAGAAAACGGGTTGCGCTCTGACACCCTGCATGACGTCTCAAGTGCTTGCTCCATGCTCGGTGTAACGGCGCCGATGTTCATTCTTTTCTTTTAAGTTTAAACGTTCATCTATCCTCGTTATTCACCGAGCCCCCACCGTAGATTGCAGCGATGATTGGATTTCCCAAGTTGGTATCGAGGAAGAGATGCGTCAGATTTCTTCGTGTGTAGTCATAGCCTCCTCTATACTGACAAAGCCTGGCAGATCGCCACGAGACGCGGACGCCGAAAGTGAAAAGGTAAAGCGGCAGACGACGGATGGGAGGAGAGCCACGTAACGGGCGCCCCGCCGCGGCGAGACGCCGAAGCACACTTCTCCCGAGCGATGGAATGTCCGCTCGTGCTCCCCGCGTTCCTCGCGCTACCGCTTTTTTTCTCGTCGGGTTTCAAAACCATGTTTCGGGTCCTCGCCGCTGCAAAAGCTGTGCGCTGTACACCAGGTTCCCTGAGAAATGCTCTTTGCTACCAGAGATCCTCGCGCTCCAAATCTACGACCGGGCACTCTATGGATCCGTCGTCGAACTGCGAGGCTTTGTGAGTAGAGAGGGGGCTATGGTGCAATGTATGCACGTGGGAACGCCTGGCAACATCTTAGAACGTGCCTTCGTCTTCTTTTTTTTTAAATTTTTGTTCTTGTACGAGGTTTTCATTTCGTTACCAATCCATATAGGCACACATTATTGCGAGCACTTTTCATCATCGTACCTGGTCTCCAAAAAGGAAATCATCAAAATTCGGCAGATGAATGAAGGGTACCTGATCGATTGAGAGTAAGTCTACAAAACCGAAAAACAAAAAAAAATTCAATCGCCCTTCTCGCCCTGCATGCGTGTCATTTCTGTTTGTATGGCAATGTATATTCGAGCGTATATACAATTCAATACAATACAATTTCTTAAATATAAACGTAGGTTCTTTTGGTTTTTTTTATCTTTTCATTTGGCCATTATTTGTTCGTTGTTGTTGTTGTACTTTTTTTATGTGATTAGGAGAAACATTTGCATGTCTCATTTTCGTTGATTGAATTCGGGCGATGAATTTTATTATTGTTTTAGTCCCATCTTGTTCCAGATCTCCGCTTTATTCATCGGTTAATAAAACTTACCGCTTGAAATACAAAGAGCAAGACAAGGTGGCCGCATCTATCTACTTTCCGGCAGGCACGAACTCTCTTTATTGTCACAGGCTGGCAGGCGCACGCCGCTTTTAGCGACACCTTTGCTGGGGTTCCATCCGCTTTATCTGAACATCCATCGGATATTTTTAATTCTTGATAGAGACATGAGCTGAACTAGTGGGCAATGAACGCCATTAATGCAAAACTGGATCCCATAATTTTTTTCGTTTTTGTTTTTGTTCCGACCAGAAACGGATGCAGTCAGGTTAATTGCGTTTGTAGATGGTCATTTTTTTTTTAATATTCGCAACTAGGGTGCTGGTTTAGGTATTCACCTAGCGGAAATAATAAAACAAAATGAAGAACGTGCCCGTCTGTGTATATAGTCCTCTTTCTGTTTAATTAATTTCGCCAGATGCGTTTTTCTTTTTCTTTTCGTTTTAACGTTCTGGCAACTGTAATAGGAATGTGATCGCATTGCACGGCGCTTGATTCAACATCGCAGAATTTATTATGCCACGTTTTGTTTTGCAAAAAGATAGCTTTTTTATTTTTTTTTTTTAATTTTTTACAGAACAAGGTTTGAATCGATTTCGAATCGCGAACGCCTTTTCTGTGATAGCGGTGCAAGTTCCGGGGCGCCTGGTGCCGTCTGCTACGTGTAATAAGTAGGTCAACGCGAGGTATTCAGTGAATGATTGTTTTAACGGCTGCAACCAGGTATCTAAGCACGGCAAAAATCAAAAACAGAAGATTATTGTAGAGGTCGTAATTTGGGCCGTGTGCGAAGAACGTTTTTATTCAAGCAGAATCTGGAAAACCGACACCACAATGCCCTTGTCTTTTTTTTATTTTTTATTTATTTTTCGACCGTAGTTTATTGTTAATTTTCGCCGATAAATTCTGTAAGCACCACTGTTCACGAAATATAATTATGAAGGAACAGTCCTGTCCTCTCAGTCGTTATCCAACTGCGAACATATTAAAGCTTAGAATGCGTTTTCACAAGACACTCCCCCCCTCCCCCCCCCCCCCCAAAAAAAAAAAAAAAAGTCTCCGTTTTTTTGTTTGTTTTTCCGTCCATCTCCAGTCGAGAGACTAAATTTTGCCGTAAAATACTCGTATCTAAAATAATTTATCCCAGCCCAAAATTAAGTTTAGCGTCTCTTGAATCGGATCGGCATACTACAGTTATGTCGTGTATGCACTATGGCACGCAGTTTCAATCCCGGTGATCGGAACCGTTGTGCGCGAGACCCAAGACCGTAAGGAATGTCGCCGTCTAGCCCAGTCGTGAACAAGCGTATCGGAGGCTATACTACTAGAGGCCGCGACGCCGCTCTGCTGAAGGTTAGCGACGACTCCGCCGCATTCAGTATCCGTCGTCCGAGACGAATCAGCACTTCCCCAGCTGCCCGGGATTAATTTATCGAGGAGTCAGCGGTGCGAGAGAGAGAGAGAAAGAGAGGCAAGCAGGCAGCCGTCGGAATGAGAAAGGCTGTCGCTGCCGAGTTCCTTATTGATGAGCTCGGGTTGCCCCGGAGACGAGCCAATGGACGGCCATATTGGCCGTCCATTGGCCCGCAACTGGAAGAGCGAGACTCGATGCTCACACCGCTAATAGGGAGTTTTAGGGAACGGGGTTTTTGCACGCCCGATACGGTATACGATAGGCCCTCCTGCGGTAGCAACTGCGCATGCGCATGCGCTATCCCAGAAGGCTCTCATATGCGCAGTTTGTTTTTGTACCGGAGGGCCCAACGTACCGTACCGGATGTGCAAAAACCGTTCCCTACAACTCCCTAATACGTCATACGAAAGACAGTCTGCAGACGCCGTCTGAGGAGGGTGTCTTCCTCGCGTGGCCGTCACATTGGTTATACGGATAACTGCCTGCGGACAGTTTTGAAGCATCTATACAAATGCTGGAGACAAAGATGCTTTGGAACAGGCTTGAGGTCCGTTCGCGGATGATCCTGTCATCAAGCCGGCCAGCAAACACCGTGTATTTGGTACCAGGTATGAGCAATGCGAATACGGCTCGAAACTCTCCCGCCAAACTCGCGTAGACGTGGAATACGTCACGGTCTCACGTGACACCGTGACGTAACGTCACGGGCTCACGTGATGTGCGACGCGGTAAAGAAGAAGGAGAAGGAGCAGGCACGTAGCCAGGATTTTGTTTCGGGGGGGGCCCGCCCATGACAAAATGCTGTATGAGGGGGAGGGGGGAGAGGAGGTCCCAGCAAAATGGAAGATTTCGGGGGGGGGGAGGCCCGGGCCCCATGGTCCTCCCCCCTGGATAAGTGCCTGAGAAGGAGGAGGGAGAAGGTTGAGGAAGAGGGAGGAGGAGGAGGGGAGGAGGAGGAAGAGGGGGTGAAGGCGAGGAGCAGGGGAGGAGTAGATGAGGAGGGAGGAGGAGAGGGTACGGATGAGGAGGAGGGGCGTACCGTCCCCTCCGTACCTTCCCCTCCTCCTCCTCAAGAGCTGCGCTCTAATCCGGCATCACAGGGAGCTGTAAACGTCTTTCATTTTTTAATCAGCCGATGAGAACTCGGCTTTCGGTGAAACAAGCAGACGAACTTGCTCTCCGCATACCGTCTCGCCTCCCTCGTAGGATGGAAGGAAGTATGCACCGCCCGTGCGTTGCGCGCCTCGGCCACTGGGGAGCAGGACCGCTGGCGCAAAGATGCACGCGTTACCAAGCGAAACCTAGAAACGCGTCCAAATTTAGAGTTTTTTTGGTTTTTCTTTTCGAAACACCGTAAAAGGCTGCACCTGTCTTATATCTTTTTCTAAAATAAGTTCACTTAGAGGTTATCGACGATGCAGTAGTCTAATTGAAACTATGTGTTTTATCTTCACAATTTTAAAGGTTAATTAGTAAATTTTAGTTATTTTAGTATGTGGTCTGTAATCCGTGATGTCTGCCCTAACTGGCAATTTGTTCCCGAAATATATTTTTTTTGTTACCAACCCCATTTCTTTCTTTTTTTTTTAGTTTTTTGCTAAAACATTTGGTATATTCGGTGGCTGAAATTTCCTCCAATGATGACGGTAATTAAACAGATAGCTAAAACTGAGGGAGGGAGAGAGATCGAAAAACTAATTAAAGCACCTCGAACGACAAGAGAAAAAAATAATCGAACCTGTACTTCGTGCCGACACGCATTTCATAAGGCTGACATTAGCAAAAAAATTCGGCGGCCATTCTTATTTTTATCTCTATTGTCTTTTTTTTTTATGTCAAGAGCTTAGTTTGGATTTTCATCGCTCACTCATTAAATGCCATCAGTTCGCCAACGTGTCAACATTGTATTTTCTGTTTTTTTTTTCCTTTTTTTTTTCTTTTAGACGTAGAGAAAAAAATCTTTAAAATAACTAAAATTCATCATCATTTCTGAATACGGGTCTGTGCAAAAAAAAAAAATCATTTTCTATCAATTTTTTATGTTTTTTTTTTTTAATTCTGGGATTACTAGAGTTGCGTAGTCGGGTCTATGCAGCTGTTTTTTTTTTGTTTTGTTTTTTTTACTTTACTCCGACAGTAAAGTAATTTGCGCAGCAATCTAAAAATATGCAGCTTTTTTTTGCTTTTACTTCTCTTAAGACGAACGCGTTAATTCCAGAGGACGTGCATATTTTAATCTGTGCCTGAACCGCGAACGTTGTCATTCCTTTCCGTATACGATGAAAAGGGGAAAAAAAAGGACTAACAAAAAACTATTGAACGACTTCATTATGGGAGCGCCAAGTTCTAAACTAGAATCAACGACAGCTTGCAGGGTGTGGCTTATCGCGTTCACTCTTGTTGCTTCCCGATTCTTTGATGGGCGGTCTTAGCGTGAACGGAGCGATCTTATTGGCTGCGAGACGATAATAAGATGCTCAGGACGCACTATGCCCTGTGTTTCTTAAAATGTCGGGGACTAGAGACGCTTTTCAGCAGCTGCGCATGCGCGCCACCATAACAGACCTTCCGTTTTGGTTTCCTCTTGTTCCGTTTATTTCACTTCGTCGTTACCATAGCGGGTCGGGTTACTGCCATTTTAGATTCTACTGTGTCCTTCTCCCCAACAGTTTTGGCCTTTGCGGAGGCTCGTCAACGACCGTTTCAGCGGATCGGTATCTCGCTAAGGGAAGAGTAGGTCAGCAATGGGCGCCGTCATCCGGCGCGTGTGCAAAGCGTCTATTCATTCGAGAAGTTCGGTTTATGAATGGAATCCCGCTTATATTTATTTCCGTTATAAAACAAAAATTCCAAATATACAATAAAGCTTTTTTTTTTTTTTCTGTCGTTAAGTTGAAGCACACGTATATATAACTGAGGTCGCCATTTTCCAGTTTTTTTTTTTCTTTTTAGTATGCGTTCATACAGTGAACGACCGTACGAACATGGGTACAGATTGAACACGAGTGCTCCATCAGCATTCGGCTGAAGATCGTGCCCAATCAGCGAGAAGACGAGTCGCACGGCCGAAATATGACGCATCATTCGTGTCGAGCCTGCGCCAAGCGTTTGCCTTCTTTTTCTGACGCCGAAAATAAAGCGTTGTTCAAGATATTTGATAATTCGATTGAATTTTACGCTTTAACTTTGACGATGTCCTTTTCCAACACTGAACTGTATAGGTGGGGTCACACCACTTATACATCATACAAAAAACAGTCTCCATACAGATTCAATCACCAGTCACCGTGAGATCCTAGAGTTCCTGTATAGGCTCCCTTACGGGAGCCAGAGTTCCGCGTTCATCTCCGTAGCGCCGTCTTTCCTGCACGGTATGTTGATCCCGCTCGTCACGTGACTGAATTCGGCGAATAGCGGCGCCGCGCGTCCGAGGCGCGCGGCGCGCTCAAAAGCACGGGAACGTACGCCGGGGCGCGTGCAACGTCTACTTTCCTGCACGGCACTTGATCCGGCTCCTCACGTGATCGGATCTCGGCGAATAGCGACTCGGCGGCACGTGGAAAACAGACGCGCAACTCTGGCTCCCGTAGGGAGCCTATACTGGAACTCTACGAGATCCGTGCTTCGAATGCCACCTGGATATGAATTCAAGGATAAAGATTGGCACTCGGCGTTCGAACCACGAATATTGCGGTGACTCGCGTCTTCAGACTGTCTTTGGTATGGGCGGAGCTCGTCAAGCTGAGACAGCATAGTTGTAAACCCGAGACCGGGGATACGGACAAGAGACAAACAAAGAACGACACGGACGACGTCTTTTCCTCCACTTCCCTCGTCTACCGCTTTGGGTTAAAATAGAGATATAAACGAATGATGAAGAAGGTGCTGGTTTTATACGTGAGCTCTTGCCCATACTTCCGTAACAAGAACGCTCAGAAGGCCGACATTAGAAAGCTTTGGTAGATCGTGTTTTCAGGTAACTCGATTCGTAGGGGGAGCTCGCGCTGCCATTTTGATGGATGCTCTGAAGCGCGCGCCCGTAGCTGTGAAGGGCCTTTCAAAACGATCTACTAAAACTCCATACTGATTTATGTTTAGAACTCAAGTTTCTTTATTATTATTCTTTCTGTTCCTAAAGCCGCTGTCACACTAGTAATGTATCGTACAAAAGGCCATATGTAGACACTGTCCGAGGCAGCTTGCTTCCTTGTATGACGCCTAAATCACATTAATCATACAAAAACATGTACAGCCCTTTTACTTTACGTGAAGATGGAGGACCAGCGAAGCTGTTATCTTTACGTCGTCCAGGACGATGGTTACAGCACGACGTCTAGGATTACCTCAAGGACAACGTCTAGGACGACGCCTAGAGAAATTCAGCCTTTCCACTCTGGTGAAAACCAGAGTGGAAAGGCTGGAAAGGTTGCCACCGTCGCTCATAGATGGCGGTAGCTGTCTGGAGTTTTGTGTCAACAATTGTTTGTCCATGGACACGATGCTAGGGAAACTAGCCCTAAACAACTCCGCTGTAAAAAAAAAAAAAAAGCATTTTGCAGAGATGTTTGAAGTATACATATGTTTGATGCAAGCATGCTTCGAAGACGCTTGAGGCCTGTCCGCACATTCCTCTGTCGCGGTATCTGCAGCGGACACAGTGTCTTTTGTTTATAATGTATGAGTAGTGATACAGCGACTTTTGGGGACGCCGAGAATTCATCACTACGGCTTTTCTTCTTTTTTTTTTCAATTAAAGAGATGTTGCCTCCATACGCGACCCCTTCCCCATAGTGCCGTAACAAGAACGCTCAGAGACCGGGCAATATTTCATGTTTCGAATCCAAGCTGCTTTGATTTTCTTCCTTTCTTTTTTCTATAACGCCTCCCCCGCGTATACATGTGAGCCCCGCAGTGGAACGCGGAACCGGGAACAGTTTCCCCAAAACACGCACAGTGCGCCAGCCCCGCGATTCTAATCGATCATCGGCGCTCGCTGGAAGGAGGCGCGAACTAACACCACGATAGAAAAAGAAACACACGCACAAAGAAATACAAAAGAAAGAAGCGAAGCCGGAACACGGCGAAGCCATCCGCGCGAGTCATGGCTAACGTTCCTCGACATGGCCCTGCCTGATTTGCATACGAGCGCAAAACAATCACCACGCTTCCCTCGCCGTGTACACGAACCCAGCGCTAGGGGGCGCTGCGGAGCGTGGCTGCCATACTAAGTGCCGATTCGGGTTCTTGCGCGCCTAATTCGGGATGCGCGCGGCGGTCCTGACCCTTCCCCCCTAGAACGCACGCCTTTGTATTTCTGTTGCTGTTGTTACTGCCCTAGTAAACGCGTCTCTGCAATCTAGCAAACCAACACTCCCAAGAACGTATATATACACAAGTTAACACGGAACATGCTGCACTCCGTTTCGTCCATACGATGGGCCTCAACGGACGTTACGATGCCGTCCCAGCAAGTCCAGTGCTGTGAACCCGTCACGTGATGACTACCCCCCCCCCCCCCCCCCCCTTTGCTGCGCCACTCCCGTAAGTCATGTGACACTCGCGCACTTCTGCGGTCCATCGTACGTTGAAAGGGAGTCTGTGAAGCACCTAAGAAGAGAAGGTATCCGAATGGGGAGCAAGGAAAACGGGAAGTGGGCTGACTGGGGGAGGTTAAAGCCACACTTGTGCTCTCCTCTGGCGGAGGAACGTCAACACTCCCTTGGGAAGGCCAGGACTGCTAACAAGGGCCAATCGAAACACCAGGTGGCGTTGACATGCAGCGAGCGACTCCGAGAACGGACCTATATGTGGAGCTGACCTCTTCTCGTTAATTGCTGTCGGGGAGGAGCGGACAGTGCCCTTTTTTTCCCGCGTCCTCGAAGCGAAGAAAGCTTTTTTTTTTATTTCTTTCTTTCTCTTTTCCCCGCGAGGTTTTTGGGGGGATGGTTGTTATTTTAACCTTTTTTTTTTTATTCTTTAGTTTTGTGATTGGATTGCTTTTGATAGTTTTGTTTTATTGGGCGTGCTTTTTTTTTCCTCACCTGGAACAAGATTAAAAATAAGAGAAAGCGAGAGCATTTTACTTACTACATTTTTCTGTCCCCTAAGGCAGGGTATTCTGCTAGACAAGCGTTGACTTGCTTGATTGTTGCATCCTGTGTGTGTGCGTGAGCGTTTTTCTTCTTTTTTTTTAAACGTTTTTTTGTGTTTTGCTTTTTGTTTTTGTTTTAAAAGCTCCTTGTTGTTTCTGCTTGAAAAGGTGTTCGAGGTCTTAAGGGAAGAAAAGTATTATTTGTAAATAAAGCTGTCTGTCTCCGTGGTATATACCATATAGTTATAATATATGCTAAAGGTTCAGCTGGCGTTTGTGTGCTGTTGGAATTTGAAGCAGACAGCAACCAGTCGAAAATTGACTATCGGTAAAGCATTTCATTGGTGAAAAGCGGGTGCACTTTTTCTCTGCGCTTGATTATGATAGAAATAGTACTACAGATAATTCTAACGTAGTAAATAGAGTGAAACATTTCTCAATCTCGAAAATGAAAATATTGGTCAGTTACAGTGTCTTACATTGAAATTCATGACATTAAACACAGAGCTAAAACAGCTTCATACAATCATGTATGTGCACTGTCGGGCACTGTTAGCGCGAACACGGCGTCTGCGCTTTTCTGCAAGGGTAATTTACGTGCCAAACGAACGAAGGACATCTGGGAAACCAAGAAACTCCCTGTGCATGTACCAACTCAAAATAAAGTGAAGTCCAAGTAATATAGTCCGGTTTGCAATAAATAAGTACGGCTTTTTTCTTTCTGATCGTGCATATGTACGAAGATGCTTCTTCTGCGTTTAAAACATCGCCTGCCCTCTCGAAATTGTTGAAAATATTGAGAAGTCAGAAAACAGGTGCCCGATGAAAGCTACGCGGCATACGAAATAATAGTAAAAAAAGAGACATATTTCATAACCGAGACACTTTATGCTTTACGTTTTAAATGTTTTAAGCCACGCGTAAGAATGCACGACGGGGTAATTTTCACATACCTGACAGGACTGGCATATTAGCATTGTATTAGCGGTACCGGCATGCTGGCGAAATTTGAACACAATTTTGCTTACAGTCTTTGCTTGCTTTAGACACCTGCTGCGGAAGAGGCTTGGGCCCAAACTATAGCAAAGATTAACATCATTCAGTGACGAAAGAAGTACTGTAACTAAAGCAATTATATTTTTAAAGTGTTAATAAAATTGCACGTTGTTAGGCACTACCCAAATAACAAAAGTAATCCATGTTATATTTCGGGGAAGAGACAAAATGCACGCGCGTTTTCCCATAGTAATACACAGGAGCATGGCATAATGTAGGCTACAGTTACTGTCTGCTTCAATTTGCATCCCGCACGTCTTGTAGACACTAGCACCAGTTGAACTTCTAGCGTACATTATAATAACTCAGTGGTACATACCAAATGCACTACATTCGGGCGGAAATGCGTTCGGCGAAGCGCAGCTTCGTTTAACGGTGAGAAAAATACGCTTCTCTGTTCAGCCAAATACCGGTTAAAGGGCCACTGAAAAGTAAAACAAATGTTTTTAAACAGTCTGGTTGAGAAACCTGTGTCCACAAAAAAAAAAAAATTTACGCGAAAAAAAAATAATTGTAGAGCAGTATTGACGCCACGAGATGCGATTTAGTCGTTAGTCACCTCCTTTCCACTTGTTTTTTTCTCTCGGCATTTTGGGCCCGTAGAGGAGAGGTGGATCGGCTTGGCCATCACGTTGAGGTGGAGAGAGTGTACGAATATCTCGTTGAGGTGGAAAGAGTGTGTGACCATAGCCTCCTCTGTACTCGCAAAGCCGCAGTTTGAAGACGGAGCCATAGAGAGCCTGGTCGCAGATTTAGAGCGCGATGATCCGGTAGCAGAGAGCATTTCTCGGGGAATCTGGTATTCAGCGCACAGCTGTTGCAGCGGCGAGAAACCGAAACATGGTTTTCGAACCCGACGAGGAAAGAAGCGGTAGCGCGAGGAAAGCGAGGAGCACGAGCGGACGTTCCATCGCTCGGGAGAAGTGTGTTTCGGCGTCTTGCCACAGCGGGGCGCCCGTTACATGACTCTCCTCTCATCCGTTGTCTGCCGCTCTACCTTTTCACTTTCGGCGGCCGCGTCTCGTGGCGATCGGCCAGGGTTTGTCAGTAATGGCGATGTGAGCGATCGAAAGCGTCGCTGTGGTCGGCCCACCACAATTGGCCGAATGCTGACTATGACGTCAGGAAAGGATGTTTCATCGACGGAAATAAAAGGAATGTAAGAGCTTCAATTTTGACGGTGTTGGCAGTGTTGCTTTGAGAGCGCTATGGTTTCAGGCTTCCACCATGCCCATTGCAAACACCATCGAACTTGTTGTTCACAAGGTAATGACGTCACGAAAGGTAACCAAACGAGGGCGCCACCGAAACATCTCGCCGCTAATAGAGGAGGCTATGGTATGACCATTCCGTGACGTCATGAACTGTGCGCGCAGATATTGAAATAAATCTCGCGCCGTCAATATTTCCCTAAAAAAACATTTTTCCGCGTAAAATTCTGTTTTTTTTTTTTTACACGCGCGTCCCAACCAAACTGCATAAAAAAAATACATTTTTTTCAGTGGTTTTTTAAGGTTGGTTCGCACACGCGTGACTGCTTACGACCGAGTGCCTTAAAGCCTATCGGGATCTCTTACGACGATAGAACACACCGACGCCATCTATCGGATAGCCGTGGAACACTTGCAGTTTCCACATAATTCCTATTTTGTATCGCGTCATGCTTTCTTACTTGACTCGAAAAAGCTTTCGACAATATTATAAACGACCATTTCTCACAAACAGTACATTTCATATCGCAAATACTGCAAAATATTCGCTTTAGTGAAATTCAGTTCGAAGGTCACCTCATAGATGGCGACAGCGCCCCAGCGTATTCTCTCGTCTTGAGAGATCACAAGAACTCGGTCGTAAGCAAACGCATGTAAGCGAACGGCCCTCGACCCTCGACCTACAAAGAAACAAAGGTGAAGTTTTCAGCAGAAACAAATAAAGATTCCCGACCGACTGAAGCACACGAGTGCGTAACACTCGTTCCTAAAATTAAAAAAAAAAAATGCAGCCCGAGGCAACCCCAAAGGAAAGGCGACAAATTGCCGCGAAAGTCTCCTAAAAATACCTCCGCACGAAAGTACAAGACACACCTCTTCGCCCACCCGCGTCGCCGCTTAGCGGTGTTGGTTTCATGATGAGCTCCGACGAGTCGTACTAGATTGCGAAAGTGGAATGGGAGAAGATGGCAGCCTCATCGGTATTCCCCTTTACGACACCGCAATTTCGAGATTAGGATGTCGTAAGCCGAATGACTCCCTAATTGAGCTCGAGGGTGTCAAAGGGACGCCCGCCTTGTCGTGTAACTCGTTCTGCAAGAACCCCATCGCACCGAGTCTGCTTGTATGTAACAAAGCGAGAGATGTAGTTCGCTACGGGTGATGCAGACTCTGAAAAAAATTGCGAGTTCAGTTTTCTCCAGAACGCGGAAAACGCCAACTGCGCCGAACAGACGTGTACACGTTAGTGAAAGGGAGTAACTAAAAACAGTTAATCGTTATTCACTAAAAAATATAGCTAAGTACGGCACCAACCACGTAGCCAGGGGGGGGGGGGGGGGCATAGGGCCCGCCCCCCCCCTCCCGAAATCTTACATTTTGCTGGGACCTCCTCTCCCCCTCCCCCTCATACAGCATTTTGTCATGGGCGCCCCCCCCCCCCCCCCCCTTCCCGAAACAAAATCCTGGCTACGTGCCTGTACGTCACTCGTTACTGCGATTTTAAAGAGACGCGTTAATTACCTCATAATTAACGCGTAATTTTCTCTTTACTCTAAAGTCGAGTATTTTTTAAGCAGTAGCCGCTTTTGATATTTTTTGTAGTTAATATATTTTTTATGGGTTTATTCAGGGATGATTGTGTCTATACTGACGTAACTTGTGCGCATCATTTCATGATCTGTCTATCGTTTTCTCGTCGTGGAAATTACAGTCGTGGGCTGGGGGTGAGAGAACTAGGATGGGACCTTGTACACGTTCCCCTCATCAAGTAAGTAAACACATTTCCTGTTTACTTTATGAAAAAAAGCAATGTAAAAACGTTACTAGTTCATTGTTTACAGCAGCGGTTCTCAAATGGGGGTCCGCGAAGGCATTCTAGGGGTCCGCGCTGCCCTTCTCATCAGTCAAGCCCGTCAATAAAAGTTGTATTTTTTCAGGTCGAGAAGAAATGTTTCAGTTTTCGGGCGAGTTTTCTATTGTGTATGTCAATAAGAGAGGTCTACTTCACACTAGCCCTTAGTTATGGTCATTTATCAAATCAATATTATATTTAACCTTTAAAGGAACAATGAAGACGATTTAATTTAATTTTTTTAATGGTGTTTTTAGGCTTCTTTGGAACCTGGCATACTGCCCAATTTTTTATAGACATTTGTGATTCGTATTTCTGTACCTACGAAAGAATTGAAGAAACCGAAACTGAACTATCTGCATTCTCATTTTTGGGCCTCCAAAAACGGAGGTGACGTAGGAGTGACGTCACATTTTAATAGTCGGTACCGGTAGCATTTAGGGACATCGAGACTCTGGTTACCGCAGTGGGTTATAGCAGCGCGGTGGCGCGGTCGTTTCGTCGGACCAACCTTGACGGCAATGCCGCTCTCGCGAGCGAATTCGGGCTCCCGTTCAGTGACCTGACACCAACAGAACGGGAGATGCTCCTGAGGACGCAGAACTCTGGAATGCCTCTTTACGAGGACGCCCCAGAATTGACGCCGACCGAGAGTAATTTGTCGCCGCCCAGCTCGCCTACGCCACCGCAACGTCGTTACGGTAACACCGAATGGTAAGGACGACCTGACCGAAAATGTAGCGAACAAATGGACCTTTTGTAGAAATACGCGGTGCGCATGCGCGGAGTATTTCATGCGCCTGGGTTCGGGAGTATCTAGTTCCAAACAATCCGCCATCTTGCATTTCTCGCCTTTGAGCGGTTTCGTTGTGCCGACCTCGGGGCAGAAGATTACGCACGATGGGGACAAAGGTGAGCTTGGGGCAGCCGTATCTAGGTCACATCGCCTCAATGGGTGAACAGGATGTAGCTAACGTTTTGGATGTGGAACGGGTGGGAGAGGCCTTGGGCGCGCGTTGTTTTCCAGTCACCTAGTCTCGAACCGATTCGCGTGTCTAGGTGGCAGCACATATTCGCCAAGAGGTCCATTCTGACGCCATCGCCGAGACCTCTGCGCAAGACAACGCTGTTCAACCAGAGACTTCGCTATGCTTCATCGCTTGGGAGTAGCTGAAAACTAGCGTCGCCCGATCGATCACGGGTCTTCAGTCGACCGTTTGAACATCCTTCAACAGCGCACAAATTGGGCATGACTACCGCTTTGCAGAATCCCTCGAGTGCCGTGTTCCAAAAGTAAACACGGCACCGACATCTGAATCCAGAACCAAACGTCTCGCGCGTGTTCCGCGCTGTGTTCTTTATTTTATATATTTTGTTTGCCCATAGTTGCTCGTTGCCCGTTTCGCGTGCAGAGAAAAATAATTATGGTGTTTTATTTATGGTTTAGTGATCATTTTCGGTTCGATTTATAGTTTTCATGGTTATTCAAGTGGAATTAGAACAGTGTTCATAAAAACCACGAACCAAAGTGTGACCGAGGGCACATTTCTTGTTTCGACCAATCGCTGACGCGTCTCTTGTGACGTCACGCTTCCAGGCTCCGCAGGGTCACGTGACCTCCGCTTCTGCTGGTTTCTCCTGCAACGCTCTGGGCGTCGCCTCGATCGATCCCGGTATACGATTATTACCGCGACTGTTTAATTGATTTGCGCGGCACACAAGCGCCGGTTTCGGCTGAAATTCGGGCAACGTGGCCTGAGAGGTGCCGGGAACCCAGTTATATCGCCAAACAGATATCCGAAATTGCCTTCATTGTCCCTTTAACCTATACCCTTCCTCTCCTCTCACCATGAACGGGGTCCTCCATCATCACCGCCGATCCACAAGGGGTCCGCGAAACATGGATGGTTGAGAACCACTGGTATACTTCGTTACCGAAAGAAAAGTAACTAGAAACAAGTAACGCGTTCGTTGTAACGCGTGGGGTAGATGCCTGGAGCCGAACGATAGAAGGATCTCAGCGAGTGACTATGCTCGGAATACGGTCATGAATGGAACAAATGTAATGGGTCGATAAGCAAGTGAAATGTCATGCACATTGCCTCTGGGTAGATTGCTTTTTTTTTCTTATATGTGCAATAGATTCTGCGTCTTTGCTCCGTGTACTGCAGGCGAGTGAAATTTAACAACAACAATAATCGCTGGAGAGGTGGAACAAGGGGGACAAAAGGCAAACAAAAATCTTCGAAAACAGCTGGGTGACTGGTGCGCGACTGAAAAAAAGCCGCCTGATCGTGGTATTGAACCAGGGACCTCTCCATTTCCAGCGGAGCGCTCTACAAACTGAGCTACCCAGGAGTTATAGGCGTCAGTAGAGCAAACGAGATTTAACAGCTGCCACCAGTGAAACACCAACAAAGGTGAACGGCCTGATGTTAATGCAGATATGCTGCGAGCTGGACAAGAATAACAACAATAATAATCCCTGGAGAGTGAGAACAAGTGGGACAAAAAACAAACTAAACATTGCAATTTTATTTTTTTTAGAGTGTAGAGCTTTGGAAATGAGAACTTAGGGGAGTGGCTTAAACGTTTATGACACGAAACCCGGCTCACATCTGTAAAGATAACCGAAGTTTGAAATGCATCCCGTTAATTTTAATGTTCGGTTCTTGCCGTGTACCATCTTACGCAAAACGATACGAATACGGACAGCGCAGCAATTCAAATAAATGCTTCCTCATCCGTGCTTAAATTTTATGGAGAATTATATATCTTACTGCTGAGATGTCCTCTCTTAAGGGTTTGCGTTACACCGGTGACAGTAATACGAGCACCACGTCTCCAGAAGCTTCTGCTCGTAGATTCGCAACGCGCAGCTCTCTGACCACTAATCGCCGGTATTCATTTAACCGGTTCAGCCCATGAGAAGTACGAGGGTTATTATCCTTCCATTACTATGCAGTGTCAACAGACATGTACACGTTACTGAAATAAAGTAACTAAATATCGTTACTCGTCAACAACAAAGTACGTTATTCGTTACATGTGGAAAGCGTTACGCCGGTTTGAAAGTAACGCGGAATTTTCTCGTTACTCTGTATGTGTCGCTTTCTTTTTTCTTCTTTTTTTTTTGTAAAGCAGTAGTCGTTTTTAGTACTTGTCGGCGTTTATAATTCCTTTCCTATTAATGCGTTTATTCGGGAATAACTGTAACTACTTTGACATCCCTTGGGCACGTCTTTTTACAATCTGTCTCGCGTTTTTTCGTCGTTCAAGTTACAGGAGAGAACTACAGGTTCGATACTTGTGTTTTACATAATCTTCTCCAGGAGTAACTGAATACCGTTCTTCGTTACTTGATCAAAAAGTAACGAAAGTACGTTATTCCTTTCTTCTCTTACAAAGTAACTAAGTGGTCATTATCGAAAAACAGTAACTCGATACAAGGAACGCGTTTTTTTGTAATGCCTTTAGTACAGGTGTGGGTAGCAGCGGCAAAGAGGCGTCTACTCCTGTTGCCACTGATACTATGGCGTACATAGTCGATTGCGCAAACATGAAATTCCGGCATTTTGTTTTTTATAAAAACGACAAAAAAGGGATCACGATTGAAACGAGAAGCGTAAGTATTGTAAATCCCGCCCTGCGTTTCTTAATATATAGGTGTTTTTAAGGTCACTGAGAGCTTAAGAAACAAAAAAAAAAAAACGCGTCTAATTATGTCGCGATACTCGCTCCGTGATTCGATATTCAGCAAAGTATGATCGTCTGATTCCACAATATTATTGGCTGAGGATGGATAGTAAGGTGCTCGGGATTTCAAGTATAGTCAGTGACGATAGTAATGTAAGAGGATCAGCACGATACCGCCTCTTCTTTTCCTTTCTACAGAATAATGAATGGTACATGGAGTTCATATCGCAGTGCAGGATTCACTCTGCGTATTACCAAATTGCCAGGGGACGTCAACACTAGAAGTTCCCTAGAAATGTCGGCGTGTGGTTGTTTTTCTTGCTTTCCTTTCTTTACGTACAATTTACCGGTGTTCATAAATTTTATACGCGAGTGACGTCAATTTTTCCCTCGCAACAACCATATGAGTATCTCGCCGCTAAGAATAAAGAAAGAAAAGAAACTGCCGCTGTCATTCACGAAGAAAGTTCACAAAATGAAAGGAAAAAAAAAAAAAAACAGTTCGGTAACCGCCGCACAAACTGATTACGGAAGATGGTTTCCTAAGACTAAAAAAAGAACAAAAAAAAAGAAAACAGAGTCGTCCAGAAGCGGTCTGAATTCTGCCGAGACGGTCGGAGGAGGAGGAGGAGGAGGAGGAGGAGGAGGAGGAAGAGGAGAAGGGGGTCAAATATATACTCGGACTAGCGTGCCTATATTTCAGAGTGCTTCCAACTGCGTGATGGGGGTTACGTGGTTTATGGGCCGTTTTTGGGATGCGAGGTTCGAAGAGGTGGCTCAAGAGCCGATCGCCAGCAAGTGCCTCTAAGCATTAGCCAACATATTTGAGATGAAAAAGCCTTAAGGAGGGATATAACCTTAAAATTCAAATTTTTCAGAAAAAAAATATTTATTTTTTCAAAAATGAAATGTTTATATTAGTTATGTTCCAAAGAATGGTTTCAGAAACTGTCATTTATAAACTTGCAGGATTTATTTCACAATAAATTATTTTTGTCATGTCGGCAGCTCTCCAAGTCAGCAGGGAGGAAGTTTTTTTGCGTTTTTTTTTTTATTTAGCGCTGCTTTATACTCGTTTAACATAGCCAGAACATCTCACTCTCATTGGAAGCCCCATTTACTCTATATTTAGCCCGTAGAAGCTTTCCAAGTTTAAAAGTATCAATGGCCAGGAGAGCCCTACATGTCCAAACCAAAACAAATCGTGAAAATTTGGTATGAGCAATCTTATTGGTTGAGACCCGAAACAGGGTTTACGATTGGTCCTGCCCGATGATATGATGTTGATGTTGTGCCATTTTCATTAACACCCTTTCACAGTATCTTCCACTTCAGATCATATTCCTGGTTTGCTGCTCTTCCTTAGTATGAATTGCCTCTTAGTTTTTGCCAGTTTGACTGTCAAGGAAGGCCTGCTACAAAAGTTAGCTTGCCTACAAACGACACAAACAGGTAGCCATTGCCAGAGGTACAACGAAGTCTCAAAGTGGAAGGTGCTAACAATGCTCGAGGAAAATTTTGCCTACCTCGGACTCATAAAAAAGAAAGAAACCTAAAGTTGAAACTTCAAATGCATTTTTCTCAGTTTCACTTTTTGGCAGGAAATGTGCTACGAGGAAATGTATCATTTGACATTTTGAAAGTGTAAAGATTTTATTCAGTGGAGTCCTGGACTGAAATTTCCCGAGGAACAACTTAAGGTACTCATAATTTGAAAAAGCTAAATTCTTCACGACAAAAACTTTATATTTTAAAACACAAAAATTTGTAAAAATCTTTTTTTTTTGTGTTTTATCGTTTTATTTTTAATTGCATTTTCTAGAATTAATTTTTACCTTAACTTGCACTATGAGTATTCTACTTCAGAACTTCAGATGGAAGATATACACCTCAAAGGGAAGATAAACACCTCAGTATTTCTTCCTACTTCAGATGGAAGAAATACACCTCAATCAATTTCAGCAGACTCTTTTTTTTTTTTTTCTTTGATGTATTAGCATCGTGAGCGCGGGTTTAGGCAGCCCCTTAATTTGTAGTTGGCATACAACTTCCCAGACGGCGCTCATGAATCGGAAAAAAATACTAATTAGCTCAGTCCACCTCTCCGTCCACCATCCTTCTCAGCACTGGACTACCCACGCATGCGCACAAGCAACCAATCCGCGTATAGGAGGCGTCCGCCATTAAACTGCGAGCGCTCTACGTGGTCTGAGTTGCTCGCTCTCTTCAGTCTACGGAGGCTTTCTATATTCGCGGACAAGACACGCCCGGCTCCTGGGATTTCATCGATTATGGAAGTGGAGACGGCCGCGACGACCTCGACAAAGTGTAGGGAGGGAAGGAAGCTCCAGATAATGTGGCCCGTTTTGTGGGCAGGGGATTCGGCCGCTGATTGCTCCCGGCAGTTTCGCACACGATGACATTCGTTTATTGCAGAGACCATCTTCTGTCGTTGTTGTTCTTATGTTGTTTTTTTTTAGTTGAGTACGCACAACGATTCTTCGTTCAACTGCTGGGATCAGGCTTCTATTGCTCATGCACCATACAAAAGACATGGTGTCGTCATCATCATCATCATCTTTATTTTCCATCATACATGATGGTGTCCGCGGTGTCTGCAGCAGACATGGTGACAGAAGTATCTGCTCGTGGCATGTCTGCTTCATACTTATATGTGCTTCGAAGACATGTCTGCGGACTGTCCTTTGTATGATATGTTTAGCACGTGAAACCGCGGTGTTAAGAAACGCAGGTCGTGGCTTCATTATGTTTACGCGCCTTGCAACGCGATTGGTCCGTCGGCAATCTCATAGGTGAAGTACTGCAATCTTATTGGCTGCTGATCCTAATTAAGATGGTCGGAGCTTTCCACGCTCTGCGCTTCCTAAAGGGGCACTCCAGCGGATTCCGAGATCGTCTATTTATGCTGATAACTCAATCTACGAGCTCTAAGTATCCTAAACAAAATAAGAAACAAAATTACATTCATATGGGTGCCCGATTTCCCTATTAAAAATCTAATCAAAGATTGTGACACGACCCCTCTTTCTGCCGTCTAAAAAATGCCTGCGCGTCTACTTACCCCCAAAGCACTCAAAGAGCCAATCTCTGCGATCTACGAAATCAGCTCAGCGAATGAGGAGGCGGAACATCTGTTTAGACCTAAAAATAAAGTCTGCGCTGTGGCATTACGCAATGCAAGCTTGACGCTTTGCATTGCGTAATGCCACAGCGCAGACTTAATTTTGAGGTCTAAACGCATGTTCCGCCTTCTCATTCGCTCAGCTGATTTCGTAGATTGCAGAGATTGGCTCTTCGAGTGTTTTGCGGGTAAGTAGACGCGCAGGCATTGTTTTGCGCCTTGGGGCAGACTCTCAAGGCCGGTTCTCACATGCAGCGAAGCGCTGATGTAGCGCTCCTCACGTGCCGTCAGCTACTTATCGTCTGCCATGAGCAACCGTTTTGACGGTGCGATACAAAGCTGGTGAACGCTCCCGTCAGCACGCGCTTAGCGCGCTCCGCTGCATGTGTGAACAGGCCTTAAAGGGATTATCCGGTCAAATTTTGTATTCGAGAAAACAATTGAAAATCATTGTTATTGCCTCGAGACGCATCGTACGTGCAATATCTGAATTTTATATGCCCCCCTGCGTGAGTAATTGAATTTATACTGCTCTAATCCCATTCTAGCGTAAACGCTGCTTTCGCTGGCATCAGTGAAGCTCTGACGTCACAAAACACAAAGCGACCACTTTTGTGTCGTCGTTTGCCTGCGAGTGAACGCCTCAGCGTGCTTCGTTTTTGTTGTTGTGCTCGACTTGTTTCGTGGTTGGGTGAGATTTTTGTTGCGCGGTTGGGTGCCACAACCACCGGGCAGCACATGCGAGCCAAGACATGATGTTCCACACTTTTCCGCGAGACGTGCAGTGACGAGAGAAGTTTATCGTCGCCGTGCGCAAGGACTGGGTTCCCGTCAAGATCGAGATCCCGCTTATGCAGCAATCATCTCACAGAAGAGAGCTACGAGCTGAGCTCCATGCGGGCAGAAGGCTCGTAAGCTGAGGTGTGAGGCTGTGCCAACGATATCAAACTACGTCCATCCACTCCTTGCCCAAATCGGATCAATCAATTTGAGTATGCAGCGAAACCGAAACCAACAGCTAGGCCATCTAGAAACGATACCAGAAGTTGTATTTAGCACGCGTGCAGCCAGATTCTGTTTGACCCGCGTGTGAAAATGGAGCGTGACTACGATTCACCAAGCTCGTCCAAATCAAGTGACGACATGCATTTGAACGATTCGCCGTTTCCGCGGACATCGCCTCTGAGGGAACGACCCGCAGCCTCATCACCGATCCAGTGGATCCGCCGAGATGTGTACCCAGATACTGCTTCGTGTATACCTAGTTGCCGCTTCAGAGGCGAAATCTGCACCCTTTGCTTTGCAAGCGCCCCTAGTTCGATCGGTGGCCATCGCAGTTGAGTTTGCGCGAAACGGCATACGTTTGCTCGAAGCTTATGGCTGTCTGCGAGTAATTTCCTGCTAAAAGTCGTGACTTTTTTTGCACATGCTTGAGAAAGGCATTAAAAGAACCTTATTTCAGTAGGGTACAGCCTAGGAGACTATATAATTTGAAACAAAATACAAGACATCCATCGACCAACGCTTGTTATCCCGACCATCCGACAAACCTTTGCGTTCTGTGACGTCACGCAGCACCTACGGATATCAGCCATTGACACTGGCGAAATTCGGGGTGCAGTTTCGTACATAGGCTCATGAAATGTTTAATTAATAACAGGAGATCATATATCAAAATAAAAATAACGTTTGTCTACATGAAGGCTCCCTCGACGTAACGAGCGCAAGAACTTAAGTACTTCCGGTTTCGACCGGACAATCCCTTTAAAGGGCAGCTCCGCCGTCAATTTGAGCGTTTTTATCGCAACATATTTTCGGAAAGGGTACTAAAAATCTAGCCTATAGCAGCGGTTAAATCATTAAAAAACTGTTTACATAATTTATAATCGTTAAAATACGCTGAAACCGATACCGAAACTAACTTGCCACTCGACTGGTCCGCCATTTTGACGTGACGTCACATATGGTATAAACACTCGCACGTGTGCAGTTTGAGCCTGGCCAGCCTGGCAGCAGGTCACTGTTTTGTGTTCGTGCCACGGATAAAAATGGACTCATCAGGCTCGTCTGAATCGAGCAACGATGAGGATATGCTGCTAGATTTTGAGGACGATGACGATAACCCGTTTTCATACGATCCGCCGGCATCGCCTCCGAGGAAACCGACAGGGGCACTGGTGCATTGATAGTAATTTCGCGGGAACTCATAAGTTACACCTCTCACTATTACCGTAATTGCCAATTGAAAGATTTCTTGGTTGCAGCATCGAGGCGCGCGCGCGTGATACGAGTCCAGGTGAGCTTGTTCGATGAAGGCATAGGTGTGTTTTAGTAGATTCGGTGTTCAGAGAACGCTACTTGTATCGGCAGTTCGCCCAACTTGAAAGCATGCTCTGAGGCGCGCGGCCAGGGCTATCGCGGTACTCCTAAAAACACGACCTAATTCCCTTGGATCACGCCTCGCGGCTGCACGGGCTCATGCAGCGAGACCCAGTTGAGGAACCCAGGTGCTTCATCGTGTTTTAGGGAACGATCTTTGTAGCGGGAGCTCGCTCTGCCACTTTGAAGCATACTCAGAAAATTGTGCATGGTCAGGAGCACTATCATCTGAAAACGGTTTGTCTCACGCTCGCTCACTTCGGGGTTCACGCTAAGAACTCCCAAAAATGCAGTTCGGATTATTCTTGATTGTTATTTCAGGGCGACATAAATCACCTTTACCTGCATTCTTCTCCTCTTTGCAAACGCTCGTCGCTCGATCGGCGGCTGTCAGGGTTGTGTGTGCGCGAACACGGTAGGCAGGGCACATTTTAGTAGCTTCTTTCTGTGCCCGTCCCGCCCAACCCGAAAGATTCCCTTAGTCGCACGCTATCGTCATAGCAATCCGGTGAGAAGTGGTCGTAACAGATTCGGCTGTTTTTACTTCGGAGCCAGCGTTCACGTCGGACTGCCAGGACCCACTTCTCTCGTATAGACTTGTCGGTCGGAAAACTGTGAAATGTCCCATTGCCGCGTTTCTTTGTGGTGTTATTACACCCTACGACACAACACCAATTTCCTCAGTCGCCATTACGCGCTCTTACATAACTGTATAAACCGATAACATAAGCAAAAAGCAGACAGTCGCTAGCAGCCTAGCACCAACACGCTACAAAGCAAGCACCCTGACCAACATGTGACGTCACGGCAACGTCAGCGCCATCATGGCAGCCTCCGTGTGCCGCTCTTGCTCAGTGTTGCCAGTAGGGCGGCAGCAAGTGATTTGGGTGTGTACATGCAAATTTCAAAATTCATTTTCTTCTAACAAAATTAATATTTTTCCGAGATATTTTGTACTCATGCTCAGGAAGGGCATCCATGTACATGGTGAAAATTTATAGAAATCGGTGACCATCAAAATTACGGCGGAGATGCCCTTAAGAGGGCGTTTTCAAACAATAATAGACCCTTTCACAAATTCAGTGCCATCTAATGGCTCAACTCGCGGTCTAAACTTTTCTATACTATAATGGCGGTTAAAATCGAGTACCTATTCGTCAACGGCAGACGTACGACAGTTGCGGTTTCCTTCGCTGCAGTTATTTCTCAATTTGTTTAACCTTCGATGTTGTGTAGCACAAATCTGTACGAGACGCTTGGTTGAGTATAACTATTGGCGACGTGCACGATCGAAAGCGTCGCTGTGGTCGGCCGGTCATGATTGGCCGAACGCTGACTATCAGGAAAGGATTTCTCATTGACGAAAGTAAGAGGAATGTGAGAGCTTGAATTTTGACGGTGTTGGCCGTGTCGCTTTGAAAGGGTAATGATTTGAAGCTTCCACCATGCCAATTGCAAACACCATCAAACTTGTTGTTCGCAAGGTAATAACGTCACGAGAAGGAGCCATGGGAGGGCGCCACCAAAACATCTCGCCGCTAATAGGTAGGATTCACCACATCCTATTGTCACGAGCTGTCTGAGGCATGCCAGAGTTGAGCATTCCGAGGATTTTCATGACACCCTCCAATGCGTAACGCATAAAAGCTTATAAGTCTCGTCACGGCTACATCGGACAACATACTGCGAACTAACGTTTGGAATGTTCAGGGTACGCGTCGGTGCCTGTGTTCAAATTCTTACTTCACCAGTCATCAAAAGGCCGTTATTAGCATGTACAGATGATATGTTATGCACTTAGATGATTCTAGTTATCGAAATGGCCAGACTGAATTTCGAAACAAAAATTGAGTTGTGTGTATGTTTATACAGCCTAGAACTTGGTCTGCCTCAACGGGCGACGAGTCTTCCAGCTGTAGATGAGCAATTTAGCCAGTGCAGTAGAACCGCTAGCCTAAGGTCTCTAACGTGCCTCACGCAGTAGTGATACACGACCGCACGCCGGTATGATGCTCATCCAGATCGAAACGGGCAGGGGTGGGGATTGAACCCAGGATCCCTGGGTTCTGCAGCGCGAGCTTTCGCTCCACGTGCTCCGAGCTGGTGTGCGCTACACCACTCGGCCACCGATCCCCTCACTGAATTTCAGAAAGGGTTTATTACTGTAATAGAACTCCTACACCCGAAGATTTGACGCTCTTGTCGAAATATAATGCACAGCGCGGCTAAAAACAGGAATCTAAATGTGACGCGTACAATCTCCACGCAATTATTGTATTTACTCAAAAATAGTTCCAACTTTTTATGTACAGACCTCTTTGTCTACTTTTCCGCACAACCCACGGAGACCAATCATTAAAACTTACGAAAAAAAAGCCGGCGAATGGCGAAGCAGACATAACGTTTGGCATACAAAAATACGATTCACTGATATCTCATTTTTGCGTTCCGACGTTATCGGTGCCTCGACATTCGGCGGGCCTCTTCCGTAGATCGCAATGCTTGGCTCTATTTAAACGCCGCAGAGAAATACACGCGCAGGCATTGCTCGTAAAGAGGCCGACCTAATTTCGAATAAATACGGTAGTTATTTTTATTGGTGGAATTCTATGGAGGTGGTGGGAACCCGAAAACGCACCTCTCTCCCCACCACGAAGCGAAAACGTTCCCGCTTATTTCTATTGCTCCGAGATTACTAGGACGTCTTGGCATCTAGGACTGGTCCCTTTTATTGACTAAAGCCCAACAAACATAGCATCTAAAACAAGCTTCGACAAAACAGCACTTGAGCTGTAAGCGCGACAAAACAGCACTTGAGCTGTAAGCGAATATGGAGCCTCTATAAGTAGGCCGTATACTCCACGGTTTTTAGCCGAAAAACACCGATAAAAATCAGCCGGAGTCTAAAATAAAAAAATCTGTTAAAACCTAAAAAATACCGGTTTTTGGATATTCTCGTTTAAACGGCAATTTTGTTTTAACCAACAACGTTCGTCAGACATTTGGTTTCTCTTTCTGTTGTCATTTCAGGTTTTTTACGGTCTCTCATGAATTTGTTCCGTCAGTGCTGATTACTTTAACCTTCAGTTTATGTAGATTGATGGATGGATGGATGTTAATGGCTATATCTTTTGTAACGGGCGGTAGCTTCCGCCACCTTGCCTAAGTCTAAAAAAACAAACATGTGATTCCTTCCGCTCTTCTAAGCCACTTTTTACCCCTAACTATTACCAGGCGGTGTGGGATATCACCAGGATGACCTTCGGGGGATCGGGCAAAAAAACTAAAAACATCACCCCTCTGCCTCTTCCCTCCGGCGAGGGAGCGACCAATTTTCCTTTGGTCAAACCTTGTCAACGGTACCCCAGCACCGGACCCACTGGGAGACAGGGTTGAGACTTTGGACCGCAGCCATGTGGTAGGGAGTCCCAATTTGCCTTTGTCCCGCCTGTCCCTAGTTGTGCAGGTTAGTTGAGCAGCATTCAGTGTTCCCCACATAATTTCCACCAATCTTCTATTCACCTCTTTGTGACTGTGATCCTTTTTTTTTTTTCGTCCTTCCATCGTCGACAGCGAAACCCAGGGCCCCGGCCAAATCTGTTACCCCTTCAGGGAGGGCAGGGCGAAGCCCCGTGCACTTCAAAACCGAGTGCTCTAGTGTCTCGCTCTCAGTATGGCAGGCAGCACATAATGTGCCCGTCTTCTGGACATTAATCCTTTATGTCCTCGTCCTCAAAACTCAAGTTCTCGCCTCAAACAGTAAAGAACTTCCCATTGAATTGTCAAACACACTTTTCCTTCTTACGTTTTGTTTTTATGTCCTGTACATTGTTAGACCTGACGTTTCTTGCATTCTTACCTCCCACATTTTTCTTTCTGTCTCTGTCACTTCTTTTCCAGTCCGCTCAGCCCCATCACTAGTGTGTAAGTATTTAAATGTAACTTTTCGGGTTCGGTTTGTTAAGTTTGTGTTAAACGTTTCATGTGCAAATACTTCAATACTTTCTGTGTCCCCCGCGCATCATCCATTTCGGTCAACTTTTGTCAAAATTTGAACTTACCCTGCTTTCAAAAGACGGCCAGCCCATGTCCCCTGTACTCCCTCATTTGGTGTCTTTCGATGTGATCCCAGCGCCAATCTTCCTACGCTCCTTTATCAAATTACTAATCCTAATTGACCTCTGATTTTATGCACAGTACCCCATTGCCAAAAGACAGTCCTGGTGCCATCACTCCTTTCCATGCACCTCTGACCACTTCATAACCATTATAGTTCCATATTGCCTTGAGCCACACAATAGATGAATTTATTTTTCATTTTCTAATTATATTCTCCTCATGTTCCTCTAGATATTTCCTTCCCTCATTGAGCCAGACTCCCAGATATTTGTATTTTCCTATATGGTCTATTAAAATATCGTGTATCTTCAGTGGTTCCCTCTTTTCGTAATTAAATACACTTACTCCAAGCTTGTCAGTACTAAAACTCATGCCCAATGTGTCCCCTTCCTCTCCACATACTCCAGCTAGTTCCTGTAACGTATCATGTTGATCTGCCGCAAGTACTATGTCGTCCGCATACATCAACCCTGGTATTACCTGTACTACATTTCTCACTCCTTCCATATAACTCACATCAAAACCTAAGTTGCTCTGCTCTAATTTCTTTTCCATTTCTCCGAGATATATCATAAAGGGCAGAGGTGACAGTTGACAACCCTGCCTGAGCCCTCTTTTTATTGCTGCTAGTTCTATAGTTTCTGCTTCCCTCGTTATATCTCCCTTATGGTCTGTGGACATTTGCTGAAGAAACCTAACCAAATTTGCATCTAAGTTATACTCCTTCAGCTGACCACGGGGGGTTTCCTGGCACACAAATCAATCAATCAATCAATTAATCAATCAATCAATCAATTAAATCTGTATTCAACATCGCACACATGCGCAGACAAAAAGCCTATAAAAGGCTTTTTGTCTGCGCCCCCATCACCGTACGCTCCCCTGATGTCCAAATGAGCTAACCATAAAGGAGTTTGGTTCTTCATTGCTATTGATATACGTTGTGTGGCGACGAGTGAGTTATCTTCCAATCTTCCATCTCTTCGGAATCCGTATTGAAGCAGTATTTGCATATCTTCTGCCCATTCCTCCATTCTCCGCTTTACTATCTGCATAGCTAATCTGTATAAAACTTAAGTTACCGTTATTGAGCGATATGCTTTAAGTTTGCTTTTGTTTCCTTTGCCTTTATATATGTCTGATTTTACTTAGTTTCCAATCATTGGGTTCCTCTCTCCCATAATTATTTGATTAATCACATGCCGCAACTTCAATCTGCTTGTTTTTTTCTAGCGTCTTAATGAGTTCCATGGGTATGTCGTCTGGGCCTCTCGCTGTGTCTGCTGGAACCGTACTTTCTGCCTTATCTCATTCTTTTGTGGTCGTCTCCATTGTTGCACAATAATGCTCCTCCTCTATACTGCTGCTGTCAGTGCTATTCACTGTCCCACTCTGCCCAAGCTGGAAGAAAGCCTCTTCGATTGTCCGTCTAATATATTCCCGTACCTCTTCCCCCTCTAATCTTCTACTTTCCTGTGTGGTCAGTATGCGTTGGAAACCCTGTCTTTTTTCCCTGCGCTTTAATGTGTTCCCAAATCTTTTTTGCCGTATTCCTTTTTTTTTTTTATTTTCCAAAAGTTTCTCCTCACGGTGCCCTTCTGTAGATTGCCCCATTGAAGGTTACCCTCCTTCTTTGTGGACCCTAGTAGGGTGGTTTGAAGTGTCTTCCATAGCGTTTGGGTCGAACAGTGTCCGGAAGCTGCATTAACCAGAATGTCCACTAGTCTTCCGAGCCTCTTTGGGCATTTTAGGTCTTCCCGTGTCTTGCGCAAATGTAGAGCGCGCGTTCTCAAAATTGCGTGTCGTCAACTGGAAGGAGCGGGTGGGAATGAAAGGTGCGAGCCTTGGAATGTATGCATTTATATATTACAATAATGAAGCGTGAAGAACATTGTGTATCAGGATTCAGATTTAAATAAAGTTGAACCTTTTCTCGTCTTAATTTGTCGCTTCTATTTAAATAAACGCCGGAAGCGTCTGCACGAGACAATTCACCGAAATGTGCCGGTATTTTGGAAATAAATAGACACCGAAAAACATCCGCCGATTTTTGACATGAATAAACTCTGGAAAGTACGCGGCCTAACTATAAGTCAGCTACACTTCAAAATAACGAAGTAACGACACCGCCGTCATGTTGGTGCTTGCCTTTTAGTTGAAGCTCTAGCTGAAATTTCTTGAAACGGATTTTTGGTCCTCTAGGAATGTAAGAGAAAAAAAAAAAAGAGTCCGCTTCAGAGCGCAAAACGACATCACCCGATCTTCCATGACACCGCAACTATATAAAGCTGAGGAAATCTCATTTTCATATCGTAAGGATAGCCAATTTGCGTTCGCTCTGCACTAGGCAGGAAAAATGGAGGCGCCTACAAGATAATTGGGGAATACATTAAAAAGGAGAGATTGGCTATCCCCGTATTCACCACAAGAACCCTAGTAAAAAAAAGTAGTCCGGCTTTTCGCGGAACGTCACTAATTTCCCCCTAAAACATCATGTAAAAAGTACTTCCCGCAGTGCATATATAATGCGCAAAACGTCCCTCTTTTTCTTTTTTTTTTTGACAACTAATTTTGCTGATATTTGACTCTTTGAATAGTATGCGCCGTAAAACAGTCACAAAAAGAGGGGGGGACCCAGAGGACTTCGTGTTGTGTCCTTTCTTTGCGACCCCTGTATTACGGCTCATACTGTTTAAAGAATCGTAAAATTGGGAGTGCCGATACTCAAAGCGTAGCTTTGTAGTGGCTTTGAGCAGACATGTACAGATTACCTTAAAACGTAACCAGATACTGTTACTCGCTCAAAAGTAACTAAACACGTTTGTTTCATGGTTTATTGTTTTTCTTTTCAGTCTCCTTGAGAACACGTCTCGGGCGACGCCGAAGAATCGTTCTACCGACGCGCTCGAAGGAACGGCAGTGTAGAGCTTCAGGGAGAGCCGGTGAATCTGGCATTCCCCTCTCTCTTTTTTCTCTCTCTGCTCTCTAAAGTTCCAAGTTGACAATGGGTACTGTACCTTGCCCGTTGGCGACCTCCGTGTTTACATTCGGTCCGTACACGATTCTAGAAGATTCAACCAACGAACCTTATTGTGTTCGCTGGGTGAAGGACGTTCCCAACTGTAGAGTTTGACTGACGTGGTCAGCGATAAACGCGGCTATACTGTCATACTGTTTAGTTGTTTTTCGAGTTGCCCATCTGCCTTTGTCACAATAGATGCATACTTAGGCTCGTAAATAAAACGATACTGTTTAAAGGAGTCATGAAACGAATTTTGGGTTGGGATGAATGATTTTAAATTGGGACTTTACTAATCGCATATCGTTTAGTTGGCCAAAAGAAAGAGGCTAGAAAGTCCAAAGCCAGCTTTTCGGTACGAACATTTGAGAATATAGCGGACTATTTTGTACCTTCTTGCCTTCAAAAGCTCTCCGCCTTTTCACTATGATACATCCGCGGTTCCAAAAGCGCGTCACCGGCGCCAAACTGACGTCAGCAGAGCCCAGCTCACGCATTGGACACGAGAACTGCGTCACTCGGACGTATGCGCTCGTCAACAATCAATCCGTCGACGAATATTTGGATTCGCGTTCGTGGCCAATGAGTGCCCTGACTCTCACTGGGGAATGACAAGTTCTATGGTGTGCATAACAAGCACGGTAGAAGCTAGGAGTCATCGCACCGGTGCCGAAGGAATGTCACCACCACGTGATTCACATTCGCATTTGAGTTGAGGATTAAAGCTAAGGAGGAAAAAGTAGGAAAATCGTTTCATGACCCCTTTAAACGGTGTTGTGCACGCGTTAAGGCCTGTTCACACATGCAGCGGAGCGCTACAGGCATAGCGCTTACCTCGCGCAAAGTGCGTGCCGACGGGGGCGTTCACCAGCTTTGAATCGCACTGTCAAAACTGTTGCTCATGGCAGACGATAAGTATCTGACAGCACGTGAGGAGCGCTACATCAGCGCTTCCCTGCATGTGGGAACCGGCCTTTACTCCTCAAAAGTAACGATATACCATTACTCGTTATTTGGCCTTAAAAGTAACTATGTGCGTTACTCGTTTCTTTTTCTAAAAAAAGTAACCAATAGGTTACTCTTTAGAGAAACAATAACTAAGTAGAAGGAACTCGTCACGATTCCGTGGACCAATCGCGATCCTTTTGAAAAAAAAAAAAGCTCAACATGGCTGCTGGCCTTAGCAACGCGACGCTAGTTTCTCGTGACAATTATTCTGCTTTTTTGCACCGTGTTTTACGCACCGCTGGCCGCTGTTCAAAACCCGACCTCGCTTGTGCTTCTTGAAGAACCGCTTTGGTGTCGCCGGTAAGGCTGCACCAGGCTGTTTCGTCCAAGAAGAATCAGGGGAATCGCTTTCCGATGTCACCTCAGTGGGATCCATGACGGAAGACAAAGAGAGCGGGGCGCGGTTGGTGGTGTCGATGACTTGGGAGGGTGCCGATTTGTCAAACCCGAAAAGTATAATTATTCTTGTTTTCTATTCATCCAACAAAATAAAGACACACATTTCGTGCGCAAAGCCCACAAAACTAAGTAAATCACTAAATATTTATTATTTGCAGGAAACTATAGTGCTTTGTTATTTATAATTTTGGCGAGAGAAAGGTTGGTTTCGTTTTCGCCGCTTTCCCTCAATCGAAGGCGCTGGAAGACGGTATGTTAGACAGTATCTTGGACAGAAATGAATTGGGAAGACGGTACATTTGGACATGACTTTCTTTCTTTACTAAACAGCTACTTCGTTGACAAAAACGTATTCTAACTTATTTAAACGTCCTGAGTGAATTAAATAAATATTGTAGTAGTTTAAGACACGTTTACTGGAGGAAGAAAAATCAACGTTGCTAGCGAACTACTTTCTTGACGGCGGAGGCACTTCAGATGGGCGCAATGCGCTGTGGGTGGAGTTAAAGGATTGTTCTTAGGTTGCATCCGACTATAGTAACGCGTTACGTACATGTCTAGCTTTAAGTGTCTAGCTGGCGCGTGTCTAAGAAGCAGGGACCGATGGGCACGATAACCCTTTGTCTCACCTAACGATGGACAGCGGATGCTGCTACCAGCCATCCCAGTCAATTCAGCGGTCTCAACGCATCACCTAACTTCGCGCAAGGTCACGTGACGCACACAAGGCAGCGGATTGGTTGCGACAATTCGTGGCTTTCCCCGCAGTCCATGGAGAGGTGAAAACGGGGAATGGTTGCTCCTGCATCCGCCGAGTTTGAGGAGACGGAGGACGAGGGATCGGCACTGTGTCTCGATCGGGCTTTTAGCGAATGGCGGACTCTCATTTATTTTTCAGGAATAAGACTTTAAGTTGCGGCTGCCGGATCCATGAATTATACCTGGGGTCTTTCCTCGCGAATGAAGTATATAGGCGCAAGGGCAGGTTTCGCGTCGTTTATATTTTATGCTCGATGAACGCTGCAGAGACAAATACTCGACTGCCTTGGGTATTCCCTCTATCCGACCAAAAAATATATGTAATGTCATTTGTAAGCTGCACGACGTCCTTTAATAAAAATTTGGACTTTTTTTTTTTTTTTTGAGAGCGCAGCTTTTAGGCGGCCGGCTTTTTCGCGTTTTGCGGTGTCGGCGTCGCGGCGTGGCGTCGGAATAACCGCCCTGCTAAATTTAAAAGGGAATTAAATTGGTGTTGTGGTCATGTGACGTTAATTTTTCCCGCTAAATCTAGCGAAGAAACTGAATTTGTTCACGGGTGGTGTGACACAAAGTCATGTGGCGTCGTTTTCCCCGCTAAATTTAGTAGGGACACTGAATTGGTGTTGAGGTCACGTGACGTCAATTTCCCCGCTAAAATTAGCGGGGAAACTTAACCCGCTAAATTTAGTGGGGAAATCGACCGTCACGTGACCTCAACACCAATTCATTTTCCCATCTAAATTTAGCGAGAAAAATGACGGCCCATGACTTCGTGTCACGTCACCCATGAACAAATTTAGCGGGAGCAGGAGAGGAGGAGGAAAGGAGGAGGGGCATACCCTCCCCTCTGTACCCTCTCATCCTCCTCAAGAGCTGCGCTCCAGTTTCGCGTTACAGATATTTGTAAACGTCTTTTATTTTTATTTACAATCAGAGGAGCGCGTAAAGAACTGAAGATTTTTAAATTGTTTTATTTAAACGTTTGCGGTTATACGGTATATGTACGCGCCCGATTAAAGAAGAAATAGCGTGAAAATTCACAGAGTTCGCTATGTTTAGGCATGCATTCTTCCTTAGCAGGGATGAGACATGCTTAGTTTCAATAATAACAATCTCCCTTTCTCATCCGCAAGCAGGGGCATGATTATTGGTCAGGTTTCGGGGGTAGAGGGGGGGGGGGGCGGAGAAAGGGGGGGGGGGGGGGGGAGGGTTGTAGAGAGATTTGACGTCACGGGCGAAGCGTTGACCCGATCTATTTTGTTTACTTCGTATTTGTCATTTCACCAGGAGCTAAACATTTCCTGCTAATAGACAGGCTGGTGTAGGTCGTTTTTTTTTTTTTTCCACAAAAAAAGGTTGCCTTTTGGGTGCAGGGGGGAGGCGGGGGGCGGGGGGTTCGTTCCCCTTCTGTTTCCCCCGTGTCAGCAAGGAATATACACCGACACGCGGCTTGACGTCACGGAGCTGGCGGCGGCGCTGCGATCGCGCCGGAGCCGGGGGTGTGGGGCAAAAGCGCGCACGTTTCGCATGGGCGTCATTAGCATTTCAAGCATGCCGCGAAGCTGTGTTGCCGTTAATTGCACCGAATGTACAAGAAAAGTCGCGGAGTGAGTGTCCACAAGTTCCCGGCCGACTCTGAAAGGCATAAAAGGTGGATATATTCGTGGATCGAAAAGAATCGTCGCCTCGCGCGAACGACCGTTTTGTGCGGCAAAACACTTTCTTGAAGGAAAGTGCTACTTCCATTTCAATCTCCGTCCCGAGGCTTGCTTATGTGCAGGGAAAGCGTTGCCTGATCAAGACCACCGGGATTTTGTTCCCATGGTGTTCGCGCACAAAGCATCGGCCAAGCGCTTGTCGGAGGCTCGCTACGCCCGTGCTACCCAGCACAAGAGGATCGGCGACAGAACGGCAGTGTTGTAGGCGTTACTGAAAAAAAGTAACGAAATACGTTACTCGTTACTTGCAAATAAAAGGTACGCGTTACCGAGCTACGTTGCCTAAAAATAAAAGGAACCCGTTACCGCTACCGATAAAAAGTAACGCACGTTACTTCTGCGTTACTTTTTTTTTTAATTACGATTTAACACATTTTACGGTTTTGACGATACAGGTCATATATCAAGAAACATTATGTTCGTGCAGAAACTGAACATAATTACTTTATCTCGTTTTACGATTTCACCTAAATACTCACGGGAAAAAACGCAAAGAAAAACATGGCTTGACGCCTAAAACACGGAAAAAATTGAAGTGTAATTTCTTTAAGACTTGGGAAGTAGTAACGAGTAACGTAACTACGTTACTTGAAATAGTAACGTAAGTACGTAACCCGTTACTGTGTCGAAAACGTAATGAGTAGGTTACTACGTTATTGAAAAAAGTAACGCGTTACCGGCAACGCCGTTACTTGTAACGTGTTACCGCCAAGACTGCAGAAAGGACAAAGCGTTACTGCTTGTCATGCCTTGTGGTCATGAGGGTAGGAAAAATATCATACCTTGACTCGAAGACGCTGTGTGTATTTAATCAATTAATGAATACACACACTTCCGCAGACCCACAGACTGCTGATCCCGCCGGCAGTGCGGAAACCGCCTCGAAGTAATCGTAGGCCTCGAGAGACTTGTACGCCACCGTGTCGGCCGTGAACTGGCTTGGCGAAAAAAACTAAATAAACGACGACATGAGCCGTCGACTTCGGTGGCAGCAACTTTACGTCGGAAGTCCAGCAGGCCTTGTTTACGGCGTACGGATCATCGAAGGCAACGCCGTCCACGCACAGTTTGTCTCGATACCGCTGCCGTTCAGGCTCGGGCAGCGAGCTCAAATAGTCGGGCATAGCATACGACATACGTTGTGAGGAAATACGACGCACAAATAAAGATACAAGCGTCCCTACAACGTCAACAACGAGCGCACGCCATAGAACGCAATGGCGAAAACACGGAGAGCCGGGCTGCTCTTGCCCACATAGCTACCGCGCATGCGCGGCCTTCCGGCTTGTTGGTAAACAGAGTCGCTCCGCGTGTCGGTCTATAAAAGCGGCACTGTGCCGCGGACATCATATTGTAACTAATGGCGTACTCTACATTATTGTCCGCGAGTTCATTTTGCTGCAGGACACGGAGGCTGCCAATATTGGTGAACAGTAAAAGTATCTCAGCGACTGACGAAATTGAAAATATGACTAGATAAAAAAAAAAATGCAATGTGCTCAGCGACAGTGAGCATAACGTTTCAGCATGGGGAATCCCCATCCGTCGGGGAATCCCCCTTCGTTGGGCAATCCCACGACGAAATCATTTCGGCATGTGCACGTTAATTTTAAAGTGTTTTTAAGGAACCCGGCCGTGTCGCAGAAAAGTCGGCGTCGGTGGAACGAAAAAATCCTGACTGGCCGATAGGGTCATGACGTCACAGCCAAATGGCTTCGGCTGGGAATTTCAAACAACCCACACCGGGCACGTGAAACGTGGCGTTGCGCGTTGAATGAATGCGATTAAAACATGACATACAATGCAAATTAAAGGTCGCCGCATGTCTCAAAAAAAATTCCACTTCCTAAATTAATTTATTTGCCTTAAAGAAAACGTATCTTGAATTATAGGCGGAGGCTGTATTCGAACCCACGACTCTTCGGTTGGGAGCCAGACACGCTACCGAGTCACCAACTAGGCCACGCAGTCTTTTTTTTTTTTTTTTATTATTGCCAGGCGTTGTACAATGACACATAACGTCAGGGCACCTCTCGGACTAAAATAATAAAACAAATACCCTGACTATCTGACGTCCCAAACGCTAAAAAAAGCTTTGAGGGAAGCGGGTGACGCTTGCGCTGCTTGGGTACAAGCGGCGGTTTATATATTTAGCTATCGTGTTGCACTCTTAAAGGCGAAGCTTAAGCGTCGTCCTGTAATTTGTTTGCCATCACCCTGGAGGTTGGGGAATCTCATGCCCGTGTCCTTTTTTTTAACAGGTACTTCCCATAAACACTATCTTTTTTTTCTTTTTTTTTTTTGGGGGGGGGGGGGGTCTGATTTTAAAAGTTTACGTCGAAAAACAGAATATGTAGTGGAAAAGAATAAATCGCGAAAGAAAGCCCCTAATTCGAAGAAAAATTAACCCCCAAAACACATAACCCTTCTTATACCTGCCTGAATATTTTTCGAGCACGTAGTAAAATAATATAGCGTAAAAAAATAATTAAGAGATATACGCAGATCGCAAGCGTTCCTGGACTACCCGATAGGCGGCGCCCGGGAGCTATCTCGTTTTTAATCTCGTTGTAGATAGTCACAAGTGGTGGTAATGACCGAGTGGCCACTAGAGCGACAAACAGAAACAACCGACACCGGCAAGCCGCAAGCACTTGCAGCATGCACGCGAAGGTATCTTGAGCAGGGGTGCTATGTTGCGCTTTTTGGACTCCCAGGAGACTTGGAAGAAGGAAGTGACGTCAACGACTAGAGCGAACTCAGATTGGATGTTGACAGAAGAAAACAAAATCAACATCCAATCTGCATTTGCTGCGTTGTTGACGTCACTTCCTTCTCCCTAGTCTCCTGGGAGTCCAAAAAGCGCAACATAGCCCCCCAGGTCTGCAATCACTCGTGCTAAGAGAGTCTGCAAGCCTGCCAAAGGTAACTTCGTGTGCATGCTGCACGTGCTTGCGGCTTGTCGGTGTCGGTTGCTTCTGTTTGTCGCTCTAGTTGGACTCGGACGTTATAGGCAGTCGATAGCAGTCAAAAACAAATATGTGACCCATCCTAAAGCGGCGGGGGTCACGCCGCTCACACATCGTACAAAAGGCAGTCTGCTAACACGAGTCGCCGCAGTATCCCCGCTTCGAATGCCGCGTGCCAAGTTCTCTCCTTGCAACTCATTGCCATGCGGCATTCGAAGCACGGATCTCGCGGTGACTCGCGTTCGAATCTGTATGCAGACTGTCTTTTGTACGATGCATGAGCAGTGTGACCCTCGGCTTTAAAGTTCTTTTACGACCAGATTTCTTTTTCTTATAGGGCACAAAAAATGTCTGTAGACATTTTCGAAGAATACATCTGCGTGAAGCAGTCATTCTTCTAACAAGCTTGAGACATGTCGACAGAAAATCCTGTCATGGTGTCCGCAGCGAATACCGTAGAGAGTTTTAGGGAACCGTTTTTGCACGTCCAATACGGTTACGAGAGGCGCTCCGCTATGAACTGCGCATGTGCGAGTCTTCAGGGGTAGCGCATGTGCAGTTCTTACCGGAGGGCCCATCGTATACCGTATCGGATGTGCCATAACGGTTTCCTAAAACTCCCTAGTGTCTTTTGCATGATGTACGATGAGTGTGACTGGCATCTGAGGTGTCTACTTTCCCCTCAAAACACTTCCTGTTTTTTTTTTTTTTTTTTTGCGGGCATGTAGAAGTTTTAATATTCTCGGAGAGTGTGCACCTTCAGTATTTCTCCAAATGCAACGGTTTTTCGGGTTATGCATCGGTGTAAGGTAGAAAACGATACGGTGTTTTGTAGACATATGTACGCGTTACCGAAAAAAAAACAAAGTATCTAAATACTGTTACTCAATACACGCTCATAGACTAACCAAGTACGTTACTCGTTACTGAGAATCAAAAGGAAGGCGTTACTTCAGGGCAAGAAAGGTTGGACATTTACATGTACGTTTTGAAAGGTCCCGAAGTGACTTGCCTCCACCAATCAGACGCCAATACGTCACTTCCGTAATGTTTTAAAATGTACATGGAAAGGGCCAACCTAGCCCTTCAGTTCTAATGGAACGAGATACATTGTCGTTACTCTGAATGAGTGACGCGTTATTCTTTAACGCGTTATTTACAAGTTAGGTTACCCAGAGCAGGCGAAACATCCCTCAGTATGGGTATGTAGCGCCCGGTCCCGAGAGAGATCGTGACACCAACAGCTTTTGACAGCGCGTGAGTGTTCCGTTCTGCTCAGTCCATTACTGATGTATTTGCTAGATGGAGGCCGTCAGGGAATTGACTCTAACGTCGTTCGTCCCGGGCAAGGAAGAAACGGGAAGTGAACGGGAAAGGGAGAATTCTGGGAGAGGGAGGGGAAGGCTTCTCTGCCGAAATCCAGCTCAGAATTTAAAAGCTTTTTTTTTTTCTTATTTTTAGGTTTTGTTTTTTGCCATCCTCTCAGTAAGCTTCCGGTTGTTTCATAGCCAAGTCGACTTTAACAAGGTTAGAAATCGTGCTGCTTCGAATTCAACGACGACGACGACGACGACGAGGACGAGTGGGAGTTTGTACTTCTACGGCGGATGTTTGAAGTCGTTTCAGTTTCGCTTCCGTCGACGTGAACTGCGATACAATGACTTGCAACTTGTCCTCTTTATTCCTGTTCTCGTAAGCTGGGGCCCCATGCGACTGGGGCTGTTTCCGAGGGGCGCTGCTGAAATGAAAGATTGTGCGTTTTTTTTTTTTCGCTTTTCTTTTTTGCTTGTGGAGGAGGCGGTAAGCTTCTCCGCTTTTCGAGAGATCGCTGTCCAAACAAGGTTGGCTTTGGCCGACAACAGAGACTCGCAAACAAGATCTTTGAGGCCTAAAGTGCAAATTGACTGCGGCCAACCTGAAAGCAGCGCTTCCGATGTATACACTTGCATCGGTTTTGCGTGCACGAATTCGTGTTTCTGTGCGTGCGAGCGAGCGTGCCTTCATGTGCGTGTCTCTGTGTTCATGTGCGTGCGTGTGTTCGTCAGTGAGTGCTTACAAGCGCGGGTTCGTGCGTGTGCGTGTAAGTGTCTTTGTGTGTGCGTGCGTACGTGCGTGTGTGTCCTGTATGTCTCTGTGCGTGCGGGTTCGTGCATGTATGTGTGTTCGTGTGCTCGTGTATGTGTGGGTATGCGTGTCCGTGCGCGCGTATACTTGTGCGTGTGTGCGTGTGCGCATGCGCGCGTTCGTATTTGCGTGTGTTTGTGTGTGTATGTTTGCCTGTGCGAACGTGCGTGTGCGTGCGATTTCGTGCGTGTGTGTGTGTGTGTGCATGCCCCTGTTAGTGGTTGTCTGGGGATGCGCCTTCGTGCATGCGTGCGCGTGTGCGTGTGCGCGTGTTTTGAGTATGTGTCTGTGGGTGCGTGTGTGCGGGTTCGTGTGTGTATCTGTGTATGTGCGTGCGTGCGCCTTCTCGTGTGTTTGTGGGTGAGCGAGTCCGTGCGTGGGCGTGTGTGCCCGTGCGTGTGCGCATGTGCGCGTGTGTGTGGGTTTGCGCGTCCGTGTGTGCGTGTGTTAGCGTTTGTGTTTGCAAGTCTGTGTGCGTGCGCGCGCAAAGTCCATGACGTCACGGAATGGTCATTCGCTCAACGAGATTATCATTCGCGCTTTCCGCCTGAACGGTGTAAGCGATCATTCCGTCATTCACTTTAATATTCCGAACAGTTCGCCTCGCAAATGTGCAGCTTCAAAGGTATTTAGAGACTATAGTAGGGCTGACTACACCGGGATTATTAATGAACTCGATATTTTTTTATCAGATTTTCTTCAGACATTTTCTGAGCAATCATTGGAAGATAATTGGTGTATGTTTAAATCGAAAGTAACTGAGCTTACTAGCCGTTACATACCCCTTCGCAAAATTAGAAATACACAGTCACCTTGGTATACACCAACATTAAAACGGTTATCAAACAAAAAAAGCGCCTTTTCCGACGAGCCAAGATATCAATGATCCCAGAGAGATGGGCAGCTTATCATTGTGCAGAGGATGAGTACGCACGTGCACTGTCTCTCGCCAAACATACTTTTTTTAATCAAACCCTTCCATCGCTACTGGAAACTAATCTGCGTAAGTTTTGGCACGTTGTGAACGGAAATGAAAGGAAACCAATTGAACTTGCTACGGATAGTGAATCGGTCGTTCCTAGGGAAAACTGCTGCGTTGTTTTGAACTCTGCATGGCGGGCAGGCGTAATGAAATTAATTCAAAATATGAAGCTTTCCTCTTCTCCAGGTGATGATGGCATTAACCCCAAATTTTTGAAGAACACCGAAGTGTATTCATCTATAATATCGTCGAAGATTTTTGCACAGTAATTAGAATCCTGTACGCTCCCGAACGACTGGAAGGTGGGAAAGGTGGTTCCTCTGCACAAATCAGGTAACACTCATTGTCCCAATAATTATAGACCCATTTCATTAACCAGTATACCGTGCAAACTCATGGAACATGTCATATACTGTCATATAGTATCCTTCCTCGAAACTAATTATTTTTTTAGTATGCATCAACACGGCTTCAGAAAAAAATTACTCACGTGAAACTCAACTACTCGCCTTTACTAACGATTTATTCTCTGCTGCAGATCACTTAGTCACTGTTGACTGCATTTTCATCGACTTTTCTAAAGCATTCGATAGTGTCTGTCATAGTCTGCTCCTCTATAAATTAAGTAAACTTAACATGGACCCTAATATTTTTAAATGGATAGAATGCTTCTTGTCTAATCGCACGCAATATGTAACCGCCAATTACCATAACTCCCCTCACTGTCCTGTAACGTCCGGTGTCCCGCAGGGGTCAGTGCTAGGGCCCTTGCTTTTTCTTATTTATATTAACGACTTACCTAGCTGCATTTCTTCATCTATAAAACTTTTTGCCGACGACTGTGTTGTTTATCGCAAACTTCTGGAACCTGCTGATCATTCTGCTCTTCAGACTGACCTCGATAACATTTCATTTTGGTGTGACACCTGGCTAATGAAACTTAACCCTGCCAAATGTAAGTCAATGAGAATTTCACGTGATTCAAATTACATCCTACCGTGTGACTCCTTACTTAACGGTGTTCGCCTAACGCAAGTTTCGTCCTACAAATATCTTGGCATTATCATTTCTGCTAACCTTTCATGGCAAGATCACGTCGACTACATCACAAGTAATGCTAATCGCGCACTCGGTTATCTACGGCGTAATTTTTCTTTAGCCCCAACTAACTTGAAACTCATACTTTATAAAACTTTAGTGAGGTCAAAGAAAGAGAGAGAGAATTACTTTATTTCAAAACAACTCTTAGTCCGAGTCGTCGCTACCTAAGGAGCCCGGCTGGACCCCTGGCTGTGGTGCTGGGTCCGGTTGACAGGATCCCCTTATGTGCTTGATGTGGGCCACCAGCAATGGCCACAGGGTCGGGCGGAGTTCCTGGGGAAGCTTGAATATGCATCATCAATCTGGGACTCTCATATTAACTCCCTTATTCTTCAAATAGAAGCCATTCAAAACCGTTCCGCGCGTTTCATCTTCTCAAATTACTTTCGAACTGCCAGTGTCACTTCTATGAAATCTAATCTTAACTTACCCCATCTTTCATTGCGTCGTAAACTATCTCGTCTTTGTCTCTTTCATAAGGTCTATCATTTCAATTCTGTACTCAGCGACTGTCTCTTTCTGCCACCATCGTACATTTCTTCCCGCAGCGACCATCAGTTCAATGTTGGCGTCCCAAGCAGCCGCACCAATTTGCACTTCCACTCATTCATTCCAAAAACCTGCACAGACTGGAACCACCTCCCCGCCTCCATCGCTTCAATCCCTGACACCGACCGTTTGAAAAGTGCCATTTGCAACCATTTTTTGTAATCCCCCTGCTGTGTTTATGTTCATGTTGTATTTTTTCACCACTCCTCTCTGTAATGCTTCGGCCTTGAGAGTAAATAAATGAAATGAAATGAACGTGAAGGCCAAGCCGATCCACCCCTCTTCCCGGCGTCAGAAATGCCGAGAGAGAAAACAAGTGAAAAGTGGGTGACTACCGACTCTCGGGCCGTCAGTGGGGAATTGTAGTAGACCGTTTCCGCACCCCGCTAAGCACCCGCATAGCGCTCCGTAATCCGCCACAAGACCTTGAACTATGCAGACAAGGCTGGCGGCGCGCATGCGCAGCTGCGGCGTTAACGAATACCGTAGCGGAGGAGAAAAACGGTCTACTACAATTCCCTAGTATTGCTCTAAAGAATTAAAAAAAAAAGATTCTCTCTTCAGAGGTTTTTTATAGGTATACTTCGGCGATTTTTTGAGGTACCCCAACTAACTATATTTTCTGAATCCCCGGCGTTATCCTTCCCGGTATACTATTTAGTTTTGAGATATTCATAATAGCTTTTTTTTTGTGAAATCGGCAAATGAAAATGTTGCAAAAAACTAACATTCAAATCATGTTGAATTAACCTGATACTGGGGTAGAAAAGAAATATCAAAACATTTATTCGTTCACTTGAGTCGTCGTCCTAGCTATTTTTTTTCTCTTCTACGTTTTGATATTTCTTCTGTAGCCGATTCTCATGTTAATTCAACGTGGTTAATATTCACCAGCTCGTCTGCACCCTTACCATATTTTCTCTAACATTCAAATATATCCGCACTTTGCAGTGCCGTGACGTCAGTGGACGACAGGCTCGGCAGTCGAGTAAGCAGTCTAAAAAATGAACGATCGAAGCATTTGTTCCGTGCTGGTGCGCGTGTACTCGAGCGAGCTTCCAAAGCATTCATTTGACATCATGAAACTGCTTCCAATCAGTTGGGATCAAATTCTACAGTTTAAAGAGTGAACCCCTGCCTTCCGCTGGTGTCACTTTTTCGTTGCTGCCAGTAGAGACTTTCAGTTTAAAGAACACGGTGAGTACGGAAATTGTAAATTCAATAACTGCGCAAAAAACAAAAAAAAATATTTTACCCTAATACTTGGAATACTAATTCAGCGATGTTTGTTCGTGTGTACGTGCATGTCTGACAAATTAATCGCACACCTTTTACACCAGACCCCACTGCGAAGATGAAAAGCGTGTTTTTATTCTCCTTTTCCCAGGAGCCCACCCATTTTGCTGTCATCTTATACTCCGTGTCACTAGTTGCGTGCAGTACAGGCGAAGGCTACGCCAGGCGAGGGGAGAAAGGGCAAGCACCAGGAATGCTAGGGGAGGAGGAGAGGAACCTCCTCTCCTCTGCAAGGTTCCTAGTGCTCTCCCTTTCTCCCCTCGCCCTCCATTGCCCTCCTCTCCCCTTCCACCTTCCTAGTGCTCGCCCGTTCTCTCTTCGCCTGGCGTAGCCTTCGCCTGCACTGCACACAACTAGTGACACGGAGTATAAATGGGGGACCATGACGTCAGTTTTCTTGCGCGTGCTCGCGCACACCGGCAGCTGCTGACTCGTGGAAAGATCGTGCGCCACTTAGTATGGAGACTAAAATGTTTGGTTCCGCATCCCCTTAAAGGGATACTGAACCATAGAATTTAGTGTCCATAATAAGTGGCGCACGTTATTTCCACGAGCCAGCAGCCGCCGGTGTGCGCGAGCACACGCAACAAAAATGACGTCAAAGATCTCCATTCGCGGTTAAGATAGCAGTGAAATGCATGGGCTTCGGGCGAAAGGAGAATAAAGACAAGTTTTTCATCTATACAGTGGTGTCTGGTGTGAAAGGTAAGCGATTAATTGGTCTAACAAGCATGTAGCTTTCACTTGTAGAGATGAAAAGCCTGTCTTTATTCTCCTTTGGCCCGAAGCCCATGCATTTCACAGTCCTCAAGCGCGAATGGAGGTCTTTGACGTCATTTTCGTTGCGAGTGCTCGCGCACACCGGCGGCTGCTGGCTCATGGAAAGAACGTGCGCCACTTATTATGGACACTAAATTCTATGGTTCAGTATCCCCTTAAGAGGTAAGTCTTAAGGCTGAACTCCATGGAACGAATTATGTGACGAATAACTGGCGAACGCCGCCCGACGACACGCTCGCTTTGCGCGCGACGTAGGAGCCACTGTGTTGATTCCACGCGCAGAGCAAACGCCGCCGGGCAAAATTCGTCGGTTATTCGCAGCATATTCGTCCCATGGAGTTCAGCCTTTACAGCATTCTTTTTAAAGTGCGTCTATAGTAAGTTAGTAACCCCATTTTAATATTTATAAGCCCTCAGCCCAGCATTCTCTAAAAAAAGCCCGTGCGTCTACTTTCCCGCACAACACTCGGAGAGCCAATCACCGCAACTTACGGAGGCAGTTAATCGAATGACGATGCGTAAACATATGTTTAGACCAAAAAACGCGGTCTGAGTTGTGACGTTAAGCAATGCAAAACGTCACGCTTGCATTGCTTAATGTCACAACTCAGACTGCGTTTTTCGGATATTCAGAAAGTCTTAGAGTAAATTCAAAATTAAAATTCGAAGCTTTAGTTTTCCAGGCATACGTTGTTTTAGATATCCTGACAAACACTCCCCCCTCCCCCCCCCCCAAAAAAAAAAAAATAAAAAAATAAAAACATTGCTAAAAGCAATTGGACAGGGTCTCGATTACATGGGCACAAGCTTCGAAAACAAATAACGAATACAATAAAAAAAAAAAACAAAGAGTCACAATTTTTCGTTATTTTTAAAATATTTTATGGAATGTATGTAATTTTTAATCCCTTCGAGGATATTTCTAAAGAGGGACCATTAACGTCATGATTTTACTAACGACGCAGCCGCTATGCGCACTCAACAGTGTTCAGATCCTTCATTCCGGAAATTCTGGTTCTCTAGGCGTTGCTTTTTTTTTTTTTCAATTCCTGTCTAGACAGCACGATCAAAAATCAAGCATCAAATTTATTCTTTCGACACTCAAGTCTGCTGGCACTGATGGAGTTTCCTGAAAAAAATCTGCATTGTCTTCAGCCCTCGTTTATAGCCCGCGGAATAACAACTTTTGATCTCGGGAAGGGTTCTGATTAAAGGTTCATTGCCTTTTTTTTTTTATGTGTGTGTTTTCTATTGTCGTCTTCTTAAGATGTTTTCTGGAGCCGAATCTCGTACCGGTGCTTGAGAAGTAACGACAGGGTATTAAATCGCATTATCTTATTTACGATCCTAAATTCCCGTTTCCCATCCGCACACTCCCGCATTAAATATATCCTTTGTTCGTGAAGAGAGGGTTACTCGCTTGATGAATTTGAAAGAGGTGATTAAGAGCGAACGAGGTGGAATGAATGCTTTTTCGCTGGCTTTCTGCTCAGTGTTCATTCTGTTCATGTGTGTGTCTGTGTGTGTGTGACTGTGTGTGTGTGTGTGTTTAATCGATAGCACAACCGACGTTTATGCTTCTTTTTCTACGAACTAACTTTTTCTACGAGCAACAGCAAAGCAAAAAGAAGAAAAGTCAGTTAGGATAACGTTTTCTGCTTTTTTTATTTCGTTTAAAAATCTTTAAACAGCTTAAAAAAAGCAGTCCTGTTGTGGGTGGAGAGCCTAAAATAATGAGGCACATTTTAATCAGGTGCTCAGACTGTTTTCTTGTTTTGTTTTCATTATTCATACATCGTTTCTTTGTTATTCATTCAAACAGTTTATATAAATTATTGAGAACTCGAGTAATAAGAGGAGAGTGGAGCGGTTATCGACCGCAAATATCTGCCTGATAGCAGATCGTAGTTTTTTTGGATGAATTAAAAAAAGGCGATTTCAAGCACGTGCATTTTCTTTCGTTGTTGTTTTTCTTGCATCTTTTTAAAAGATCAAGGAAAATAAATTAAAATGGGGCGACTTTAAAGCAAGGCAAAACAACAACAAAAGAATCACCGTCGAGTTGCCATAGTAACCAAGCGTGTACCGCTTGGTCGCCAGTGTAACCTGTATAGTCGCGTCTCGACGTTAGCCCCCCCCCCCCCCCCCCCCCCCTGACGTAGTCAAACGCTACGGTCACCGACAACTTAAGAAGCGGAGGGCGTGGTGATCGTAGCGATCGTTTTGAGCATCTAATTACCGCTCCGCAGCCGATGAGAAGGCGGTATTAGCAGAAAAGAACGCCGAAGAGCCAATCACGGAGCGAGAAGCGTGAATAAATTATGTCAGGCGTTTCTGCAGCTGGCATGACTATTAATCTTCGCCGCCGCGGTGGCTCCGAGGCGAGAGCGCTGGCCTACGGATCCCCATGTGGCGGGTTCGAATCCCGGCCGAGGTGCCCGCAATCTGACGGAAACTTATTGCGGAGGAGGCGCCGTGTAACCGAGCTTTCGGTTGCACGTCAAAAGATCCCCAGGTGGTCCAAATTAATCCTCAGTCCTCCGCTGGGGCGTGCCAGATGCCTGTCGTTGGTTTGGCATGTAAAACCCCCAAATTTGACTTTTGACTATTAATCTTCAAACTGCGTGTCCATCTACTTTCCTGGAGAGTTTTGAAGAACCAATGACTGCGATCTGCGAAGCCAACTCGATTAACGACAATTAAAAAAAAACATGTGTCGAGACCTAGAGATGAAGTTTCAAAATTGCGGCAATGTGATACCGAGCATGGCGTTCACGTGATTACGTCATGCCTACACTCACCACAAGAACTGTAGTACAAAAATGTTCGGCTCGAGAATTAAGATATATGTAAATACATTTTAGATTTGATATGTGTTACCTTATCAAGACTGATTTGCGCGGCGTATAAACAATGCGCTAAACTTTTTCTTTCTTTCTTGAGGTGAAAACAATTATAGTGTCACATCACAGGCTACATTTTTATGTTTGAACATATTTTCAGCCTCGTTACTCGCCGAGTGGCCTCCGCACGCCATTAGTTCCCAGGGTGGACTGCGGGAAAATAAACCCAAAGGCTTTCAATAGACGTCACGCCGCTGTGGTGGCCAGAGGTCGGCATTTTAGGTCGCTCTCTTTCATTCTCACCCTCACAGCCACACTCACCTCAGCCCCTCATTCACCCTCACCGTCACAGCTACACTCACCCTCAGCCCCTCACTCACTCTCACGCCCCTCACGCACTCACCGATCTCACTGCCCTCACGCACTCATACCCCTCACGCACTCACGGTCCTCACAGTGCTCACAGCACTCACGGCCCTCACACCCGTCACGAACTCATAGTTCTCACAGTCCTCACACTCGTGAATTTTCGGGGTTCAGAAACTCACGCACCTTCACCTTATCAGTGAAGGTGAGGGTGAGTGAGGACCTTGATGAGTGGGGTTTGCCGAGGTATGGCCGCGAGAGGTCACAATACTCGCGCGACCCCTCACAAATTCTCGACGCCTTCAAGCGAAATCAGGCCTCACAGAGAACTCATCGTTTCGCACAAGCCCCACACGCAAACGCAAGCGCTTGATTTGAGCTCAGATCCCCCATGAACTGATGCCCCTTACTCCCCTCATCCCCCCTCACGGCCCTTAAACCCTTTACGCACTCACGGTCCTCACGCACGCATAACCCTCGCGCACTCACCGCCCTCACGGTCCTCACGCCCCTCAAGCACTCATACTCCTCACGCCCCTCACACATTCATAACCCTCGCGCATTCACCACCCTCACGCCCCTCACGAACTTATGCCCTTCACACACTCACTAGCCTCACACCCCTCACGGTCCTCACGCCCCTAACGCACTCATACCCCTCACGCACTCATAACCCTTTCGCACTCACCGCCCTTTCGTCCCTCACAGTCCTCACGCACTGATGCCCTTCACGCACCCCCTAGCCTCACACCCCTCATGGTCCTCACGCCCCTAACGCACTCATACTTCTCAAGCACTCACGGTCCTCACGCCCCTCACGCACTCATAACCCTCGCGCATTCACCGCCCTCACGCCCCTCGCGGTCCTCCCGCCCCCCCCCCCCCCCCCCCGCCATGTTCATGGCCTTCACGCACTCACTAGCCTCACACCCCTCACGCCCCTCACGCACTCCCCGCCTTCACGCCCCTCACGCACTCACGGTCCTCCCAAGCCTCATGGTCCTCACGCCCTCAAACCACTCACGATCTCATGGCCCTCACTCACCCTCACAGTCATGAATTTTCGGGAGTCAGAAACTCACTCCCCCTCACCTCACCTCTGAAGGTGAGGGTTACTGAAAGTGAGTGAGGGCCCTCATGAGTGAGGTTTCCCGAGGTATGGTGCTGTTGGCACTGATGTGTGCGCCGCGCAGACGCCTCACCTCACATGAATTTGCATTTCTTTTCTGCGTACGCGCATTGCCTCTACCTGGTGCGGGTAAACGCGGACTTGCTTATGAACAGCCCTTTGCTCCACGTGGAAAAGTGAACGACATCCGTTACAGAGCGCTGCTTGCTATCCCGGGACAATCAATCATAATAGCGGGCCAGTGCGTCAGAGCAAGCAAGAGACATAGGCGGGATTTACATGGATGCGACCGCAGCGTATCGAACCGAGAAGTGACCAATCACGCGCCACGATCCTCCTTTCCCTTCCTTTTCTATCCCTATCGTAGGCGGCCAATCTCAATTCGATTCGCCGCGGTCGCATCCATGTCATCCCTCCCATAGGAGAGTGTTTAGGAATACATGGATAGCGCTCGAAGTCAAGGACAACTTGGCAGGAGAACTGGACACCACTCTGCGTTAACTTTCTCAACTTTTGGTTCGCAGGAAAAGACTGAGACTATATGCATACCTTGTGCCATCGCACCACCACTCTCGGCAAATCCGGTGCCTCGCCAACACTCGCAAGAACGCAACTTCCTCATCTGCTCGACCACTTTCAAGAACGCGATTTTCTCATCTGCAGCTTATCTGCAATTTGCAGATAAGAAAATTCGCGTTCTTCCAAGCGTTGGCGAGCCATCGGATTGACTGAGAGTGGTGCGATAGGCACAACATTAATATAACTCCATCTCACAAATGTCTGCAGTAAAGACGAAGCTACACTCTAAGAAATACCTCCGCGTCTACTTACCCGCAAAACGCTCCAAGAGCCAATCTCTGCGATCTACGAAGTCAGCTCAGCGAATGATAAGGCGGAACATCCGTTTAGACCTCAAAAAGAAGTCTGCGCTGTGACATTACGCAATGCAAGCATGACGCTTTACATTGCGTAATGCCACAGCGCAGACGTCATTTTTAGCTCTAAACGGATGTTCCGCCTTATCATTCACTGAGCTGATTTCGTAGATCGCAGAGATTGGCTCTTTGAGTGTTTTGCGTGTATGTAGACGCGCAGGCATTTTTTTTATAGCGTACGGGCACGTGAGCCTAGCTCACCAGATGCTTTTGTTTGTACGAGGACTCGTGCATAAGGAGGCCTTTCTAAGGCCACGTGCTCGTGCCCATCTCTTTTTCTCCACTGCGAATGTTTAAGAGAGAGAGAGAGTATGGCTTTGTCTTTTCCCGTGAATTAACAGCTGAACGTTAGCCGACAGTGGTGTCCAGTTCTCCTCCTTCTGTCCTTGTCTTCGAGCACTACAATGCATCATCAAACTCAGCACCAACTCGCCCGAAAATCAGCACTATTCAGTTTGATAAAAGGTTTGTGCGACAGGAAAAGACGGGGGGGGGGGGGGGGGGGGAGGTAGGTAGGTGGGAACGAGGTGGGAACAGAGAGAAGGAAATGCCTTTTCCCTCAGAGACAGACTTGGGCGTAACGCTTTAGCTACAATTTAGATTTCTTTTTTTTTCGACGGTGGATAAACAATAACAAATATATGTAAGGGGTATTCACTGGACGCCATATTTGAGGGCGATGTTTAGAGCGCATGCTCAGAACAAGCTCGCATTAATAGCCTGCTAAGACCGGCAATCTTGATGGTGCGGAATGCACGTTGCAAATGAACGGCGGAAGCTCGCCGTCAGCACGCGCTCAGCAGTCGCGCACACAGCTATGGCCGCTAGTGAATACTCCCTATTAGCGGCGAGATGTTTTGGTGGCGCCCTCCTATGGTTTCCTTTTGTGACGTCATTACCTTGCGAACAACGAGTTCGACGGGGTTTGTAATTAGCATGGTGGATGCCTGAAATCATTGCGCTCTGAAACCAACACTGCCGACACCACCGAAATTGAAGTTCTTCCCTTACTCTTATTTCCGTCGATGACAAATCCTTTGGTGACGTCATAGCTGGCGTTCGGCCAATCGTGGAAGGTAGGGTGCCTACATGTCTGTCTGTATCAGGGTGAAGACATCCATTGTTGCCCTGAATGTGCCAGCGCGTGACGCTCTCCCGCACTCGGTGCGTGACTTGGGGGGTAAAATGGCGTCTATGCATTATCCAAAGCTACGCGCTCGAGCTGAGTGACACCAGATTGCGCGCGCTTCAAAATGCATAAAGAAACGACTGGGCGGAAAAATGGCTGGGATGTCACCACTCAAGCAATAGCGCGCGTGTGTATGAAGGCACTCTAGTGGAAGGCCGATCACAGCGACAGTTTCGATCGCGCACGTCGCCAATAGTTGTTGCCAAATATTGGGAGCCGACACAACCAAAGCAACGAGAAAATAGCGCGTTATTTCGAGCTGGAATAAACCGTTCGTTCTAAATGTCAGCAGCGAGTAATGAACTCACTTACTTTTTATGGGAGTAACGAGTAACGATATTTAGTTACTTTACTTGAGTAAAGTAAGCATTTCTGCTTAGAGCGTAGCGGAGGCTACAAGCCGATGGCCTCAATCTAGAATCGCCAGAAACACAGCATCGCAGCTTTCAGCGTTTCTCTTCCTTAGGTGTGTTCTTCGTGCCAATTTCATAAAATTCATAAAGTGTGCAGTAACAGCGCGCTTTTAGTCTGTGTACGCTTGCGTGTCTTTTTAGCCCTTGATGTCGTTCCTACATACGATTTAACCAAGTGTAGAGATGTCGCCAACAATATAGGGGCAACTATAATAACGGGCTAAAATAAAAATGAAAAAATAAATAAACTTTAAAAAAGTGTGCGCGCTGCGGAAGGAGGGAGATGTTACTTTTCTCATTCGCGGGTTTGAAGCAAACCCATGGACATTTTGGGGAGAGTATAGTGTGTAAACGAACCTTACACGACTTGTTCAATATGATAATATGGGAAGGTACAAACCGCAACAGAGAAATACGCATAAGCAGCCTGAACGTGAACAAAAAAATAAAGCAAAAGCTTAACTTTGAAATCACTTTTCATCAGAAACTACGCGTTAAATATTACTGAAAAGTATTAATCTACAAACAAAGAACAGGAAAGCTTACGTCGCGCTCAGTTTTCAATTTTTTGACAATCTCTAAAAGATGTGCTCCCCAAAGCGTGAGAGCAATATTTGAGGATTCAGGGTCTTATAAAAGAAACTCAAAACATAAAATCCTCCCATTTTCCGCTGTTCAATCAACCTGAAAATCTGTTTCTTTTTGTTTTGTTTTTGTTCCCTGTGGTTCTCGTGCATTATTCAGTGACCCGGGCTAAACGGGTTTGGATCTCTTCCTTGTGGTCTCTGTTTGTTCATTGTATTTTTATCGGAAAGGAAATAAAAGCCGCAACGAAAAAAAAGACTAATAATTCGCATTCGAACTAAAAAGAAAAATATTTGTTTTCTCCTACTTTCGATGGAAGCCACAGTCACCAAAGTTCCATGGAGAACTTCCTCAATTCAAAGCCAAGTTCGCGCAGTTCTCTTTTATTTTTTTTTATAATCACTGCCAGCTTAAAAAAGTGAGGGCGTGGCTAGACGCGAGCATCTTATTTTCGCTCCGCAGCCAATAAGAAACCTGACCTAACCTAACCTAACCTAACCTAACCTAACCTAACCTAACCTAACCTAACCTAAGCTGACCTGACCTGACCTGACCTAACCTAACCTAACCTAACCTAACCTAACCTAACCTAACCAAGGCATGAGCCGATAAGAACGCTAATGAACGAATAACGAAGCACGATATTTTTAGATTTATAATAGACTCCTAAGTATTGATAGCAGTAAATACCTACTACTGAGAGCCTTCTACTCCGAACAATTACATCATTAAAAGACGGTGATTGCTGTTACTGCTAAAATAAATGCATCTAAACAGTCCTTTTTTTTCTTTTTTTTTGCGCATACCATAAAGGCTGGTTTACACATTTGCGTCGACTGCCTTGCGCTGCGTCGCGCCGTGCAGCGCTGCGCCTCCCCATTGGCTCGTCGTAAATGTCCCCATAGCAACAGCTCGACGCAAGCAGTCTGAACGAGGTGCAGGTGGATGCAGTCGCACTCGAACGCGATTGTGTGAATCGCCCTGAAATCTATGGAACAAGCTACCCAGTGACGTTGTTGACATTCAATCATTTACCGCTTTTGCAAATTTCCTGGCTATATTTTTTGACGCTGCCAAGTTGTTTTGATTCACTGTACAGTAATGCTGTATGATGTATTGCTTAGGTATTACTTTTTTAAATATGTCTAGTTCGTTTATAAATCAACCATGTTTTATCATATTTTAAACAAAAAATATTTTTTTCAGTGAATTCAGCTGGATATATTGTGCAAAAAGAGAACGTGTACACGAAGGAGCTGTTCAATTTTTTTCGGTGAAAAATGTGCCCAGTGTACTTTGATCATTCACTCGTGCTTTCGCCGCAACGTGCTAACAATATTGATACAAAAAGTTTCTGTAACCATAATAGGTCATGCCCTGCGTTTCGTAAACTGTCAGCATACTAAATATCTTATGCACTCTAAGAAATAGGGTGCGTCTACTTTCTCTCAGAGCCCTTGGGAGAACCGATCCCTGCAGTCTGCGGAGGCAGCTCGGTGAATGACGTCACTAAAATTATGTACAGACCAAAAAAAAAAATCTTTCTGCGCTGTGACGCCGAGGCAGACTTGTACGGTACTTATGAGAAGTAATCAACTTGCATGTAGTGGACTTATTTTTGGAGTAATTTCGTAATCATTTCAATACACTTATTAAAAAGTAATCGTAAATGCATTCATTACGAGGTACCCCCCCCCCCTTTTTTTCACTCCTTCTTAGTGGAACCTTTTGTTTGTATGAGCTTCCTGCAAATGAATTATCCAACCAGGTCTCTGACAGGAGGGTGGTCTAACGAGATTGGTGGATTAAGAGGATAAATAATTCTTAATTCGATTATTGCAATCCAATAATGGCAGGCACAAAAGACACGTCTTAGCTTACTGTCAGAAATATCTGTCTTTCTGAAAATCTAAAGTAATCGGGAAAGTAAGGTGTTTTTTGTTTTTTTGGAAGGGAGGGGTGCAACTGTCAATCACTTTTCTTCCGAAGTAATCGAGTAATCTAATTTAATACTTTTTTAAACAATAGTATTTGTAATTGTGATCGATTGATTTTATTTCAGTAAAGCGTACAAGTCTGCGCCGAGCATATGGTGAAACGCTATGCCCAATCCCATGCCCAATCACAAAGGCCATAGAATCGAACCCGCCGGTGGCGGGTTTGATTCTATGGCGATGCCAGCAATCTGACAGAAAGCTGATTGCGGACAAGGCGTCGTATAACAGAGCTTCCGGTTGCACGCGTCCAGAAGATTGCCAGGAGGTCGAAATGAATCCCGAGTCCTCCATTGGCACGTGCCAGATGTCCGTCGTTGGTTTGCCAAGTAAAAAAACCCTAAATTCGACTTTGCAGATGGCGGCGATGGACTCTTTTAGGTGCTTTGCAGGAACGTCTACTGTCCAAGATTCTTACAATAAAAAATAATATATAAAAACTTATGTGAATAATAATCTCCCGAAACCACAACTACCTTACAGTGTAGTTTGTGGTTTTGGGAGATTATTAATTACATAAATATTGCGATTTTTATTATTTTCTAAACAATATTTATATTGAGTTCGGCGCTGATTAAAGTTTCCTTCTGTTAAATTTCTAAATCTCAGACATTTGAATTTATCAGTGTTTACTTATAATATTCCCAATTCTTCAAATATTCGGATAGGCTAAATTCATATAAAAAAGCCCTAAGGAAAACCCTTTAAATTATGAGCAATATTTAGAATACTGTTTCGAGGATAAAAGCACTGGTTCCTCTTTTTTACAAAAGAGCCCAATTAAAAAATTAAAAAAAGGACTCAACTTGGGACAAGAAAAGTAGCTCGAAAATCACAATAGGCTTTTGTGTTGACTGGGTAAGTTATAAATGTTGATCCGTTGTACTCAAATTAATAAAAAAAAAATAAAAAAAATGAAGTGGCGTTTTTTTAGGGCGGCCGACCAGCGTTCTATCGAAGTAAATGATGCCCTAGCATTTTTTGTATCATGTTGATCTCGAATATTGAAGTTTTTATTCTTCTTTCTAATGTGACAGCATTTACGGGGCCATTAAGCAGTGAGATCGCGTCTCTCCGTCCGTCACGGCTCGATAGCTTTATTAAGCGGGAAGCTTATTACCGCTAAACTTTGCGGGGAAAAATTGAACTGGCGTATAATTGACGTGTCACATGACGTGACCTCAGTGACACTGACTTCATATGACGCACGCTTGTACGGCACTCATTTCAAGTAATCAAACTACTTGTGAGCGATTACTTTTAGGAGCAATTTTGTAATTATATAAACAGATGTATTAAAAAGTAATTAAAATAGAAATCTGATTGCATTTGAAAGTACTGAATTTACTCGTAACCATTACTTTTCTTTGTTCATCTTAGTAATGGCGCTCTTTGTTTGTAAAAGTTTTTAATCAAGGAAGCCTCGAGAAAAGTCTCCGACGGGAGGGTGGTTTACCAAAATTGGTGGTTTAAGAAGATAATAGTTTATAACGTTGGTATTGTAATCCATTACTTTTTGCGAGTAGCGCCTACAAGACTATGACGAGACATCACATAACACTGACGTCACGGGGCACTGTGATGTTACATTGACACTGACGTAGCGTGGCTCTGTTCCGTCATGTAACGCAGCGTCAGATGACGTAACATCACGTGACACTGTAACGCGCCAATGTGGCGTATATATATATATATATATAACTTCCCAAGTATGCGGCGAGTGTTTTCCGAAATTTCTTCTATCCGAAAACCCGGTAGCCTAACTCCTGTTCGCAATAGAACTATATGGAACCTATCTAGGTTACATAAAATAGACAACTTAATTATCCATCAACGTCAGGAATACGCTAATGATGAAGAGTACCCTAAGGCAAGCAGAGAGCAAATAGCTTCGTTCGACAAAATCTCGGTATTCGTTCCGCCTTATTATCTTCACGGGCGAAAGTATGTTTGTGTGTGCCACACAAACCACTTCTTTTTTTTTCTTATTGATCAGCTGATGCGTAAGATTCTTTTAAGTTTTATTAGTTCATCTCACTTCGAAGCATCCGCCAATCCAAGTTGATATATGTAATGAATATGGAGGAACTAATTTGCTTTTGCATTCACTCGTTCATCCAATTATTCTCTCATTTGTGCATTCATCCAATCGTTATTGGCTCTTGTACGCGCTTTGAAACGTACTGTATTCATTGGTATGTGGGAACAAACATCTCAATATTACGATTTTACCAAGTGTGTATACGCAATTAGATTTATAACTATTTAGTCAGGTCACTGTGTATAAAGCAGGCACAAATCAAAACTAACTATAGGTTTCCACGAAAACTGCACGAATGATAAGCGAAGACAGAATTATCTTATTTGTTGGAATAAATCACTAGATTCAGAAGACCTCTACAACCTATGTTCCACTTTAAGAAAGTACAGCTCGAATTTTAGATTCTTTAGGCTTATAATATAGTACATGTTACTCACGAAAACATTAAATATTCGCCCATTGGCTTTTTTTGCCATAGAATCTTCTTACTATTAACAAATATGTTGCCACTAAATTTCGCGTAAATCCTTTAGGAGATTTTGTGCTGTTTCACCCGCCTTAAACTGATGTCAGACTCGAACTAAATAGATAGGTTTAAATATAACGTGGAAGACGATAATGGGATCATAAACGTAATTGAGCTCTAAACTGCAAATTCATCTTGCGTATTTCGGAGAACAAACACTATCTGATAGTGAATAGTACTCAGGAGGAAATTGGTCCTGGCAAGGTTGCCAACCCCGTTTCACCTTTAAAGCTGGTATTGTCTTATCCGCTTCAGAAAAAAAAAAACTGTCTAACTGATCATTTACAACCTTCATTCTTCTGAGTGAAGCCGTATAATTAGAAAATACTACGATACAAACCTGCTTAAAGATTGTTACTATAGGTTGTTCATCACCGAATTTGTTCTGTGATTGCTTACTGACTGCTGTCATAAACAATCGAGTGCGTCCACTGTTTTGAAGAAAATAAAAAAATTATAGTTAAAAAAACAGCAAGAGGCGGTTTTAACCACAGACTTTCATATTACAGAAGTGTCATAAAACATGAAAACGAGCCCTGTCATTAATTTATCACGTCATATGTCAGCTATTCGACCATCACGAACGCGGGATGCAGAACATTAGTAACGGAATTCCCGACACTTCGCCCTAACTCCAATTTTTCAGCATCACTGAGCCACGACACGTCATGAACCCCATTCCCTCTTTTACCTCAGTGAACCATTTACTTTCTCAGCTTTAATCTTAGTCTAATGATCCGAGTTCCAATAAAATTCTTCCAAAACTTAAAACTCTCTCTAAGCTACATACTCCAAACGAGCACAACATCTGTCGTGATGTCGCGTACTGCACTCCCTGGCCCAGCCTCAAAGTTGATTTCAAAAACAGGTATATCAGAGAGAGGCTATGCATACACTCACCTGCCCAGCTTCCGGGCTCGAGCCGCAGGCAAGAATGAACGTCGAAGAGCTTCAAACCTCCCAATAGATGATGTAAACGCACGGCCCGGCGTAAAACAAAACCACTATCGTCGAAGACAGCACGCCACTGTCAACGTTGCATTTCTGTTGTTTTCCCAAACACACAAACTCCTCTTCGCTGCCCGAAATCGAGGCACCCGCCAGGAAAGAAAAAGGAAAGGTGCCCGTTTTCTGCCGTGACAAGACAAACAAGGCGCCGCACAGTCCCAACGAAGAAACGATCCGGAGGAGCGACTTCCCCACACTGCTCTCGTGTCGCGGGGGAAAAACAGAACGCGCGCGCGCGAGCGCGCGTCCACTCGCCACGCCGGCGCCACCGTAGCTGTCCTGCCTCCTCCGCCTCTTCCTTTTCCTCTCCTTCCTCCCTTCTTTGCTCCTTTTTTTCTTCCCTCAAGAGGGAATCTCGCGCATGCGCATAAGGTTACGCCGGCCTACTAGACGCGGCAGTAGCAGCAGCAGCAGCGCTCTACCGGCGATCCGTTTCCGCTACCGGTGCTCTCTCTAGAAAAGAAAGATAGGTGAAAAGAAAAAGACGTTCCGTCTTACTTTTACTCCTCTTCTTTTTTATTATTATATTTGGAAGCGTTGTTCTCCACTACTCGCTGAGTATTTGGAAATTGTAATTATTTTATTATTATTTTTATTAACGTCTTTTTTTTTCGTTTGGGTGGGAGGAGAGGAAGGACGATGTCTCCTGTTCCTTTCATACGTCGCTCATCGCGCTCGCTAAAAAAAAAATTTGGATTTACAAAACAAAAACGCGTAAACGACGCGGGGGAAAAAATTCCAAAGATGAGCACGAGGCATTGCAAGACGTTATGAATCTAAACTAAAAATAATTCCTCAAAAAAAAAAAAGCCAACAATAATAGAAGACAGTGAGTACAAAGAGGCGCTCCGAAGACTAAAATGGCGTGGAATTTCGCGCGCGGCGTGCTCTTTCGCGTAACCCTTTCTTGCAGCTTTTTTTTTTTTCCATACAGTACACTTTGTTACGTTCCACAGTTTTCTTTTCCTTGTCTTGCGTAAAATCTATATTGGTCTATTTTCTTTTTTTTTTTGCTTTATCTTCTTCGCATCCAAGCTGTTCAGTGCCTTCTTTTTTTCTTTTTGCCTTTTTACAAGTTTGAAATTATCGATTCGTGCGTCCTAAATTTTTCAAAAACTTTCTTATCTACGCTGCCAGAAGCTCCTGCCTGTGTGAGCTGTCCCGCAGCCCCGCTATCTCGACGGAAATCATATTTGTCTTTCTTTAAATATATTAGACAACGACGGGGGATGATCCAAGTCACGCTCCAGTGACCGTGCGGCCTCAATAGCGTAAATCCGTCCACCCCTTTCGACACCGATATCACACTCTCATCGGTGCATAAATACCACTTGCACTTTTCATTGAAATCATCGAATAAATGAATGACCAACGAGTGGTTTCCACGATGATTCACTGGAAAGCATATAGGCGTGCAAGAATACCCGAGCGTGCATGATAGCTAAAATCACTGAAATCTTAAGAAATAACTTAGAGCGGGTCGGTAAAGATGACGTGAAAAACACGAAAGAATAAAACAGGTGGAAAGAAAGAAAAAATGAACGACGTTTACAACTCTCTGTAATGCCGAATAAGAGCGCAGCTCTTGAGAAGGAGGAGGGGAGGGTACGGAGGGGACGGTGTGCCTCTCCTCCTCCGTCTTCGTCTACTCCTCCCCTGCTCCTCGCCTCCTCCCCCTCTTCTCTTCCTCCTCCTTCCTCTTCCTCCTCCCTCTTTCTCCTCCTCCTTCTCCATCCTCCTTCCCTCCTCCCTCCCGCGCGGTGCATTACGGGAAACATTCCATAATGCAACGCGCGCGTCACCGCGGTGCAATATGGGACGTTTCTCATAATGCACCGCGCGGTTACGCCGACGGCGACGCGTCACGCCGACGCGTTACACCGACGCGCTACGGATACGCCGACGGCGACGGCGACGCGTCACGAAAAAGCGTTATGCCGACGCGTTACGGTTACGCTGACGGCGACGCCGACGCCGTTCAAGCCGGACACGGGCGCATAAGAGCTGCGCTCTAAAAAAGTAGAAAGAGATAGAAAGAAAGTAGGACACGTAGAAAGAATAAAACTAAAAAAATCTCGGTTGCTAGTTGAGAGAAGTGCACTGTTTGTCTACGTCCCTACATGCTTTATTATTTCGTGTTTTTCAATAAGCTTGAGAAACGTAACGGCGTCACTTATTATGTTGACGTCGCTCGCTTCGTGATTCGCTCTTCGGCGACCGTCACACAGGGAAGAAGCACGTATCAGACAATGCCCGCAGACTTCATTTTGTGCAATATATTAGCTACGGCAACGCGGCTTTAGGTGAGAACGCTAAGGCTATCCATTCGATCGCGAACACGCACCAGACAGAGCCTTTTGTCCGAGGAAGTGCGATATGTTCGCGAGCTCGGTTGCCGCTCATTCCGCTCCAATTGGTTGGATTCGCTTACTTTTGCGGCACGCACACGGGCTCGGATGCGGACTGCGCTCCTCATAACGGCCGAGGTCAACCGCACCATCCATCAGCCGAGACTGGGGACCCCAGAGGGGGACCCCCCTCTCGACGGGAGAATCAAATGGAAAGACCGCCCTGCTCGTCGGCACCATTCCTCGGCGTTTCTTTGTTTGTGATAGATGGACCTGAAATTGAGGCACGTTACCCACAGCGGCAAGATCGCGTTATCGCTTTCTTTGCCGAGAAGATCTTGAAAGGGGTCATGAAACGATTTTCCTACTTCTTCCTCCTTAGCTTTAATCCTCAACTCAAATGCGAATTGTGAAATCACGTGGTCGTGACAAAGAGTTTTAGTAGATCGTTCCAATGACTCCGATAACGATACCCGATACTTTGCCTCCGCCTTTGCGCTTACATATATAGTATCGTTATCGGTAGTATCGGAGGTATCGGAACGATCTACTAAAACTCTCTATTAGCTTCCACCGTGCTTTTTATGCACACCATAGAACCTGTCATTCCCCAGTGACAATAAGTTCCGTCAGGGCACTCATTGGCCACGAACACGAATCCAAATATTCGTCGACGGATTGATTGTTGACGAGCGCATACGTCCGAGTGACGCAGTTCTTGTGTCCAATGCGTGAGCTGGGCTCTGCTGACGTCAGTTTGGCGCCGGTGACGCGCTTTTGGAACCGCGGATGTACATAGTGAAAAGGCGGAGAGCTTTCGAAGGCAAGAAGGTACAAAATAGTCCGCTATATTTTCAAATGTTCGTACCGAAAAGCTGGCTTTTGACTTTCTTGCCTCTTTCTTTTGGCCAACTAAACGATATGCGATTAGTAAAGTCCAATTTAAAATCATTCATCCCAACCCAAAATTCGTTTCATGGCCCCTTTAATACCTCTGCCACGCTGCAAAATCTAATGTCAGCTTCATCGAATAGTATTAGGTAGTTTTAGAAAAAGGTGCCCTCAACACTTGGGTCCCCTCGGTTGGTCGTGGCGGGTGCCTCGAGCAGCTTGAGGCTTCGCACCGCGCCTGAGCAAACATTCTAGAATATTGGAGCCCCAACACTTGGGGTCACCTTAGCAGCTCGGGGACGTCGAACTGCGCATGCGCCGAACCTTTGCGCTTGCGCGGTGCGGCGTCCCAAAGCTACCCCAAAAAGTTTGGCCCCTCTGTTCTAAAACTGTGCTCGGCGAATCGGCTCGTCATCCGGACTATACGAGCATCGAGCGTGTACCGCGTTGCGCCAGATGTAGTGCTACGTCGACTGGCCGATCAGAAAATGTCCGTCGATGAAAACGACATTACATTTTGCCGTGTTGGCAGGGAGACACGCGTGGCAGGCGGAACGTGCGGTTACTTCACTTTATACACTCCAAGAAATCTTGAACGTCTACACCCCCTACAAGCACTCGAGAGGGCCAATTGTAGCCGAAAATAAAAATCTGTCTAAACCTAAAAAAAAAACACTCGACGCTCTGCTACTGAGAGTGATGTTTTGGCGTGCTCATGTGCTGTAGTGCGTACAATTTGTAATGCATAAACATATGTTCATCGTCTTCATTAGCCAACCTCTCTCCGTAGATTGAAAAAATTGCCTCCATCAAGTTCTTTGCTAGAAAAAAAAAACGGAATTCATTTCTTTTTTTAGCGGAATGCAATACGAAAGTTGTTTATTTGATCTTCCCTCCCGTATGTCAACGTGAGTCCACTTACCCGCAGGGCACTCCCAGATCCAATCAACGCCATCTACAGATGTAATTTCTACAAACAACTCTCGCCCCCCCCCCCCCCCCCAAAAAAAAAGAAGAAATCTTGATCTTACTTTTGCAGTAAATTTTTAATAATACAGAAACTTTATTGTTTCAATAAAGTCTCCGTTATTATTAAAATTTGTCCGAAGGTCTTTAATGTCTTATGAAGAAATATTTTAAGTACATTCGCTAGAGACCGTAACTTGAGTTGGTCAATGGAGTTGTGTGCGAGCATACTTACGTGGTTCCAACTTTACCAGTAAGCTCGTGTAAAGTGAGGAACGTCCAAAGTGAATATTGTTGAGAATAACGCTTCAGTTTCCCTTTGAAATGAAACCGAAGCGGTTCTGTATCTGAGTAAAAACACTTGTATCGTCTATATTTGGTCTCCGGGATCACGAATATCATGCTTGTTTTTCAATTTGGTGCACGGAGGCTGCAGAAAATAATGTTTAAAGTACCGTTGAAGCCCCTCCTTCTTGGAGCGTAACGTCGTATCCAGAGAAATCTCTGCTCTCGCGCATCTTCAGCACCTATCAAGGCTACGCACGCGCACTCTCGCTATTTTCAAATAGGTAAAAAAAAAATCAATGTGTCACGATTGGTGTTACGTGCGGAAGAATATACGTGGCAAGCTTACAATTGATGGATGAAGAAAGAATAAACAATTAACATTGGGACAACACAACCAGATCCTTTCAACATAGCAACAGACGATTAAAATTTCCACAGCGAGCAGCCGACTATACCCAGGAGAAAAAGGGGGGAGAAGGGGAGAGAAGGGGAGATAACAAAACGCGAAATTGTACGCGCTGTCCACACGAGCGATACGAATGGCGTAACGACTGGTTGGAGGTTTTTCGTATTTTCTCGCGTTTGGTTACATCTTCGAAAAAAACGAAGGCGATATTCAGATTCACGGGATAAACATACGCCGGAATTCACCTCTAACTCGTTTTAACGCGATAGCGTTTAGGAGCTCGTGTCGCAGAAAATCCGGCGTCGGCAGCACCGTACAATCCCATACTGCAACCCTCCAGAAGGTCACGCGACACTCAGACGACTCGGGATTGGCTCCGATGGCTAGCAGCGTCTGCTGCGCTGCATCGTAAAGTGGACGGGAGTGCAGCTCCCTTCTTCCGTTTTTGCACTGCGACGTAGACATTCGCCCGTGCGGCGTCGTTGCAACGAGCACGACATCGACGACGCGGCGACAACCTTGCTTCGCTCGGGGGCAAGCGAAATTGCGCATCTTCAAAATACAAAGGTAAAAAAAGAGAGAGAGAGAGGAGCAACATATAAAATGAAATAAACGATACGCGGTCACGAGTCGTGCGCGCCGTGCGCTCATCCCTGGGAATGCGACGGCAGGGTGTAATCGCAATAACTCGTGTTTACCGCCTCAGCCATCGCCGGCTCGCCACCGCGGCCTACTGCGGCCCCGGCGGCGACGGCCATAAGCGTGAAATACCGAGCTCATACGCGGGGAATAAGGAAATGGTCTTGTCGGAAATTAGGAGCTTCTTTTATATTCTTTTTTTCGCGTGGGACTTTTTTTTTTTTTAATTTGAAGTAGTCGTGTGGCCAGGGAAAACAGAGCATTCCGGCGTTGCAATGAAGTCTATGAAAGTAGCTCTCGAGGTTTGTATAGCCCGCGACAGCTTAAGGAAAGTAGGCAGTGGCTTTGTCACGCTCCTTGTTTCGTGATTCGATCTTTGGCTTTCTTGTCGTCTAATGCAGCGATCTCCGGAGCGATAATAAGGAGCTCGGAAGACGTCAAACACTGCTTTTCCTTAAACTTCAAGAAGTACCAGCGCGCTAAAGAAGAAAAAACAAAACAAAAGGCGCTTACGAAAGGAAGGAGCAGACACGCACAGCGGTGACCCATGCATGAGCAAAAATCTGTTCCACCAACGAGCCCGAACTTCGGCCTCAACATGTTCCCTTGGGGGGAACTTTTCGTCTGGCAATCACGTATGCACCTGGTTCGTTACGATGCCGCGTTCTAACGAATGGCAGGAATGTCTGATACTTGTACTAATTAGGAGCAGAACGAGCGTGCTGCCCACACTTAACGTACAGTTTAGGAGAAGAAAAAGTGCGAGAGAGGTCCCGACAAGACGCAACAACTTGCAATTAAGGAAGAACATTTCTTGAACACCGACTCTTCGTTCGTGACTATAGTGCAAAGGAGGGCCATTTTCTGTCTCGTGATTTGTTCCTAAAACCGTAGCCCATACTTGGGTAGTAATTCAATTACAGTAATTGAATTACTATAATTTAATTACTTTTCTTGGTAATTTGTAATTGTAATTAATTACTTTTGGCTAAAAGGAATTGTATTTGTAATTTAATTACTTTCTAGTGTCAGTAATTGCAAAATTTCAGGCACAATTACAACTACTTTTGCTAAACACTGTGGCGCCGACAGAACCTCTCTGAAAGCCTCAGCGCTCGCACAAGTGGCCTAGCTCTCGGTGAAACACTAGCGCACAGACACGCACTCACACACACGCACAACATAAATCGTGTCGTACTGTTTACTGTTTTGTGGCTTACACTGCGGGCTGAGACAATCCTCTTTGGAGCCTACCTCAACAGCGCCGTGTAGCATCGTATGCGGTGCGAGCAGAAAACAATACCATAAACATGCCAAAATATTGAAAAAAATGAGCTTCAGCTTTTAGTTCAGGTTGGGAATTATAATTCTCTATAAAGTTATTTGTTTTTCTTTTTTGCCAGTTTTTTACGTCTCTCTTCCAGTACTGTCGCATATTTGTATCTTTGTAATATTTTCAAGTTTATTTCCTGTTGGTTTCGCTTCGGATATTACTTGCATAAGCATTTTGGAGACTGACCTCGCACCTGTGAATATTGACACCAATGCTTCGGGAGTCCCGATTTGGTTATTACATATTTCTGAGCCATTATAATATCAACTCAATGTAAATGTATACAATACCGTGATGTTTGTATGTAAATGCGGTCGTAATATCACGTGTGAAGTTTAGTTTTATATTAACACTATTAAAATATTCATATATGGCTAATTGTCACCTTTTTATTTGCCTGGCTAACAAAAGTCCATCAACTCAATTTTTCCTTTAGAGATCTGGCGTCCTCCAGCATACAAACTATTTTATTATTATTTATTAAAAATATAAGAATGTAGTGCTTCATTGCCCCAAACTGTCAATTGCTATTATGAATTTAACAAAATTCATAAAGGAAAATACAATACGTGACATCTTGAAGCGATGCTTAAGCTTCCTCAAACATTGGGGAAAGGAATGAACAAATAGGTTGCATTCTATGCAACTCGTTTAAAGTATTAGGTCCAAGTCGGGTCGCTCTCAGAAATAAGTAATTGTAAAGTAATTGCATTACTTTTTAAAAGTAATTTGTAATTGTAATTAATTACTTTTCACGTAGTAGTAATTGAAATTGTAGTTAAACTACTTTTGATGTGAAGTAATTGTAATTGTAATTAAATTACATTTTGAAAGTAATTTACCCATGTATGCCGTAGCCACACTGTCCTACATCGTACAAAATAAACACACACACACACACACACACACACACACACACACACACACACACACACACACACACACACACACACACACATAGTGTTTTTAAGTGTTTACTGCGGACATGGTGGCAAAATTACAATAATAATAACTCTGTCGAGCTTAAAGGGGAGTCCAACAAGAAAAAAAAAATGCATGAGTGCAACTTTTTTTTGCGGACACGTCTTGGGCGTATTCTAGCCATGCTTGCTTCACTCAATCACGCAATCAATCCTTTATTTCACATCAGAAACTGATGTAGGCTGCAGGGGCAAAAAGTCAAAAGTTTGACTTTTACATACGCACACGCGCATACAAGCATACGCATGTATGCTTCGAACATGGCTGCATACCGTTTTTACATTACCAACGTTTCGGAAATTCCTGCCAGCAGTACCTAGAATTGTCGGTTCATCATTTTGTTCAATACGTGTTATTGATCTGTGCGTTTTGAGCGCCTGTATTTCTTGTGTTGTGCAAATCCACTCCTATCTTGGTCCTTTGTAGGACCGATAGTATTTCAAATAAATAAATAAATCAATAAATAAAAGTTTGTCGTACATGGGAGATACAGGCCTCTCTGCAGCACCCTGCTTCTAAGATGTAGAAGCAAGGTGACCGAGACTTTAGCTGCGTCACACGTTGGGAGGCAGTGAGAAGTCTGCGTGTATGCTGCACCGACACGCGTAACCAATTCTCACTCCGCTTTTAATCGTGTAAAATCAAGGAAAAACGTGAAAGATATTTGCCTTTTGGGCAGGCTTGGTGGCAGATAGACGTCTTTTGTGTCACTGAGACTGCGCGGCCACTGGTGCGTGTGATACCAGTTGCCCTTCGCATTGGCTGAACCGATTTGAGGTAGACCGATGATTGGTGGTTTCTGAACGCCACCGCTGTGCGTTGTACACTCGGGGGACTGCTGGGAGTGAACTAGGCCTGGCACTTTACATCGGCCTTTGTAGAACATGCAGTCCACTCTAAGATATATCTGGTACGTCTACTTTCCTTCAAAGCGCTTGGGAAAGCCAATCACTGAAATCCACGGATGGAGATTGGTGAATTAGGAGGCTAAAACACGTTTAGACCTAAAGAAGAGAAAAAAGAGCCTGCGTTGTGATTTTGAGCGGGACGTTTCACGAGCTTACCTCACGCTCAGCGCCATTGCGCAGACTGTTTTTTGATGTCTACGCATTACTTCAGCCCCGTCCTTCGCCGAGCTCCTTTTGTGAATTTCGGTGATTGGTCCTCGGTGTTTTGCGGGAAAAGAGACGCACTGTTCTTTTAACGTGAAACGTTTTTTGGCTAGATGCTCCGGATTTCGTGAAGCCGTACGTGGCTTGTGATGTTCCATAATGCAACGCGCGCGGTGTTGCATTACGGGACGTCACAGACCTACGCACCAATTCACTTTCTCCGCTAAATTTAGCGAGGAAGTAATGCAACGCGCACAGTGGTGCATTATGGAATGCCACAGACCTACGTATCAAATTCAGTTTCTCCGCTCAGTTCAAAGAAGAAACTAAATTGCCATGTAGATCACGTGACATCAGGTCACGTGACATCAAGTTCCTCGCTAAATTTGGCGAAAAAAAAATTAACGTCCCGTGACCTACACACCAACTCAGTTTCGCCGTAAAATTTAACGGGGAACTTTACGTCGCGTCGTCTGACGTCACGTGACCTGCACGGCAGTTTAGTTTCTCCTCTTAATCTAGCGGGAAAATTTACGTGACGTTACCTTCACATTAGGGAGTTTTCGTAGACCGCGTTTCCCACTCCGCTAAGCCCTCCGCAACGAAGAAGTTGCTACTGCGCCTGCGCGCCGATAGCCTTGACTGTAGAGTTCCGGGTAGCGTAGCGGGTCGCGGAGGGCGTTGCGGGACGGCGAAAACAATCTACGAAAACTCCCTAATAAATCAGTTTCCCCGCTAAATTTAGCGGGGAAATCGACTTCACATTTTTAGATAGTATACGGCGAGCAAGTGTTCCAAAATGCGCCTTCGGTGCACCGGAAAGCAAGGAGGGGCGCGCCAATTAAAGGGCAAGGTTGAGAAGGCGGAGGAAGCCCGCAACGACGCAGCAATCAAGTGCGCGCCTTCATTGATTGAGGTCGGGGGTAAACAGACGGACGAGGTGGGCGAGGAGCAGAAGAACTTGCACTTCGTACAGCCAGTGGGAGAAACGCATGGGCGTCGCCAATTACGTTCGCGCTTCTTGCTTTGTGGTTGGTTCTTTGAGGTTCTTATCGGCCAAAGCGGCAACCTAATTGGCTGAGGAGCGCTACTAAGAGGATCGGGGGCTCACCATGCTGTGCGTGTTCTAGTGATTGCCTGAAGCTGAGCAGGTTGGTTATTCATGCTTGTGGGATATACCAGCTGAACGAAGGAAGAAATATAAAAGACAGAGAGAGAGAAAGAGAAGGAACATACACATGCACCAGCGGAGTGCATGTGTATGTTCCTTCTCTCTCTCTCTCTCTGTCTTTTATATTTCTTCCTTCGTTCAGCTGGTATATCCCACAAGCGTGTTCTAGGTTGTCGATGGCTATAGATCAGCTCGATGACTAATATAAAGTGACGGGAAGTACTTGAAGTGCACATTGTGCTTAAGGGACTACTTCCGAGTATGTTTAGAAAACGTGTACTTGAAGTACACATCTTTGAGTATGTACTTGTGCTTCACTTAAAGAAAGTATTTTTGGGGTACTTTTCGAGGAAAGTACAACTCCCGACTTCGAGGTACATTCTCCGAACTTGGTCTCGTTAAATTTGTATCACGAGATGATGATTTGTCAACAAATAAGTGTCTTATAAGTTGATTGTGCTAAATACAGTATAGTTCGTCAAAGAGAGCAAAACAACTACTCTGTGGCCACTTGACTTTATCTAATATCTGCCGCCGTTTGCAAAACTGGAACACTGCCAATTACCCCTGAGGCAATGCATACCAGCTTAAAAAAAAAAACACCGTATATGGTAATGAAAGAACATCGTGAAATAATGAGTTAAAAAGTACTTGTACTTGACTTTGAAAGTACACACTGTATTTATATCTTCAAGTACATTACGCCCAGTGTACTTACTACTTGACTTGAAGTACATATCCTCTCATTTACTTTGTACTTTACTTCAAGTACTTTTTTGATGTATTTTTCTCGACACTTCTATTATGAAGCAAGCGAGAAAGAAGTTGTAGAGGACATATAATATTTGCACAACATATAACTGCCAACTCGAAGCCTACTTTTTTTCTCTCTCTCTCTCTCTCTATCTCTATGCTGGAGTAAGTAACGTGGCAAAGCGCCATATATTCCGAGCAAAGGAAGCTAAAGCATGTCGACACTGTGTCGTAAGAGCCCATCGTCAAAAGGGCAAATGAAATAAGGCGTGCATATTTGTTCTAGCCGTCAGTGGCGGTGAAATAGCTAACGTCAAAAGTAGGAATATCAAAATTTCGCGGCGGCGATTCCAGCGAGAAAACACAAAAGATAACTCAAGCTCTTGGTCTGAGCAAGTATACTGATTCAAGTTTAATGCGATTGAAGAGAAAGAATGCGCCTTTCATCTCGCTATCTGGAGCCGACCCGTATGTGCAGCTGCCAGATGCAAGAAACGTCGAACGCGAGTTTAATATATCTGATGTAGCGTAATCTTGGTGGGGCATTTAATTTTCGCAATCCAAAGAGAAATGAAAATCAAATGAAGTCAATCAATTCCGGCTCACGGCCGAGTGTGAGAGCAACGGGGTGTCGAAATATGGCGAGACTTGGGCGCTTTATATGCATATTTCTAACATGTCTATTCTTGTTTTGTTTGTTTTCTCACTCGGGCGCGTACGGTATTACGCAAAAACTTGTGAGGCTTGACTGACGTGAAAGGGTTCTGGGCGGTGCTCCGTACGCCATCACATATGCGAGTTTCAGTTGCACAAGCACGTGAGTGTGCACTCTAAAGCTGCGGTTTAAGGGGATCGGTGGCCGAGTGAGCTAGCGCCAATGTTACTAGGGAGGGTCAGTTTGGAAACTCGGACACGGGAACGTGCGAGTGTATTAATACGCAATTTGTATTTTTTTTTTTGAACACAGAATGATTTACGGGGCTTGTTTTCTTTATGAGATGTGGGTAACATTACGAAAGAGCATCACGACAAACCGTCAGAGGGCCGCTAAATTTGGCGGGCGAGACAGAGCCCGCCAAATTTAGCGGACTCTTGAACTCTGGAGAGCTCATAAATAAACATCCAGCGAAGTTCAGCACACTGGCTACACGTTCTCTGTCACCATACTTTTCACGTATAACCAAGATACGTTCAAGTTTTTTTTTATGCCTTTAAGGCTGAACTCTATGGGACGAATATGCTGCGAATAACCGACGAATTTTGGCCAGCGGCTTTTGCTCTGCGCGTGGAGTCAACACAGTGGCTGCTACGTCGCGCGCAAAGCGAGCGTGCTGTCGGGCGGCGTTCGCCAGTTATTCGTCACATAATTCGTCCCATGGAGTTCAGCCTTTACTCGTGCCTTTTGGTGCGCCCTGCCTGCAAGCATGTGCAGCGTGCACGGGAAGATAGCTTGGGACTGCACAGGCTCTCCCGCAGGAGAAGAGAGATAGTGTTGTCGTTATTTCTGCAGCGAGCACAGTGTCTTTTCTTTTGTATGGTGCGCTTGAGCAGCGTGAATGCGGCTTTAAACATCTTCATACACAAGAGCTAGGCTTCCCATTAAATACAGAAGATGTGTTTTTTTTTTTCATTTTGTATTATGATTTCTTTATTGCAACAGGAAAGCTCTCGGGATTCCGTTTTCTTCAAAGTAAGGCTTTGGTAAGAGTTTCAGATGACCTTGTGTTTTATTGTTTTTTTTCTTCTCTTTTTTTTTATGGTAGGCCCTTTATTTGCCGCAGGTTGGCAATTGAAGTTCCGCTGCCATTTTTCGTCGGCGACAGCAGTTACGTCAAAAAAGCGCGCGTTTCTTAAGCCCAAATGACGTGGGGTGGACTCAACGTACCTTGGCTTTTTGCTGCTTTCTTTCTTTCTTTCTTTTTTTGTTTTTGTTGCGTGCGTGTGTTTTATTGAAGATACACATAAAGTTCTACTTTTTCTTAAAATATTTTCTCACACTTCGTTAATAAAGTGTGCTCGGAGGCTATCAATAAATATGACTATGACCTTTGTATTGGGCGCAAGTACGTTCTCGTTTATGTGTTTTAAGAATGAGCGAAGGGCAAACAAAATGGGGCATTAGGTTGATCATTCTAAAAGTACTTGTTTTAACGTTTTTTTTTTTTTTATTAAACGTTCATTTATAGAGTGCGTACATTACAGAGAGGCTCCAACAACTCGATATCGGGGTCACGTGCTTTATACGAGCTGCGAGGAGGTGGCGGAAGTGTTGATCGTCTGCAAGCGTTTCGGCCTTTCCACCTGCTTTCCTCCTCGCCGCGCGAAAACGCTGCGCGTGCGCGCTTGCCACTGATCGCCGCCGGAGGTGTCCGTCATTTAGTTTCAAATGCTCCCCTAGATTTGAGATGGACCCTCCTTAGCGATCTATACTCCGCTTCACTTTCAGTCCGAGCACAGCGGACGCTAGGAGCCGTCCCAGCCAATCCAGCGTTGAGAGGTCACATGACCTCTCAACACATGAGCTCCCTGCTCAAGGTCATATGACCTTGAGCAGGGAGATCAAGGTCATGTGACCTTGAGCTCCATGCGTCGCTGTGTCCTACCGGCAGGTCACGCGATTTTCTCCCGGCGCTGAATCGGCTGGGATGGCTCGTGGAGTCCACTGCGCTCGAACCAACGTTACTAAAACACTCAGTTGGGAAACTCGCCGTCGAAACCTGGGCCGCTGGCGTCCACGGAGACTGAGCTAAATGCGACAACAGCGCCACTCTTTGTCATTTGTCTGTACTGTGGTCACCTTGAGCTTTTAGAAAGCCTTTTTTTGCGACAAAAACAAACGGAGTAGAAGTAGACTCTTTTTGTAGTAACTTTTATTGGAGTTCAGTACAAAATGAAGGGCGCGTGATGTTTTTAAAATCTTTAGTTTGCAGGGTTTTGTGGCACAATTAATATTGTTTTTATACAACCATGCCTCAGCGGTGCTTTCAGGTGGCGCGTCCCGACCTAGGTGCATCTTAACTTCGGTAGGAAAACGCGGCGCGTCCGCAGGGAGACGGGGGTGGCGCTCCTGTAACCTCTTCCACACTATCTGTTCTGGCCCCGAAATGGCCGATTAAAGCCAAAATAGAAGTGACGTGCGGTTCCATGAATGGCCGCTGCGGGAAAAATGGTGGCGTTGTGTTCGTCATTAGCTCGGTGCTGGAGGACAGATCGGAGACACTTTTCGACGGCAGTCTCTATGGCAGTTTCCCAACTGAGTGGTTTAATAACGTTGGCTCGAACTGAAGGTGGAACGCCTGCGATCTTACGTGCCGCCATCTGTCGGTTGTTGCGCCAATAAGACGCTTCCGTGAGCAGACGGCCTCCGTATACAAGCATAAGTTTCAAGGGATTTTTTACTTTTTATTTAGGTATGTTTGTTGGGTGAAGTAGGTATACCCTTATTGCACGTTCCTTGGGTCACCTCTGAACAAAATCTTATCTGAATACGTTCTCAGACCGATTTTTCCGGTCCCTTCAAACAACCATCCATTCCTTTGCATCACTCTGTACAATGTATACACGTGCTCCATAGTCACTGACAGGTTAAGGAGCCCAGGGCGTGGCCTAATATTTAATGTTTTCTGCTTCGTGATTCGTTCTTTTCTATATCGGCTTACGCCACGTAGAGTCTCATTGGCGGCGGATCGATAATATAATATGCATGGGACTCGCCACGTCGTCCGTTTCTTAACCTGTCGGCGACATGTTTCTACACGTACTCAACGCACGGATTAAGACAGATAATATGATGTGGCACAATCCTTTCGACCCTGTCCCCCAAAGACGGCGGGATTGCTTTCCACAAGTTCCACGAGAACGAAAGCACATTCGGCGCCATAACCCTCATCGAACGCAATTTCAATATTGAGAGAAGGGTTGGACAAGCATCACGTTTGTGTTCTGACGGCTGTCTGCCTCAGAGTTCCACGAAGGTTAATGCCCAAACTACGCTCGATAATATGATCAGTATGCGCCTGCCTGAACGCTTTTATTTTGATATTTGTGTGTGTATTTTGCTAATCGCATTCAATCACTTCCCTCCTAATCCAACGCGATATCGACTGGCAGTACTTTCCTCGTGGATTATGTGGATTTTAAGCTACCTTCGTCTAATCATTTTTTTTTTTAATTTTGCTCAGTGATGTTTTGAGTACTTGCATTCACATGATCATAATTTACCAAGCATAAAAAGTCTGAGTGGCGAAGGATTACATTGCGCGTGCACTCATTTCCGAGTTTCAGGGGGTTCGTTTATTAACGCGATTAAGCGTCAACCAAACGGACTAAAAGTGAGTTCGAACTTAAGCAACTGAGTTTATCGTAATGTTTTGGTTACTTTTTCTGACTGAAACGTATTTTGCGGTTGTTTCCAAGCAATAATAGAGAGGTTTAGTAAATCTTTCTGATACCATATCTTAACGATACGACGCATGCGCAGAGGCGTCGGCGGAGCGTCGGGTATCGTTATCAGAGGGATCGGAACGACTTACTAAAACTACCTACTAGCGTTAACGGAAACCAGAGGCTATGCGGAAACTTAAAAACATATTAGGGAGTTTTCGTAGATCGTTCTGGCGTCTCCGCTACGCCTCTGCTACGTTATCCGCTACGCCTCCGCAACTACTGCGCATGCGCCAATCTAGCGCAGACCTTGCGGAGTTGCGGACGTGGTTGCGGAGGCGCCTTACGAAATAGCAGATCTCAAGATACGCTGGCCGTTCGATTGTGTGTATTTTTATCTATCTTATTTTATTTATACATATATACGCGTATAAATAAAGAACACAATGACGACGACGTTGAGAGGATGACACACCGGGCGACGGCGGTGCCTCAATCTCAGCTCTGGTGCCTCGGAGGCGGCAGCTTCTACTTTGACTGCGCTACCTCCTTGAAGCCTGATGCTTCGACCACAGTGGACCCCAGTGAGCAACAGCACCATAATGGTCCGGAGGCTCCTTCATGCACCGATCGAACGGCGTGCAAGATCCCTCAGTTCGCTTCTCACCCGCCCAACCCGCCTCCACGAAATCTGGACTTCTGCGAATCGGACTGCCATCCTCCCCAATACCAACAATCCATGACGTCGTCATTATGCATGTATATACTCATGACATTATCATGTTCACTAGACGCGGCACCGCGGGCCTTCATGGTACGAGCTGGTGCCTTTCCGCGGTGCCGCGGATCTCCAGAGCCAAATGAATAAAGTCTAAAGACTAAAGACAAACTTCTTTGCTTATCAACTGTCGGTAGTGCCTTAAAAAAATAACAATAGTGTTTCCCCGTTTATAGAATACAAATTTCAAAACTACACCATACCAGTGGCGCACATCAGTGAAATAGGCCATATGCGAAATCCTTGCCAGCTATCATCATCATGACATTAAGAGCCGCCATATTGAGGGGTTTATCACTATTTCCAGTTGTGGACGAGGCGCATCTGCATTTAACTCGGTTTTCATGATATTAGGGCAGTTTATTTGTACACTCAATGGGTTGCTGGTTAGTTTCGGATCAAAGAAGAAAAAAAAAGACGGCCGCCAAATTCAGGAAAAAGAATTGTCAGCAACAAGGTCGCAAGACTCGTCACTCAAGCAGTGAACTGGGCCATCCAGGTCAACGAACGGTATTTCTCGAAGACGTCCTGTGAAGGGTTCGTACTGGACTTGCAGCAGGTGATCATATTTTAGTTCTACGACTTACACTTTTCCGGGACTATTGTTTTTCGTTCGAAATCGTCGGTACGGGAACCCCCCAATATGGAGGAAATCTGATCATTGATCATGAATACACTAGATGGCGCTTTTTTTTTTGCATATGGTCTTACGTTTCTGAAAACATCAAATACATATCCTCTATTTTCCTCCAACTTAAACTGGACAATAAAAGTTGGTCCTCAAGAACGCTGAGCCGCTGCATCTTCGGGAATTGGCGGAGAACGCGTTCACGAACATAACAGAGCGCGAGATGACAAAGAGAGGATTGGCTTGGCCGAACTGAATCTAGTTTTAAGCAAAGCGCGATTACCGCAAGCTGGCAAGATGTGCTACGAAGAATTTATCCAGAAAAAAGATTAACTTTCATAATCGTAAATTAACCATGTGTTGTGTTCCAAAAGAGGCACTCTGATAAAACAAATACGTGGTTGCAGTAATAGTATCCGTTTAATTTTTTATATAGGGCTTTTTACGAATGCTAATGGCGCTGTCATAAACGCAGTACCGTAACCCGCAGAGAACGGTCTACGAAAGCACTTTTATGAGTCTCCGCTACGCCTCTGTTAGCGGGTCTCATAGCGGGTAGCGTTGCGGAAATGCCAAAACAATCTACGGAAACTCCCTATTTTCTTTAGCGATACGTGAAAGTTGCGGAAAGCTGCCATCTAGATTTGTTTTGTCACCGTTAAGCTAGGTTAGTGGCGATTCTGCTTTAAACGCTCGAGTATTTTTTCCCCTAGAGCAATGCTAGATTTTTCGGCCTGTTTCAAATTAAAAAAAAAAATATTAGAAATGGTTTCTTCATTAAAGGCAAAACAAAACAAAAAGATCGCCGTTGAAGACGAGGGCATTTCTTTCGTCCTTCACATGTGCATCAAATAAGTACCGCTTTCGAACGACGCTCTTTTCACGCAAATAATTTTCACAAACTTTACGTTGACATAAAAAAAAGAAAACTATATATAGAATCACTTTCCACCGTAGGCCGCAGGCCACTTTTCACCGGTTCCGTCGTCGCTTCTGTCTATAGGGTCTGGGATGGTATGAAGCCCCCCGATGTGTTTGCGTTTGTCTTGCAAATAGCGACAAATGCGCTAGTGCACGAACGAAGCCCGTGTCTCGAGCGGCCCTTGGAAGCAAATAAAGCTAATGGCGGCGGAGCACCCTCTCGTAGCACGTGTTTCGCGCGTTTCTTTAATAAAGGCTGGCGGTACTTGTAAGCGTGAATTTTATCGAGGGACTTCAGGCTCATAACGTAGCGAGCGCCACCGAGCGGACGCGCCGCGAGAAGGCGCCAGGCGTTCTAGGAAGTTAGCCTGTTGAGCTCCACCTCTAGCATAGCCTCCCCTATACTCACAAAGCCTGGCAGTTCGACGACGGAGCCATAAAGTGCCCGGTCGCAGATTTGGAGCGCGAGGATCTGGTATCACAGAGCCTTTCTCGGGGAACCTGGACGTCAGCGCACAGCTTTTGCAGCGGCGAGGACCCAAAACAGGGTTTTCAAACCCGACGAGAAAAGAAGCGGTAGCGCGAGGAACGTCGAGGAGCACGAGCGGACATTCCCTCGCTCTGGGCAAGAGTGTTTCGGCGCCTCGCCGCAGCGGGGCGCCCGTGAGGTGGCTCTCTTCTCATCCGTTGTCGTCTGCCGCTCTACCTTTTCAATTTCGGCGGCAGCGTCTCGTGGCGATCAGCCAGGCTTTGTCAGTATATAGGAGGCTATGCCTCTAATAACGTTACTTTTAGCATGCGCTCTTTAGTTGCCATATATGAGCTATGCACGAACCGCAGCGCCAAAAGTATGAACTACGCTAAAAGTACTGGGAGTTTCCGAAAGAAGGGAACCGTGTCTTTCGGCCCGGCTAAATAAACTATGCACCGCAGAAAGCTCGAACTCCTGAAAATGTGTAGCGGCTGGGATAGAACGCGGAAGTTTGACAACATGACGTTACCTGGATTTAAAGATAAGGAACAAAAACAAAAATGGTTTTATCAGCTGACGTCCACCTAAGCCTAAAGTTGTCAAAACGAGTAATGATATTGTTGGCTCCTGTAGCATGTATTTCAGTGAAGAAAAAAAAAACGTGTCGACAAGTAAGAAAACAAAATCCTCTTTCTTGCTGACGAGTGTTTTCGACTGATATAAATCTCACAGGCGTCTAGAATGTCAATTTCTGTTTTGACTATATTAGGCTTAAGTGGTCGTCGGTTCAAAACGCTATTTCGTCTGCTCTCAAACTTTCGCGTTCTAAACCAACCGCTAGCGTCATATTCGTACGCAGTTTGAGCTTTCCGGGATGCATAGTCTATGTACCCGGGCCAAAAAAAAAAAAACACGGTTTTCGTTTCTCGGAAGTTTTCTGTATATAGGCCTCCTGAACTGAAGCTTTGAACAAACTGTAGCGCCCTCATTTTGGGTAGTACAAGCTCACTTGATTGAGCCTCGCACTACTTATGGCACGTTGGTTGAGCTTTTTTAATTTTGTCTGGTCCTGAAGAACGAAAACACACTTTTGGACGCCAGAAATCGGCCAGACTCAACACCGCAAGACAACCAAAAGTGCCAAATTCATGACACCACCACTAGGGTACGCGTCTCTTATCTCTGGGTGGTGACGTCAAAACACCTGTGAAGCGACGCTTTAATTTTTCTTTTTCTTTGTCATGTCTACTTTGGAACGCGCGGAACGGCTGTTCTTGGCTCACGCGCTTAGCGTCCTATAGCTTTGACGGTGTTCGAATTTTTGTTGTTTCTTTGTATTTTCATCGCGATCTCGCGCTCGGCACCAGAGCTGGCACGCTTCTGCATGCGTGACAGTTTGAGACGCTAAAATTTGTACTACCCAAAACAAGGCCTAACAAGTCCCGTTTCGCAGCACTCCCTGGGGAATGCAGGAGGCCCATTAAAGAGATTCTCCAGTAAACTTTTGTCGTTCCGATAACAATTAAACTATATTGTCATGGCTTTTAGGAATACCATTCGCACAATATCTGGGCCGGCTTGCTAGAACAGCGTCTCAGCTGAAACTGGGTGAAAGAAAGCACTGCAAAGGCTGGGGCGCGCGAGCGTCTTGATTGAGTCTCGCTCAGCTCGTGCGCTGGCTTTGGCAGTGCTTTCTTTCACCCAGTCTCAGCTGAGACGCTGGTTCTAGCAAGCCGGCCCATAATTTGTAATCCTCCGCCCTAGAAGTAATTCAATTCTAAACAGAGTCTAGCTTCTAAGATTACACCCACAAAACACAGCGTCTTCGCTGGCAACAGCGGAAGCTCTTACGTAACATCAAGAGAGCCGCGACTGACGTTGGTCTCGAACACCGTGGGCTCGACCACGGTGGCCTCGACTAAAGTCACTGGATCCTGGGAAAGTAGCGCCAAGTTTCCCGTATGATCGCCATTTTGGTCAGTGAAGTGAGCAATTTCTCCTTGACCCCTCCGTTCTTGGTGAGTCGATCTAAATTCGCTGGTGATGGGCAGCTTTATAGAGACCTTTCTTACATATCGAGATTTCGCTATCCACATACCGGCGAAACAAGCGTACATCTTCGTACCACCACCACATGCTGTGTCGGTGCTTGGAGGCACTGAAAAGTAAGTTTTCTGTTTCAAAATTCGCACAACAATATAATTGTAAGAGATAAGTGGAGTTGGACATGATTGATAAGTTGATTGCATATACGGTGCCAAAGACGCTTAAGTTGGCGAGGAACGCTTCCAGTGCGATGATGCTCCATGGTGATGTTGGCGCGACTGGCTTAGAACGACCCTATGGAAGCTTCGAAGATTTGAATGGACCGAGATGGTGATCTCCTTGGCAACGTAAACAGATCAGCCAATCGCCTTGCGAGGTTTTGCTCGTCTGTATGTTAGTATGTTTGTGTCCGGCTAGCAGGCAGGGAAGGCAATGGCGCTACTTTCCCAGGATCCAGTGACTTTAGCCTCGACCAGAGCCTCGACAGCTCTCGACTGCCCTCTCAGTAAAATAGCTTCGTTCTAAGAAAAACAAGATTTACGATATTGAGGGAACCCCAATTCTTTGACGTTGATCTTTGCACGCACCATAAACCTTGTTTATCAAAACCGGGAATGAGTCAACGCCCGCGACTCTGACGTTACCATGACTGATGTGACATCACGACACGACCAGCCATGCATACTTGCGAAAGTTGGCGTCAAGTTTCGTATTGGTGTTCATAATTGGTTTAACTTATATTGGGGCATCTTTTAATGAAATAAATGTTACATCTGAGTATATTCAGGCCCTCTCTACGCGACTAGCGCAAAAACTTAGTAACTTCCAGATATCACCGAGAGAGCCAAGTCTGAGACTCTGAGTGCACGCAAGGGACGCCGCGCTTTGGCAAGTGACGTCATCAACCCAAGCACTACAGCGGCCTTTTCGAATGGGGGATGATCCGAAGGTCCCGCATACAAATCGAGTTATCCACGAAACTATGGCGCCATTCTCAAAACAAACTTTGCAGGACTATAGGAGCATACGATGGGTCCTAGCAATATAGATATATCAAGTTTTATTTTTGGCGTGTCCTAACCCATGTAAAACTGCTTTGTGCCGGTTTATGGTAACTGTCCAAAGTTCCACTAACACTAAGATTCATGTTCATAAATAAGTTAAACAACTTTACGGCAGGATAATTCATGCAAATATTTCTGTCATTATCAAAACTCTTTAGCCTCACAAAAAAAAAGTACCAAGGTTGTTTTTTTTTTTTTTTAATAGGCTATGACTGTTTCGATTTCCAACGTTGAAATAATTGAACGCATTATTTTCTCGTCCATGATGTCACTTCCCGAAGATTTGCGAATATTTGACACACACATACACATAAGCGTGCAAACACGCACATACAAATCTCTTCACTACCTTCATTTATTTTTCTCTCTTTCTCGCACATACATACATACATACATACATATGCAAGCACGCACACACTCAAGTACGCAAGCACGCGCACACTCAAGTACGAAAACACACAAACACGGGATAACAAGCATATATTGGCACAGACAAGAACGCGCATGCATGCGCACATTTGCACGCCTGTACATACTCACACTCATATTTTTTGGGACATCCTGTACATCATAGATGTACAGGATGTCCTAAAAAATGTTAATATTTTGGGTTTTTTTACGTCAAAAATAGACTATGCATCGGCAAACGCTCATTCTACGCCCAAACGTAGTGCTAGAGGTCCGAACTAGAAGCCAAGGTTGCAGCACTAACCGTTATCGTATTCAAAAGTTATAAGGTATGTTCTGGAATTTTAAACGCGAAAATGGCAGCCGACAGAGCTCTTGAATACATGGAGCTCTATGGCACCAGTTACAGAGATCAAGCGAAAATGGGCCCCATTTTCCCATTAAAAAGTTCAGAAAGTCACCTATATCTTTTAAATAAGATAACATGTAATGCTGTTACTTTGGCATCTTGTTCGAACCTCTAGCGCTATTTTTGGGCAGAGAAAGAGCGTTAGGCAATGCATAGTCTATTTTACCAATGAAACAAAAAAGCATTGTAATTTTTTCACAGGACAGGCTGTACCAGAGCCTCGACACACACACAAATACACACACACACAGACGCGCGCACGCGCGCGTGTATAGACGTTATAAGTTTTCACATGGGGTAAACGCTAAGGCATGTCCACTGCGCAGTTATGGTCACCGCACTCGTTCATCAAACGATGTTAGGAACCCCGTCCTTCATGGAAACAATCGGGAAGAGTCTCCCCAGAAGACCCGAATCCAGAAGGGAAGAAAAGCAGGAACGGAAACTCTTACTCATCGTTTGTATTTGTTGTGTGTGCTCGCGTCTCTTGTGCGTGTGTGTGTCTGTGTGTGTGTGTGTGTGTGTGCGTATGCGTGTGCGTGCGTGTGCGTGTGTATGTGCGTGTGTGTGTGCGTGTGTGTGTGCGTGTGTCTGAGTGTGTGTGTGTGTGTGTGTGTTGTATCACTTATCTGCACCGCATCTGTTGTTTCGGACGGACTCCGATAGGGCCATCCATCTTCCGGGACGAAATGCCAGACAAGCGCTTTCGTGTGTTGGTTGACAGCCGGGTTTATATGTGTGTGCACTACCTCACCTTTGTCTTCTACGCGTTATCTGTTTCTGCCGTCTTTCCGCGTGGCGAACCTTTCTGCCCATCTCCTCGCCGCGGCTGCTTGCTGCTGTCCCCGTTGTTTACGTTGGGTATGCTGTTGTTTCTAAATGTTTTTTTTTTTATTAAGCCGCAGTTACATATTAATAAATGTGCAAGAAAAAGTCTGCTGACACTTTCTGAAGTGAATCTCTTCCATGTATCGCGATCCCGTCAGATTGGTCATAGAAAAACTGTCACACACATGTTCGATGCACACACTCTTATAAAAACGCTAGTGTAAAGTAAGTAACTGCAGCAGTTATTACCTTTTTTCTGACCGTTACTAACTTTTTACCAGTTATTTACTACCTGGAACGCGCAATAGGCGGGGACAGGTTGGTTAAGTGCAGCAGTTACTACTTCTGATTCGTTACTACATTTTTACTGGATATTTACTACCTCAAACGCGCTGCAGGTAGTAACTGCAGCTGCTATCCGGAAAAGCGAGAACATGGCTGCTCGAACCATGGGGACGCCGTATTATAGACCGTCTCAAATAATTACTGTGTGTACCGTTCCTTCTTCTTAGTAAGAGATACATACCTTGGAACGTTTAGCAACGATATTGGAAAACAATGCTGGCGCGAAAGCATCACCCTATTCGTAACATCTCTTGCGGACTGAGTCGATCACTGACCAACCGACTTCTTTCAAATGATCGGTATAGAAGACGCGTGGGTGGCCATTAGGGGACAGCGATTGGTTCGTGAAGCATACATGCGTACAACAAGCGTGAGTCGTGTCCGCAGATAATGATGTCATCATGTCTCCAGACAGTGGTTCTGTATATATCACCGGAGTGACTGCGGGTGTAAGGGTCATCCTATCAAACGCCCGTGAAATTTTATTGGATCTTTAAGCAGTCGCGTTCGGAACCCACTTTGCGAATGCGACTCGATGGCCAGCGCTTTGCTTAGGGTGGTGTAGGGTACCTTCATGTGCGCTTTGCTTAGGGTGGAGACATCTGGCCATTTTGTCCCACACTTTTATTTTTCTTTTTTGTTCAGAAGCGCGTGAAAGCGCGCGTCCCTGCACGCGTTTGTGGCGCTGACTGTGCTGTGGCGACATTTTAGTTTCGTCGATTTCTTTGTATTTTACCCTTAGCGCGTGCTGTCGGCATCGGGTACTACAAAGGGTGGCATCAACCTAAACAGAAGGACATTGAGGCACCCTAGGGTGGTGGCATCTCGCCATTTTGTCCCACACGTTTATTTTTATTTTTTGTTCAGATGCGCGTGAAAGAGCGTGTCCCTGCACGCGTTTGTGGCGCTGACTGTGCAATGGCGACATTTTGTTTTCGACGATTTGTTTGTATTTTCCTTGTGAGCGCGTGCTGTCGGCATCGGGTACTACAAAGGGTGGCATCACCCTAAACAGAAGGACATTGTGGCACCCTAGGTCTATTGGGACTGCAAGCAGACCGTTACCGCGTTCTACGTACAGCACTATTGGCGACGTGAGCGAAAGAAAGCGTCGCTGTGGTCGGCCCACCACAATTGCCCGATTGCTGACTATGACGTCAGCAAAGGATGTCTCATCGACGGGAATAAGAGCAATTTAAGAACTTCAATTTTGACGGTGTTGGCAGTGTTGCTTTGAGAGCGCTATTATTTCAGGCTTCCACCATGCCCATTACAAACACCATCGAACTTGTTGTTCGCAAGGTAATGACGTCACGAAAGGTAACCGAACGAGGGCGCCACCGAAACATCTCGCCGCTAATACCGGAGCCTCTGAAGCATTGCTTTTAAGCACGCGCGCCCAGCGGTTACAGTATCACCCGGGTTCGGGCGCTTAAAGGCCTGTTCACACATACAGTGGAGCGCTAAGTTAGCGCTACGTGAGCGCTCCAAGGAGCGCTCATGTGGCGCTTCCTATCAGCGTGACTTCAGTTCTAATATAGCGCGTGGTTAGCGCTTTAGTAGCGCCTTGCTAGCGCTCCAGTAGCGCTTTGTTAGCGCTCCAGTAGCGCCTTGTTAGCGCCGTGTTAGCGCTTCAGTCGCGCTTCTTGCTCTGGCTTCTTGTACTGCGGTGCTGCGGATTAGCGCGTGCACTGCGGTTCCGGTTCCTGGGGTTAAGTGTGCATCAGCAGCACCATGGCCGACATGTGGGATGCTGAAACAGAAATGTGACAGATGCTCTTACATACGCGATTAGTGCATATGTGTGTGGACGGCTTAACGCCCAGAAGAGCCTTCTGGGTGCGCCAAATCTTTCGCCACCGAGATACCGACGGGTACCCGGCTAACCTTGTTCCTAGGCTGAGGGACCGAGACACAGAGCTCTTTCGAAGGCGATTATTTTCTAACTGCGTGTCTTTGAAACCAGGGTCACGCATATCGAATAGAAAGCAATGAGGTCGTATCCAATCAATGGACCTTTTGTGGAAATACGCGGTGAGCATGCGCGGAGTATTTCATGCGCCTGGGTTCGAGAGTTTCTAGTTCCAAACAATCCGCCATCTTTCATTTCTCGCCTTTGAGCGGTTTCGTTGTGTCGACCTCGGGGCGGAAGAGCACGATGGGGACAAAGGTGAGCTTGGGGGAGCCGTATCTAGGTCACATTGCCTGGTGAACAAGATGTAGCTGACGTTTTGGTTGTGGAACGGGTGGGAGAGGCCTTGGGCGCGCGTTGTTTTCCAGTCACCTAGTCTCGAACCGATTCGCTTGTCTAGGTGGCAGCACATATTCGCCAAGAGGTCCATTAGTCGCTCAGAGTTCATGACTGTGGATCGCCTGCCCGACCCTTTGCTTAGAGAGCGGCTCTTTTACTTCCTCTTCTTTCAATTCCAAAGGAAAAACAACAAAGGAATCGCCGTGCACGCGCTGTTCCATAGCAGCAAGCACGGCACAAGGAGCGTTGGAGCGCTAACAAAGTGCTTCTGTAGCGCTAACAGAGCGCAAACAGAGCGCTGCTGAAGCGCTAACCGAGCGCTACATCTCGCGCTAGGAAGCGCCACATGAGCGCTCCTTGGAGCGCTCACGTAGCGCTAACTTAGCGCTCCGCTGTATGTGTGAACCGGCCTTAATGAAGCACGGTTCAAAGGCTCCTTTAGTGCGGTACGCGCGGAACACGGTAACGGATTGCTAATCGTCCTCAATCACTAGAGGCAGCGAGCCTTGTGACCGGACACCGTGTAACGATAGGAAAGTTAAAGGTACGTTTATACTCCAACGTAACGTAGACGGGCGCGGCGTAGCGCAGCGCGCACAGATACTGATTGGTCGCAGATGTCGAGTTTCTGGTTGCCGGCCAATGAAAGGCGCGCGTTCTGCGCTACGCTGCGTTCACTGCGCTCAACGTCGGAGTATAAACAGCCTTTAGATTGCAAAACGACTCGTAGAATGTGATCTAAATTTTTAATTTCGTTCTATATAACTTACCATTTTTAAATTATTAATTATATGCATCTGATAATAGTGCTTAAAAAGCCAGCCCAGCTTAGACTCTGAGAGCCAATCAGAAGGTCACCTTGCCGCACTGTTTTACCATGAGATTGTCGCATCATATATGTACCCTTTTGTATACATTTGTATTCGAAAGATGTTACTGAGTTATACTGTCCTCTTGATGCGCTCGCAACGTGATTGGTCTTCCAAGTGTATCAAAAGGTAAGTATGGGGTCGGTCACATTGGAGTAAGACCATATAGTAAGTTACAGGTTAATAAAGTTTTCGAGGGAAAAGAGGGCTGGGGACGAGGAAGTAAACTGACAGCGTTCCGTCTGCTTCCTCCTCAGCCTTCCTTTCCCTCGAAAACCTTTCTTAACCTGTAACTGACTATAGTGAAATGGGCACCGCAGTTACGGACTTTCGCCTACCCACAATTACCACACTATAGTCTCGACCAATTATCTATAGCCATGCAGTCAAGGCTATGTTCGGGTGCACGTGCGCTTGCGCATCTTGAGCGCCCATCAAAGCTGCGCACGCACACTCTCCCCTTCTGAAATAGCTGTCCGAGACGAGAGCGTGCGAGGACGTCGGAACGCCGTGCTCTGGTTGGAACGATTAGTGGGTAGACCTGAAGCTAGCTAGCTGCCTTTGTTTCCACTGCACTCGTCGAATGGTTAGCACGCGGAACGCCGGCGTCCTGGCGCATGGCTCTGGCATTCGATCGCGTTCGAATGCCAAAGGTAGCTAACTTTAGGTCTAGCCACTAATCTGTCCAATCACAGCTCGGCGTTCTGACGGCCTTTCTCGTCTTCTCCTCTCCCTCTTACTTTCTCGGCGCATAGTATGGTAACTGTGGTGAAGCGCAACTGCAGTGAAAGGTTACCTAACTGCTGTTAAGAGTATCCGTGTACTAGGTTATTAGATGTCCTTGGGTGCAACGTAATTAGCCATCTTTCATATTCACCTTTCCAATTCAGTTTTTTTCTTCATTTTCTCGCGCTTGAATATATAGGGAATAAACCCCTTTGACCACAGCAGTTGCAGGAGAAATAAAAAAAAGGGTTTAGACCCGCTTTCGACATCACCGACCTTTAACGCAAATAATAAAAACCAAAATTCACGGTGGTGAAAGACCGCTGGTTAGTGCCATCCAGCCGCTCAGAGGCAATAGAAAAGAACAATCAAGACCAGAAGAGGAAAGGGGGGAGCAAAAGCAGCCCTTCCTTGGTCGCGCAGAAAATCGAAGTCGCATCGAGGGCAGCTCAGAATTCATTGTTCGTCATAAATCAATACCCCCGCACTCCAGTCTGCACTTCGGTCGAACCTAAGCTGACGGTGCGGTGGAAGCTACGCCCGCGTCGGACCTATCAACAGCCTCTCTTTCATCACCGGACCCCGGTCTGTACGTTTGGGTACGACCTGGACGTTGATCACGTGATGGAAGATCGACGAATGACTGTGGTCAAAGGAACGTATAGCTTCCACCGCACTGTGAGCTTAGGGGTGAACGGAGTATAGGAGAGCTGGTCGTTCGAACCCTCACTGGCTTCTTGGATTGGGAGGGAGTCGGGGGGGGGGGGGGGGGGGGGGGGGGGGGGGGGCGGGGCGGAGCCTCTGGGGTATTTTGTCCGTGACTGGCGCCGACAGCTTTGAGCTCGAAAACCACACGGTGGTGTTTTTCTGTGTGTCTCTGTGTGTGTTTTTTGTCCTTTTCTTTTTTCTTTGTGTCTTGCTTGACTCTAGAATTTTAGCTTCAATATTTTGCGTTCGTGTGAAAAGTGTCTCGCAGGCGACGACAGTGAATTAGCGTATTATTATAAATTCTGATGGCTTCTTTTTTGTTGTTGTTGGGTATTTGGGTGTCCTAATGGTCTTTATACGATTGCTTTTTTTAGTTTTTTTTCCTTTTTGGGTTTGTACAAAAAAGAGGAAAGCAGGGGGAAAAAACGGCTGTTGCAGCTTGGCGAGGTCCTGACGCACTAACACACATTGACGGGGAAACAACGTCGTGAGCAAAGAAACAAAATTAAATTTGCGCTCATAATCCTGATAAACCCGGGGAGAGCTCGTAATTTGTAATAGTCATCTATCATTTATAATTTGCTACGCTTTATTACGGGGAGCTTATAATTATATGTATACTCTTAGAAGCCCCTGTATCTTAACTGCCCCGCGAAGCACTCAGAGTACCAGTCATGTATCTTTTTTCTTTATCGGTTTAGCCAATGAGAATCACGAGAGACATCTCACTCTAATGGCCGTACGAATCTCGAAAGGGCGTTAATTTCGGCAGATGTCACAAGCTCAGTGGCCGCGGTGTGATAATAAAAATGTGCGAGAGTCCCAACGCCCAACGTTTCTTAGGCAATCAGGAATTTTTGCAAGCGTTAAGGTATTCCAATGAAATTTAAAAAAAAAAAACGACCTTTAAAAAGAAAGTTTTGGAATTTTAATTTATGGCCATATGGCTATGCCAACTCTGTGATGCAATCTTTTCCTGTAAAGTTCGCGAAACGAAGACGCAACTAAAGACGAACAGCGAGGGAGAATTATTTAATTAGACATACCTCCGTCGCATAATTTCGTCTTTTTCTGCATGTGCGAGACGTGGGCTGTTGCGCTATGCTCCGATTCATCGTACGATGAACCGCCGGGGACGCTACGAGCTTTCAAAGTCAATCCCGATTCCATGTTAAGCCGGGGTCACACTGCTGATACATCATGCAAAAGAAAGTCTGCAAAACACGAGTCACCGCAATATCCCTCGTTCAAATGCCGCGTGCCCAAGTTTATTCTTGAACTCATATTGCCATGCGGCATTCGAAGCACGGATCTCGCGCTGACTCGCGTTCGAATCTGTTTGCAGACCGTCGTTTGTACGATGTGTACATGGTTTGCACCTGACCTCATTCCGTCAGCTCACTGGCCACCACCAGAGAAGAAGGAAAGGAGAAACTACCTCTCACCGGGGCTCTCTTTTGTGTGTCCCAGACTATCCCAGACGTCGCTATCCTCCCCCATCACTGAAAATTTGTGCAAAAGCAGCTATCGCCCCTCTCTCTCTCTCTCTCTCTTTCTCTCTCTTCCGTGGTAGTGCGAAATGTATGATGTGACTTCAGTGCACCCGGCTTTAGTGTCACATGACCTATGGAAAGGACGCAGCAACGCACGGGGAACGTAGAGACAATACCACCTGGAGGACAGGGCCTGCTACTGACGTCATCGTTTTTTGCTGGGTAAATGGCGCGGAAAAGGTGTATACCAAACATGATTCAAAAACTCCGAGACTGCGAGTAACAACATACACGCTCAAAAGTCTCTTTTGAGACTTTTGATTGTATGTGTCGTTACTTGCAGTCTCGGGGTTTTTGAATCATGTTTAATGTACACCAGCTCGTTTGAGCCCTTACATTTATTTCAAGGTGTATAGTCGCGTGGCGCGTTCACGGAGCTGGATTGGCGGGAATGACTCATAGAGCCCGCCGCGGTCCATCGCGAGGTACGAAAGTAAAGGACAAAGCGGGGCCTGTTCCCCGCCCTACGTCCCGCTCTGAGTGGCCAAGCACAATTTCCCCGACCGTCGGCCGGGAAGACGGTAAAGTCGCATTCCTGCACTCAGGGCACCGACATTCCGATCTGACGCAACCCCTAGCGACGCACTCGGCGGAACCCGGAATGCCGCCCCTTTGACCGAAGGCGCGTGGCCGAGCTGCGCGATTCGTAATTAAGCATTATCGCCGGGCACTAAGCACGTCCGCTCCGTGTTCGCCTCACCTGTGATCTCGTATAGCGCGGGCGTGCAGGTGTCGGACAGCCAAGGAAGCTATACGAGTAGGAGAGGAGGGAGAGGAGAGCGCGCGGGACCGTCTGAACGCCGAGATTTATACAGGGTATTCGCGAGAAAAGAGAACCGTGTTTTTCGGCCTGGGTAAATAACCTATGCATCGCAGAATGCTCGAACTCCGTGAGAGTGTGTCGCTATGGCGGTCGGGAAACAGTACAAAAGTTTGAGAACATGAGGTTACCTGGATCGAAAGCTATGTAGAAAGAAGAAATAGCGTTATGAACCGACGTCCACCTAGGCCTAATATGGGAAAAACAGAACTCGACATTCTTGACGCTTGTGAGATTTATATGGTCGAAAACACTTGTCAGCAAGAAAGAAAACTATATTCTCTTTCTTGAATTTTGTTTTTTCACATAAATCCCACTAACGTGCACAATATCACTTCCTGTTTCGACGATATCAGGCTTAGATGGACGTCCGCTAGAGAAATTTAATTTTTTCTCGATTATCTTTAGATCCAGGCAACGTCATCCTTTCAAACTTTCGCGTTCTATCCCAACCGTTAGCTTCACATTCTCACGGAGTTTGAGCTTTCTGCGATGCATAGTTTATTCATCCGGGCCGAAAAACACGGTCTTAATTTCTCAAGAACTCCCTGTATATATGACTGGAATGATAAGTGGGCAAACGCAGAGCTAGCTGCCTTTGTCCCTACTCGATGTTCTAACGCGTTCGAACGAACATCGAACGCCGAAAACCGGACACCGGCGTTCGGCACTCGAACGCATTCGAACAGTCAGCAGAGACAAACGGGACTTTTAGTAGTAGTTCGCTAAATGTCCCTAAAGGCAGCATGCGATATACTCCGTTCACCCTTGAGCATACTGCAGGCAATGCCAGAAGTCGAGAGCTCGTGGGCGCTGCTTTGAAGCGTTCTTCCGCAGAACGAGGGCTCGCGCAAGAAATGCATGTCCATAGCCTCTACATATACTGGCAAAGCCTAGCAGATCACCACGAGAAGCGGCCGCCGAAATGGAAAAGGTGGAGCGGCAGACAACGGATGAGAGGAGAGCCACGTGACTGGCGCCGCGCTGCGGCGAGACGACGAAACGCAGCGTCTCGCCGCTGCCGCGAGACGCTATGGCGAGACGCGAGGACCCGAAACTGTGTTTCGGGTCCTCGCCGCTGGAAAAACTGTGCGCTGACGTCCAGGTTTCCCCGAGAAATGGCTCTTTGATGCTCTGTGCTACCAGATCCTCGCGCTCCAAATATTCGTCCGGGCACTCTATGGCTCCGTCGTAGAACTGCCAAGCTTTGTGAGTATATATAGGAGGCTGTGGCATGCCTCAAAAACCGGAGCGGGAGCTAGCTCGCGCGTCTCTGCTTATGGGCTGAACCGAGTCTATTCGTTCCAGGCGCATATAGACGCTTTACAGCAGGTGTGCATGGGCCCCGCCATAACTGACCTTCAGTTTTTGTTCCCTCTTTTCCGTTTTGTTTGACTTCATCATTTCCACAGCAGGACAGGTTATTGCCATTTTAAGTGTTACTGTGTCCTTCCCCCCAGCATAGCCGTTGTGGAGACTTGTCAACGCCCGCTTCAGTGGCTCGGCATCTCGGTAAGACAAGAGAAGGGCGGCTATGGCGGCTCAATCTGGCGCGTGTGTAAAGCCTCTATATCGGCTTTCTGGTGTCCTTGCGCGCTCTCGTCTCATCTTCTCCCTCAGTTACTTCACCCGTACAGTCGCTGACAGGGTGAGAACGGCAGGGCGTGCCTTTCACTTGGCTGCTTCAGCAAGCGTCAGCCTCCCCTGCTCTGGCTGAGAATTACGCATGAGCGTTTCCAAGATAGAGCTCGACTGAGCTTTGCCACTTAGAGACGTCAGCGCGTTGCAATCTCGCTTAAAGGGGCGATGCAACGATTTCAGTATTTTGTGCAAATACCGCTTAGAACGGATCCCTGACGTTAATGACCCGTGAAATACCCGTTCGTTTTTCACCACACGCAATCGAAGTCGCAGACAAAAATAAAGAAAAACGAGCAGAGTTCACCCCCCTCAACTCGCAGCCAGGACAAGCGGCCACGTGGTCTGGCGCCGATTATATGCCGCCAATGTTGATCATAGCCACGCGCTGGGGTTGGCAAGGCACAGGACACGCGCTGAGTTCCAGACATTGTTATGGCTCGGCTATTCTCGTCGTTGCAGCGATTGGGCACGGGGCACTATACCCGAATGCTTCTCGAGCTATCGATTATTACGAGCCCAAATCGAGTGTTCCGCGCCACGCTCGGGTCCAATCCATGAGCCGCATTCAAATATCGTCACTGGGCGGTACTGCTACCGCCCAGCTACGTCATCAGGTTTTGCGAAGGAGAGATTGAATGAAAACACTCGGTTTTTTCCTCGAAATTACAGCGCTAAAAACGAGTTTCTTGGTCAGTGGTGTTGCGTGCGAAAGTGAAAAACATTCCAATTGAATATCGTTGCACCGCCCCTAGTACCCGAGGGCTGTAGATCGCGGAGCCGGCGGAGCGGCGGACCCGCCTCGAGTGTGCGATGGCTGACGTGACACGACGAGAGCAGTGTGTATGATTACATTAATAATAGTGATGGGCCGAACTTTTGCCGAATCGAAAGTTCGGCGCCGAATCTTGGGATTCGGCAAAGCCGAACTTTTGCCGAACTTTTCTAAAGATTCGGCAAAAATTCGGCAAAATACATTGTTACCAGACTTAACGTTGATATTTCGTTTTTTCTGGCGAAAAACGGTTTCATGTTTCTTTTTTCTTAACTTAAATGCAACATGTAATGCATATTGACATAGTTATTACTAAATAAGGTGATATTCTACAAGATAATTGTATCGGCGTCGTTTTTGTGTGTTTACTGGCAATTTTAGTGACTCCTTGAAGAAGTGGCATGACAACGAGGTTGGAAGCGAGCGTGGCGCAGTCACGAATCACGCTACGAGAGTTTCGGTTTTGAGGCATCATCAGCGCAAGCCTGCATGTGTGTGTAACACGAACCTCCTTGGTGTACATTGTTAAAATGAAGGCAATAACGCTGCGTTCTTGCTTTCTCTGGGAGTCGCCGTTTGGTGCGCGAAAACGAATGCAGCGGTTGCTGAGCCTTCACCAGAAGAGATAATAATAATATTGTACACATGCATGTTTTTCGATTTGAGTCACTTGACGCCAGCTTTGCATGAAAGTGTGCGTCCCATATTCGCAACGTCTCGTTTTTAACTTTTAAAATGCCAGTTTCTGGTGTTCGGACCACGACCAACTCTATTTAGGACGCACACGAACGTTTCCGAAAATAGGGAGAGTTAGGAATGTCGGATGGGCAACGTCGAGCATTATAGTTCTGTGTTTAGTTTTATGCAGATACATGAAAACCGCGAAATAACACTAATTGAAAAAGCAATATTATTTTGTTTTGGAACACACTACTCGTGAGCCGAAAACGGAATTGTTATAATTGCGAGGAGTGCTATTGCCAGCCAATGTTTCAGAATGCACCGCATCATTTGTCACTTGCGCAGTGGACTGCGTAAATTACTGGTCGATCTTCTATTCTTGAGGCAGAAAGAGAACCACACTCGCTCACAAACACACAGTTACCGTGTTGCCTACTCCACACCGCGCCGTAACCGTTGGTCGTACTGCACTGCGCGACGGTAACCGCACGACTGCACGGCGTCCATTTGCAATCCATGGCCCCGTCGCCTTCCCGCGCGTGCGCAGACATTTGCCGAATTTTTGCCGAATCTTTGCCGAACTTTCCTTCAAAGATTCGGCATTTGCCGAACTTTGCCGAATCAGAAGTTCGGCAGATTCGGTCCATCACTAATTAATAAGGACAAAGACACTGCTACATCTCCAATGGCTATATGATGGCCGAAAAGCGATTCGGCCAGTTGTATTCGTATGACCCGTCTGCCTTCTCTTCGTCGTTCGCAACAGAGGTTATTCACGAAGCGATCTTACGTCAAAACCTAAGAAATCCGTATTCACGAAGCGAAATTATGTCAAGTTGTTCGTACGCTACGATGAAATCATACGACCACGCCTACAACAGCTACAAAGCATTACGCACTTTTTATGATCATATCTACATCGCCGGCAGCATCGCTCGCTTACGTCGTCGCGACGACCAACGTGCATTTCTATGTGCTCTATGTGTACGCACCAACTTCAAGCAGCGAGGGAAAAGAAAAAAGTACTCGAAACTGAAAACCGCGGCGGAGACAAACGCTGGAACCACGGATATCTCAAAAAGCTACAAAAGCAACGATTCCACCGACCAAGCGACGACCAACGACTAGGAATGCTAGGCTTAGCAAAACACTTCGCCGACCCGGGACAAGACCATCTGCCCACGACCGGCGGCTGGCTTGATGAATGGAATATGCCCACACGACCTTTGTGGACCCTTCTCGTATGAATAGTTTGAACCTTGTCTTCTATTTTGGGGTAAGAAGGCCAGTCTCCTCCTCGTCGTATACCAGCATGTTTTCAGATGCAGCGGTGGCCATCGCTCTCGTCGAAAAGGGACACTCTCCTCGATTCTATCTCTTTCTTTTTGTGCTATAGAGCTCAAATAGCCGATATATGGATTGCCTTCGCAACATGCGTACGAAGACGTATTTTAGTATGTCCATTGTATTCCGACATGACGGTACGCCAACACATGTCGAGTTAGAGCAGTTTTTGGGAGCTACTCAATGCCGGCCCAATCGTTCTCCGCCGAGCGTCACGTCCGCATCGAAATGTGATTGTCTAGTCGACCAGCCGTTCATAAGTTGGTTGTAAAAGATTGTTCCCGAAGCACTTACAAAAAACGCGGTGCCAATGCGGTTCAGCTCCCAGTGCGAACAGGTATTTGTGGGGATCTTGCTGACACTCTTTTAGTTCAAACGCATCTTCCTGGACGCCGGCTTTCTCCCGCATCCCGGAAAAACGCCGCAGCGATTTGTTTACATGTCCGCCGCTTTGCAGAGCCCTACGGGCACTCTCCTTTTAACAACGATGGTGGTTGTTTTGACGTCTTAGCTATCGAGCTCGTTGAGTCGACAAAGGTGACTTTCCCGTCAGCAGGAGAGGTGGGCATTTGGCCCCGTTTAAATAGACATTTCGTGGCGTCGACATTACATCACACGTGTACACAATCCCCAAACCACTCAAAACAAGCGTTGCCAAAAGAACTACCCGATACTAAAACTAATTAATGGTGGCCAACTCTGCTGTGACTTTCTTCACCAAAGCGCCTCGTGCGTTCAGGCCTAAGTTATCTCTGTGAGTGCATGAGCGTACTTTCCGTTGTGGAGCTGCTCTTAATAACACGTCGGAACGACAGTCCTTCCAAGCTTCAAGACATCCACGAAATGTTTTTTTGGTTACCGTTTTATAGAGTTTAAAATACGTTTTCTTGCATTATCCAACAAAATATCGGGTTTGGTGAAGGCCTACTTTCACCCGCTTTATGTTTAAGCAAATATACCTGTTTTCACCTCAAGAACCGAAGTAAAACAAGTCCGGCTCCTCGCGGAACATTACTAATTTCCCCCTTTATGTGGATAATGAAGACACATGTAGATGAATTTTAGATTAGATATATGTTATCTTATCAAGGCGTACACGTTCCAAACGTCAAAACATCGCTTTTTCCTCCGACAACCGAATCTCGTAAGAACTATTTCGCGCCGCGTAGGAACAATGCGCAAAACGTACTTTTTTCTTGAGGTGAAAACAGGTATAGATGGACTCCAAAATTTGGTTTCCGTAGCCCTTTAAAGGGTAACTGCAAAGAAAAAAAAGTTTTTTTAAACAACCTAATTGGAACAAGCATGTCAAAAAACAATTTTTCCGCGAAAAAACAAATTTTTTACTGCAATATTTATTGCGTGAGACTGATTTTAGTTTGCGGCTATTTCGTCCATTTTAAATCGGGCGCCACGAAGTTGGGGTTCCGTGACGTCGCAACCCCAATCGGCTGCTATACTTCTCATTGGCTAAGAGTTTGATTGACAGCTTAGATCTTGGTTGTTAAACCTTTGTTATATGTTGCAATTTCCTTTCGAGCGGCATAATTTTACGTTTAAAGAATAGCCCATGTGATGAAAGTTGCTATTCTTTACAAAAGGTTTACAAAACGGGCACTTCCGTTTGGATTCATACCATAACAAACAAAAGCTTCGCCATTCTTTCATGGCCGCCGAAGACTCTGCTCCCGCCTGTCTCGCCTACCTCGACTAGTTGTTTGGCCGAAGTGATCAGTGTTTCGTGCTGACCCAGGTGCTTGAGTGAGACTTCCTAAAGTGAAGTAGTGTGTGTTTAGCAACTGTCGCAGGTGTTAGTGATAGGAGGCGACGCGGGGTTTTGGCTTTCATAGCGCGGTTCTTTCGCTTTCCTCTTTGCTTGCTTAGCGTGCTTTTCTTTTTTTTTTTTTTTTGCTTGCTTGCTTGCGGGTGCAAATGCCGACTTTTCGGAGATGTCAGATGAGTGATCCCGACAGCGAGCCTTCCAGCAGCCATGTCGCCCCGAAAGGAATGCTATTTGGCTGGAGGCAATCGGGCGTTCGCGTAGCGACAAACGTGTCCTAGTTACGTTCTCGTCATATCGCCCCGGAGGCCGTCAAGACTTCGCACTGGGTGCATCGAACGTCCGCGACTAGACACACAAAATAAAAAAGCACTGTGTTCACTACGTAAAAAATGGTCTCAGTTCATGCATCTGTGGGCAGGTACGAAATCTTGCCCAAATCTATTCACACCGCACGATGAGCGCAACACGTCGCTGTGCAAACGCAGTCCAACAACACGAAGCATAAAAACGGCAGATTTAGCGCAACAATTCGGAGTTCATTGTTCAGTTAAAACGACGTAATTTTGTTGAAAACGCACGCAGCTTTATACTCACGGTATGCGTCGGGAATCTTCTACATTTTGAAACGGAACGAAGGAAGATTTACTTTTAAAAACGCTCGCTGCGTCCTCCCGGACCAGTTTGACTGGATCAGCTGACGACGACGGGACTGAACCCGTAAAACATCAACCCCACAAAACCAATTTGCGCTCCGTGTTAGTGTGGGTGTAAGTTCCAAGCACGGCACCACACACACCACGAACATTTCAGCTGTTTTTCGCATCGCCGTGTTGCACCAAACAGAACGAGATCGCCGAAGTCAACGCAGCGCCGTCGTGAACCTCGGCTTGTAGTTGCGCACTCGTAGACCCTGTGACTCCCTTCGCTTTCAAAGCACACACGACGATTACGAATGATACTTTCCGTCTACCGCGAACATCACAGGGGCTCTTCTCCGGTCACGTCTTCGCTATGAGCTCGCAAACCGCACAGCTTCTGGGCTTCAGGTTTAACGTGCGTTGTTGCCAGATCTCACCGGAAGTCGAGACGCTGCGTCAGCAGATTGAGGGACGGGGCGTACTTCTCCTCCGCGGGGGTCGAAAGAGCGGGAGTTTCAAATGTGGAGAGGTTCTGACTCTGACTAAATTACGTCCTGTGGCGTAAATATTGCTAAAAAAAATTATTTTTTTCGCGGAACATCTGTTTTGTGACATGCTTGTCCCAATTAGCCTGTTTAAAAAAACACTTTTTTTTTCTTTGTAGTTACCCTTTAAGGCTAAAAAAACAAAATTGTTTCCAGAGACGTTCACCTACGGCTACATCTTTTCAGCAGTCTTCTTTCGAGTAAAATGTAGTGCTTTTGTCATGAATAGGTTTAATTCTTGAAGGCTGTGAAAAGGGTGTGGAGAAGAGTGCTGCAATGAAGTCATGGGAACACTTTTTTTAATGGTGTACAGGCTGGTTTGCGACTATAATATTTATTGCCGGTACCAGCGTTCTTTTTTCGTTTCACTTGGAGATATGTTCTTTGGACTAAGATGTGCGCCGAGAAAATGAGAGAGAGAGGAGGGTACGAGAGGGGACGTCAGGACGCCGAGCTCTGATTGGGCCGAATAGTGGGTAGACCTGAAGCTACGGCTGCAGCCTTTGTCTCCCCTGCACTCGTCGAATGCATTCGAATGCGAACGCCAAACGTCGGACGCCGGTGGTACGCGTTCTGACGCATTCGACGAGTGCAGTGGAGACAAAGGCTGCCGTAGGTTTAGGTCTACCCACTAATCTGTCCAATCAGAGCTCGGCGTTCTGACTTCCCCCCTCGTCTCCTCCTCTCTCTCAGTTCCTGCCCGCATATGTATTCATTACTTTTTTTTCATTTCTTTATTTGCTTTTATAATACAAAATGGGGGATGGAGCCGGGAGAAAAATATGCAGAAGTGCAGCTTGACGAAGCCCCTGCCGCCTAAGGCCCGTTCGGTCAGCGGGATATAATTGTATTATTTGAAACAGAACAAAAAATGAGACGTTTACAACTTCCTATAGCGCCGAATTAGAGCGCAGCTCTTGAGGAGGAGGAGGGAAAGGTACTGAGGGGAGGATATGCCCCTCCTCCCTCGCCTCCGTCACGTGACCCTCGTGACGTCACGAGGGTCACGTGGCATCACGGTTACGCCGACGGCGACGCCGACGCCGCTCAAGCCGGGAACGGGCGCCTAAGAGCTGCGCTCTAAAAATTACATATACACCACACCGAGAAATATGTTATGAGGAGAATAATATTTCGCACAATGCCTTCTTATTTAAATTTTTGATGGAGACACCTTGTTCTTTTAAAAAAAAATTGAATACTGTTGGAAGTGTGTGCTGAATCATCTGAAGCCCATTTTCGTGGACGAAGTACTCTCAAGGATCCGGCGCTGCGTATTCCATATGCCATATTTGTTTACCGTTAATTTGGAAATTTGCCTTAATGGATGTTTAGGAAATTTAAGTTATGCCACGTACAATGTTGCTAGCTTACATTTAAATTATTTTTTTATTTTTATTACTTTATGTTTACAGAAGAGGGGTTCAGTGTGTGCGCAACACCACTCCTATATTTACGATGCGAATAGCTTTTTTCTGCAGGAAAATAATTTATAAAGATTAGTACCTGTCGTAGTTCCCCAAATTAGACGGCAGTATGATATACGAGAATTAAATATTGCATTGTAAATTATAAGTGTTACGCGAGGTGATAATATATAGCGATGGTTATATAAAACACATATGATACTCGTGAGTTTGAGAGTAAAATTTTGAACATGCGGGAGAGTCCCGTAACATATGTTCGTGAAAAATGACGCCTAATGTTTTAACAGTAGTTACAAATTTAACCTCAGTGAAATTCATCATTAACTTAGTGGTGGCATTGCACACTGTACACTTTGGTTTGAAAATAATTGCAATTGTTTTACTTTTATTTATTTTTAGAGAATTGGAAAGAGTCCACCAACTAAGTTTTTATGGCTATATATTTGCTTCGGCAATTAAACTATCAATGCGTTTTGCTGAAGAAAAAATACTGGTACAATCTGCATAAATGACAAATGAATCGTTACTTGCAATAGCAACTACATCATTTATAAATAGGTGAAACAGCAATAGCCCCAAGACACTAGCTTGAGGTGCTCCTGTGCGAACTGCTTTCAGCTAATTTCCGTTTAATTCGACATTTGGCTGCAGGAAGCTCAAGTATAGCGTTCTATTAGAGACAGGAAATGTCCCCCAATTTTTTAACAATATAGTTTTTCGAAGGGAACTTTATGATTCAGCCGGTCGAAGGCTTTAGATAAATCAATAAATATCCTTAATGTTAGACACTTGTTTTCAATATTGATTAGGATTTTTTTTTTTTTTTTTTTTGTAGAAGAGCCAGTTCCGTAGAGCGACCTTGCCGAAAACCATACTGAGAATGGTGCGGCCAGTGACTATGTATGTGGTTTCGTGTTCATCGAATCCTCGTTCATTGAATATACTCCCACCAGAAACTAGAAACGCAAATAGCCACCCACGAATTATTATCAAAGACTGCGTTGAGCGCGCATTACGAGAAGCGGTGAACCGCTCCCGCCTCTAGGACAAAGATGTGTTCTATACCGCCGCTCGAATCAATCCCGAGCAAAGACTGCGCCGACTTAAATAGGCCGTTGCGTCGGACAGACCAAATTCGCTCCGTGGCTTTCTGTCTGGGCTCCAAGACGAGATCAAAAGAAAAATTTTCCTTTTCTTATTTCCTTTCTTCGTTTTTTTTTTTTTCTTTTTCGTACGAACGAGAAATGATGGTATGGCCTTCTCAAGTACACACGAGGACTTATGATTCAATTTAATCAGATCGATGCGGGCGGAATGCGCGCGGCTGACGGCCAGTATGCGGAGGAACATCGCACGGAGAAGACGAGAGGGGCGGCCGAGGAACACCCAATGTTTGCAGACCTAATGTCCGACCGTCCTAGATGCCTCCCCGTTCTCCCTGGCGACTTCTCTTGCCCGCCACAAGATTGACTCGACCCTCTTTGATCTCACGCTGAATGACATTGCTTCGGCAACGACTTTTGTTTCGGTGTCCCCGAAACCTAATTTTTTTTTATTAATGCATGGACTTTTCTTTAAAGCAGGAGGGACACTGCTTATACACCGTACGAAAGACAGGATTCTTTGCAGACACTGATGAAAGAATTATATCTGCGGGCACGACCCAAGCATCTTCGAAAGATGTTTGCTTCGTACGTACTACATAGTTATGGTTCGAAGATTTATGCAGACAGTTTTTGTACGACCCATGTGTTACAGCATCGTCATGCACGAAAAAAGCACATTTCGGACCAAAAAAAAAAAAAATTTCTCAGGCGCGCGAGTGCGCGCCTTTTTATTTTTGGCTTTTTTTCTGTCCCTCTTGTCACCTCCTCGCTTCTTTTTATTTGTGACGTAATTAATTATGAAATTGAGAAGCTTTATAAGCGACATTTCCATAATATTTAATACTGGCACTCGTAAAACACGTTTCTTAACGTAATTGCGAACGCACTTTACTTTTGAAATATCGAAAGTCGGAGTCAGGAAATGATGTCGTCTCCTGACTTTCCATCCTCCCTCGAAAACATGGCGGCGCTTGGCACATGTAGCACTGAGGACGATCGGGGAGTTGAGGAACCGGACAAAGTTTACTTTCGGGTGCCCGACGACCCCTCAGCTTTCGAAAAGGAAATCGTCAAACGGTCAAAACAACTGGGTTTAGTGTCTTTGTACCGTAGTTTCGGTCCACACTCCGGTGCCGGGGCAGCCTTTCACGCAGCACCGGCCCAACATGGCCCTTCACGTTGCTCACAAAAGTCCAGTGAGCGTTCCTCTTCAGCCTCACAGCGTTTCAAAGAATTCGAGATCGCTGAAAGGGCTCTAAACGAACTTCAAACTCGAAAGTGAAGCGGCGTTGTCTGCTCACAACGCGCGATAGGCGGCACGCACGGACGAGCACGGTTGATCGCGGGACGCGTGAGAACACGACACTTGCGGTTGGGACGGTTTGGGGGCGGGAGAGAAACACGAGTTACAGGACGACTCAATCTGTAACGTCACTTCGCCGGCGCGGACCGCGCGGGAACTTCAAACAAGTCTTTTGAAGATTTTTTTTTCTTCACAAATACTGAGTCCCCAAGCTCTAAATTTGGAGGGTAATGTCAAGGCATAGTTTTGAATTGTGTCTAATATTAAAAGAAAAGAGATTTTGACCTGTCAGTGCCCTTTAAAGGGGTCCTGCATTGACTTTTTTACTGGTTTTTATTTTGCACCAAACCTGAGCGCACTGAACGTAGTAACTTAATGAAACTTTTCTTTTCTCAAATTTCGCTTTATTTTAAAAGTTATAGGCAAATTAGAATTACAAAAACAAGCAAAAAAATAACCTCCTTCATGACTTCGTAGGTCCTGGCTTGAGTGTCCGTAAACTTGAGGAGGGGTAGTGGGCTCATCCAGCGTTCACGGCTGCCGCACTCGGTGTCGACGGCTCGAGAGGGCGCCACTAAAGCATGTGTTGGATAGGCTGCATGAAGCGGGCGGCCAGGGCGGCTCGCATTGCATTTGCTGCGGGTTTTAAGACTAATTCGGCATAACACTTCATTGGCCACAAACGACAGCAAACACGGGGTAAAGATCAGTTCAGAACGGGAGTCACTTCGCGCTGCCATACCGCCAAATGGTCAAATCGCCAACCAAGCCCGCGCCGAAGGCCTTCGGAACGCTCGGAACCGGTCGGATCCTGGAGCCGGTATACGATCGCAGCGCCGCCACGTACATCCGGGATGTTTCTACGCTCGCCGTTCGTCGGGGCCTCATCCCACTAGCCCTTTCTAGTATGCGCCGTTTTTTCCGCCGCTTGGTGGCGGGTATGTCGACGGGTCATTTCTTGTTTCCGTACTTTATAAACTGCATTTCTTTCTTTTCTGATCTAAAATACTGAACAAAAACTAGTTTCATACATAATTGAAGCGGTTCGCGACACTTATATTTTGTATCTCGACTAAAAAAAAATGCTTCTTGCGGCTCTGACCAGTAGTAAGCCCAGGACCAAAGGCGTCACATTTCGCGCGCTTTCGGCAACGCGGGTGGCCTCGTAGGCGGAGTAGGTTTCCGCGTCGTCCGGTTAAAATATGACGCACTGATATTTAGTTACTCTCTCCGTGCCCGCTGGCTTTCCCGAACCCCAAGAGACGTGGAAACCGCAAAAAGGGCAGACGCTTAAATATGATTGCAGGGACCCTTTAAAGTCATCCTGGCATTATACAACCTTGGAGATAACGGTCGAACTCTTTTTTTTTTTTTCTCCGCGCGATTTTGAATTTACGCATTTTTGTGTTCATTTACTATTGTTGGAAAAACTAAATTAAAATTTTTCCCGTTATTCGTTTGTTTATGGTACGACGCCGTACCTCCGAAATCCCGAATGGAGAGGTGCGTCACCGAAAAACATCGACGTGGCCTCATATTTTCGTTCTCTTCATCGTAGGCGGGTGTTTATTTCGGGATTATAGAGCAAATAGCCATAGGTCGAACGCTAATAGCATTTCGAGTGCCCTTTTTGTCGGACCGAAAGTGTCAGGAGACCGATCGGAAAACTTTTTCGCGGACGGCGCATATTTTTCGGAACAAACACAAATCATTAAGGAACCGAAAGTTCGCCAGGTGTTTTATCGATTCCCAGTAGAGAGGGTGGCGATACTCGGGTGTCTCGTAAATTAATGCCCAGAACTGAAAGGGCTCCCCGGTCATTACGCTGATTAATGAATTTGCTGCCTTCATTAAGTTTCGAGAAAAGAGAGTTCGAACGGAGCGCAGGGCTGCACTTCGTTTCGGCGAGACTTGGAAAGCAGGGGAAGCTACGGCTTTTGCGTTTCCATCAGAGCGTAGAAGAGAGACACGTGACGACCTATACCGTCGCGAGGATCTCCTCCCCGCGGAGAGCTGTCACGTGACTCACAGCGTCGCTCCGATTGGTTGATGTGGGCTGTAGGTTTTGTTCTTGACCAAAGCGTGCAGAAACGGAGTGCAGCAACGTCACTAGCGGCTCGCGCGCGAGCTGTTGTCACGCAGGTGCCTGCAGTCGTGACGGGCAAAGGTCAAAGAGAAAACAACACCCATGCAAGTCACGCGATCTCGTTGCAGAAGGTCGTTTGCCGATGGTTCTCAGCAAAAAGAGGCATGATGACCCTGAAGAGGGGTGCGCGGATTTTTGAAAGAAAAAATATTAAATATCTCAAACGCGTGAACTATGTAGTGACTGACACGTTGAGAAAAGAACAGGGCGGGGCGAGTTCAGCGCATCTCATTATCGCCTCGTAGCCAATGGGATTTCTGCATTCGCCGATAAGAACGACGATGAGCCAATCACGAAGAAAGGAAAGTGAGCATGTTACGCCACCTCTGCGTTTACTGAGGTGTCCGTGAAAAAATATTAAAGGGGAATCAAAAACCTGCGCGATCAAAAATATTCTCCAGACATGAAAGCTGTCTTCTAACGAACTTCAAGAAATATTATAACGACCTTTGAAAAAACAAAAAATCGATACAATGATATGTTTTTGATTTTAGTTTTGCTTTCCGATTACGATGACTGAATGTTCCGACTAATTTCTACTAATTTCAACCAAATTACACCGGTTGTTCGATTAACTAATTGCTCCATCTATTAAGTCTCGAAGCAATCTAAGCACAAATGATGGCATCTTGCTCTTAGTTCCAGCTCAGTGCTCTGATTCGCGTGACGCGTGTAATCACCTCATGTAGACTCTGTTCCATAATTGCGGCAGTATTTTAGGCGTCGTGTCCAAAACAAACGTTCTGCCATTAACCAATGCGTTAGCTGTTATTGCGGTAATATGTTAAGTCTTGGTTCATGCATCTGTACTCTGTTCCTTGATTAGGGTTAACTCTTCTCAGAAGCTTTGAAAGTTCCTTATACTTCGTTAAATAACCGAGCCTTTGCACTATTTTAATGGCTTTGGAGGTGTTAGCGAATAATGTTCCGGCTTGGTGCCATTTCTTATTTCATCGTAATATATTTTTTTTTTTTTATTCTGGCAGCGCCCGGGGGCATTATAATTGCGGCAAAATATGTTAGGCGTCATGTCCCAAACAAACGTTCTGCCATTAACCAGTGCGTTAGCGTAGAAGTTTGGGCTAGTTGGTAAGTAGACACGATAAAAACAAAACAGCGCAAAGACAAGGACAAAGTAGAAGAAACCACAGGACACAGCACTTAGCAACTAGCCCAAACTTCTACGTTAATCGACTATATTTCTTTTACACAGCGCCGTGTCCTGTGGTTTCTTCTACTTTGTCCTTGTCTTTGCGCTGTTTTGTTTTTATCAATGCGTTAGCTGTTATTGCTGTAACATGTTAAGTGTTGGTCCATACATCTGTACTTTGTTCCTTGACTAGGGTTAACTCTCCTAACAAGCATTGAGAGTTTCTTATACTTCGATGAATGAGTAAACCTTTGCACAATTTAAGTTTTTTTTTCTTTTTTTTTTTTTTTTTGGGGGGGGGGGGGCGCGGGGGGCGGGGTAGGGGAGGTGTTAGTGAATAATGTTCCGGCTTGCAGCATTTTCATATTGCATCGTCATACTTTTTTTTTTATCTAGCAGCGCCCGGCGGCATTATCTCAAGATGTGTTAAATGTACAAATATGCTCATACAGACAAAGATATCAACACAAACACATACAAAGATACGGTTGATAGTACACTCAGCTATCAGGAGGGACAGGCGAATCTTCATAACATAGGATAAAAGGCATTAATCACGTTTGTTTAACAAATATAAAAAAGCAAGTCGTTCGAAAACATTGCAACAATATTATTGGGTAGCTATACTTCATTCGGGAAACGTGGAAAACACTAGTATTTGAAAGGATCAACTCCAGATCTTAATAGTTGATTTCTGCAGTTCAATGTCGGTCGATAGTTTGAGTTATTGAATAATACTTCAATTCGCTTTTTATTAAGCCTGTGCCAATGAAACAAATAAAAACGAAGATAACATTTCTATTTTAAGAATCGCCTCATTGGTTGTAAGACTGTTTTAATCTACTTTATGCATATATTTTCCTAAACTTTTGCGGGTTCTGAAAAAACAATGTGGAGACAGCGTGTAATTCAGATTTCATTAGCAAGCTACTGAAGTCATTGAGGTATAAACTGCTGAACAGTCCAACAGTGAACACGGCGCGATGTTTTTCCTGGTTTGAAGCTTAAATCTCCTAAATGTTAATGTACGTCATTCGTTTCTTTTTTTTTATAGGTTTATCGGCGTAAGAATTAAGTTTTCTGTCAACTCAGCTGTACTTTTGCTGTCAGTTAACCGGTAAATGTGCCGGTTAGGTGATCGGTGTTCCTGCAGATGACAAATATATTGTATTTTAAGTGATTGGCGCTTTTTTGTGTACTTTTCTGCTTGTCGGGTGTTGCCTGACTTCAACCCATTTTTCCATCACCAAAAGAAAATTCTCCTCCTCCATAATCGTTCCATTAAGCCGCTCGGCTTAACGTAAACTGCTTCTACATCACAAAAAAAAAAGTCTTCACACACTGTCTTATACGTGTTTCTTCCTTGTATACGACGGTCCTTCATATTGGTCGTGCAAAGCTGTTTGCAAAAAGGTTCGAAGCATGCGTACGTATGTTGCCACGACGAAAATGGCAGACGTAACTTAAAAGAAATGTTTAATGATGCGAACTTGTTCCTGCAAAGGTGCCAGCATATCTTGCGTCGGCGACGGAAGGGCAACTTTTCTGAACGGTTACGAGTCTCATCTGCTTTTATACAGACTGCGTAGTTGAGAACACCCTGGCGCAGGAACATGCGACACGTCACAAGCTTCTACTAGAACGTTCCAGAAGAGTAGCATAAAGGTAATACACTTAAGACTACTTAGGTGTAGGAATGCGAAAGCATTCCTATATGCAGCGCATTCCTACGTGCAGCGCGCCACGTTTTGCTTTTGCACACGGCGTTTCGACGGTGACATCACGCTCCCCCAGTGCGCAGGCGCGGCGCCCCCGCCGGCTCCACGGCTTCTGCAACGATGTATCTGCGTTGCTGTGCTTTTTCTTTGAGTTTTATTTCGGAGGCGCGTCCGCTTTGACCCAGAGCGGCGCGTGGTTGATGACATTTTTTTTTTTGGCGATCTTTCGGGCACAACGCCGACGCCGCCTTTTCGCGTAACGGGAGATATAAGGATTTCGCCTTAATAAAGTTCGGTAAACACAAGTGCTTCCGCATCCATCCGACGAGTTGGCAGGTAGTACAACGCGGATGTTCCGCGGCGACCGCTTCCGAGAATATCGGAGGGAATCCAATACCGCGTCGGCAAGATAATCGTCCTTCATTTCTGGGGGGATTAGTTTGCAATTCCCCCTTGTATTACCGGGAGTGAGGGCGAGGAGGAGGATGAGGAGAAAAGGGAGGTTGTTGACGACGGCCCGAGCTTAATGATCAGTGGGGCGCTCGCTCACGCCAACCCGGATGAAGACAGTTGGATGTTTACGAATGGTGGATGACGCATCACGCGTCGAAGAGACATGCAGGTTCGAAGGAACTCATTTCTTGGAGACAGGTTTTCAGAATACAACATGAATGACGGGATCCTTTCCTAAATGCATAATTTCCGGAGCACTGAAACTGCCGGGCTTGGTTTTCTTACAGCGTTGTGGCGCTGCAAGCGACGGTTTAACCTTTATATTTCACCGTTCGTAGAGGTTAACTGTATATATTAAAAAAAACGGCTAGGTGGCGCAAGCTGCCGCCCTATTTAAGGGGTTCAGCGTGTGCACCCGACCATCCATCAAAATGAAGGCTCTGGGCAATCCAATTGAATCTCCCTACCAACGTTTTATACAAGTTTCGAAAAAAACGAACCACGAAGATAGAAGAGTGAACAGAATAAGCCTCCATTCACCTTTCTTAGCTCTCAGTAGCTTTTATGCGTGTATTTACGTCAGCGATCAACGTATGTGGGCTCTCTAAAACAACCCGTTATTGAGAGCACGGGAAAACCTCCTTTTCGTACAAACTTTCTGTCAAACGTCGTTTTACGCGAACGAAATAGAATCCATCTTCTTTATGTTTAGTATATATAAAAAAAAATGTATCGAGCCAGGAATAATTTGGAAAAATAATATTAAGCCGTCTTCGCCCTACGACGTCGTTAGTTGGGGGGGGTATTTGAACGCAGCACTCTGTCATATGAAACTACTCTAGCTTATGGATCGCCGTGTCTCTCACGTCAGTTTCATTTTAGCGCATTTTTCTCGAAGCGGGTTTTACGACGCATAAAGTCGCTTTATGCGATACCACGTAGAAGACAAGGCCTGCGCATGACGTCATCGTTAGGTCACGTGAGTGTCACGTGAACTTCGGTATAGGGGCGCAGCGACTCGTGGGAAGCGTAGCCTCGTCATTTCGTTCCCTGCGCTGGGCCTTGGGAGAAACTCTATAGTCTGCGATGGCTCCTAGCGCCCGCTGCAGTCCATCGTACGATGAAACGGAGTTATCGTCGCGAAGCGCTCCTTATAATACATTTGGGTCGGCGGACGGCGGCGGCTTTGAAGCCGGGACTCGTATTCTGGGCTCGTCCGACTCCAAAAAGTAAAAGTAGGGTACGAAACAAAAACTAATGCTAAAATACTGAAACTGAAAAAAAAAAAAAAAACACTAAAATTTGAAAGGTGAGGAGGGCACACGAAGGGCAACAAATGCTTTTGTTTAGTTTTTTGCCCAATTTTTCGTTCATTTTTCAGTTGCTTTTTGTTTAGGGCTACCGTGTCTATACGTCGGCACAACATCGCCGACAGCGAATTGAACTTGTTTGGCTGTCAGTATTTTTCTTTTTAAAAAAGCTAAGAAAGAAAAACGACCGTTGGAAGTGCGAAGGAGTGTTTTGAAGCTTACGAACTCTGCGCACGGTCTCTAGACAAAAAGGAAGGAATGGATGGAGAGAGCGACACCAAATGGCTCTCGTGTGTCCCCAGGCGTTATAGATGCCTGGTGAATGGAAACGGGACATCTATGGGACATTGGGACATCCCTTAGGACGTACCAAGTGTCATCAGGGTTGCTGCTCGATGCAACAACTCATCTTTTCGACATAACGCCAGAGTCCATTACATAAGCTATACGTTTCAGAGTTACGACAATTCAACACTCTTGGTGCCTTTCGTTGTCTCTGATATCGCCGGAACCGGGATTCCATTCTCCAGAAATAGGGAGTTTTAGGGAGCCATTCTGGCACACCCGATACGGTACGATGGGCCCCTGCGGTATACGAACTGCGCATATGCGAGTCTTTTGCGGTAGCGCATGAGCAGTTCGTAGCGGACTGCCCATCGTACCGTATCGGACGTGCGAAAACGGTTCCCGAAAACTCCCTAATAGAGAGTTTTAGGGAACCGTTTTTGCACATCCGATACGGTACGAGGGGCCCTCCGGTACGCACTGCGCATGCGCTTGTCTTCTGCGAACTTACCGTAATGCTCTGCTCGAACCGTAAGGCACGACCGGCACGACCAATGGCCCACATGGACGGTCTCGCTTGGTTAGCAAAACGGCTATTTCGATGGCGGAGAGAGCGTGCCGTGGCTTCAAACATGAGTAAAATAACTCGTGGTAGTGCCTGGCAGGAGCGCCATATGTGACAGCAAGTGAATAAAGTTGGAGTCGGCAAATAAAAAAAAAAAAGAATACAGATCAAAACGCAATAAGACATCCTCAATAGAGATAAATTAATGTTTAGCAACAGGGGACATCGTCCGCTCAGTGGATTGGAGCGTCCATTTCGTGAGCTCGTAGGGGAACGGTAATGAAGAGTTCGATCCCGCTGGCCCATCCACATTTTTTTTTTGAAATTTTAATTTTTTATTTATTTTAATTTTTTTTATTTTAAGTTTTTTTATATTTTAAGGTTTTTATATTTTAAGGCTTTGATATTTTAAGGTTTTTATATTTTAGGTTTTTTTATATTTTAAGTTTTTTTATATTTTAAGTTTTTTTTTATATTTTAAGGTTTTTTATATTGTAAGGTTTTCATATTTTAAGTTTTTTTTTATATTTGAAGTTTTTTTTTTTCATATTTTAAGTTCTTTTTTCCCATACAAACGTTGGGATGTGCATTTCGAGCTCTTATCACCCGTTTTTACAGCTGCTTTATGACTGAGGGTTATCTGTAGTGTCAACAGAGAGAGCAACAGCCTTCTGGATCAAGGATCTGGATACTTTTTAGTTTAAAAATGCTGCATGAATTAAAAATGTGTGTTCTAATGCTAATCACATATATTCTATAAAACGAGCCCTTTATATATTGGGTGATAGTTTTAATAAATGCACAGCAAGTTACAGGTTTTCCTTTATTAATAAATTTTTTTTTTCGTGGTCGCACCGTACACGGCACAACGATCGGTTCGCGGACGTACGACCGTGATCGTCTGCTATCTTTACCGTAAGAGAGCAACATGAGCGCCGTATCTACCTCCGTCCCTCCGCCTCGTCCTCGCAAGCCGGTTTCAGCGGAAGATGATATCTTCCTACTTCGGGAGGTGTTAGGCCCTAATCCTTTTTTTACTCCGGCCCTTTGGAATGACATCCTTAAAGGCTTGAACGCGGCGTCGAAAAAGAACTTCTCGTTGCGAGGAGCGAAGGGACGGATTGACCTCCTCGTAACTTTGTACAAGAAAAATGACCGCCTTAACTTGAGAAAGCGAGTATGTTTTTGCTATTTTTGTATTTTCTTCGCGATTTAATATTCCTAGTTTTATTTGTCCATGACTTTCTTAATACTCGACCCTGCAGTGGGCCTCGAGGGCCCACTGCAGGGTCGAGTCACAAGCAGAATCGATGAATAGTAGGTAGATACTCAAAGTGTAGCTTATTCAGTAACTTGTAGTCACGTCCAGAGAGTTGCTGGGATTGTGAAGAGGAACATGTACTTTGCCAACGTTTTCCAGATTATTTATTATTTTTAGCCCTTTTTTTGTGTTTAAATTGTTTTTGGAGTCCTCATGGAGACCACTAGCTGTATTTGTGTTTTGTGGCTTGTTTGATTTTTTTTTATACTTGTTATTTGCGCCCTATGGATGTGACTTTGTTTCATTTCTACATCTTTTTCTTCTTTTTTTTTTTTCCTTTTGTGTTTGCACTGCATTGTACTCCTGCCCTCTCTTCGACTAGAAAATGTAGTATTTGAAAATAAATAATTAAATAAATGTGCAGTGTCCTCAGCCTTCGTGCGGTAATGTTTGCGAACAATTGATTAGTGAGCATGCGCACATAAATTGTGTTTTAGTTTCCTTGAAGTGAAAATATGAGTGAGAGTTTCGGCATAGCAATGGCCTGATTTAAATACTTAGGGAAACCGTGAGCGTTGGGAGAGTCCACGATGCCTCGAATTGAAAATTTCTTGGAAAGGAAAAATAGTACGTTGCTGAGGGTAATTTTCGATGCTCTCTTTCAATAACACCTTTGAGGGCAAAATGGATTTACGCTATATAGGAAATTAAACTCTATGTTTATTAGATTTGGAAGCAAATTTTGGCGTTTCGACAAGCAACTCGGTATCGAACCTTTGAACGTGCGTTTACATTATCGAAACAGAGTTATCGCACTAAGCTTTGTATTTCTTAATAAGAAATAAATAACAAAAAAATATGTTGCTCCCTTTAACGCCGTTTGACAGCTTAATGGTACCTGTTAATTGTCGAAGCAGGACAAAGCATATCTGTCAAGCAGGCACGTAGCCAGGATTTTGTTTCGGGGGGGGGGGGGGGGGGGGGGGGGGCCGCCCATGAAAAATGCTGTATGAGAGGGAGGGGGGAGAGGAGGTCCCAGCAAAAAGGAAGATTTCGGGGGGGGGGGGGGGGGGGGCCCGGGCCCCATGGGCCTCCCCCCTGGATACGTTCCTGCTGTCAAGTGTTTTCTTTTAGTGTCTCGGCCTTTCACCGACTTCACGAGTCATGTTAAACAACGGTAAGCTGTATTGCGGGACGTGTATAAACTAAAGTGGCACAAATCTCATTTTAAAAAATCACTAACTTTCAAAACTGCTATTTTACTGACCCAGGACAACAAAAGACAAATTGGATGACGAAGCCTGTCTCTGGCATTCAAGTAAGAGCAAAACGCGTATGCAAACAAGCTGATTGTGTTGACTGGGTCGTGGCGGAAAGAAGCATAAAAAACCTCACCAAAAAACAACTGAGCACAATGTAGGGTGTACGCAAGAAAAGTATTAGAGTGAATCTGGCGATGTCTTCAGAAGAGGTGTTTTTTTTTCATTCTTATTGAAGGACTGGTGATTCGTAAAATAAACGCTCATTAGGACCGTAAGGTGTGTTCAGGAAATAACTTTTGTTTGATTAGCCACAAACACGCATCCTGTCCCAGATCGTAAACAACAAAAAAAGAGCAGTGCAGATTGGACACACTGTTTTCTCAACGAAACGAGTGCCTCTGTTCACTTGAGTTAATCAACATGCGCGTGAACTATAGAGTGCGACATTGCCACCCTTGCGAACTAAATGTGTTTGGGAAAGTGCTTTCCTCTAGGCACAAATATCTGAGCTTCAATAACATAGAGTACCCTAATGTTATTTATAAAAAAAAAAAAAAAAAACAGTCGAGCGTTTTGTTGCTTGAAAGCAGCGAAGTGTCTGACAATATCATTTAGTGTATGTTGGCTGCCCTCGCTTTTCTTTTTCTCTTTTTGCATCGATTCTCCGCGAGAAGCGCTCGTTGCCTAGACAAAAAAAAAAAAAAAGACAGAGGGGGAAGAATGTCGGAAGGAGACGACCCGCCACAAAGTGATTGGATCAGACATGAGAAGTGTACCTGGTGTTTCAGCGAAGAGTTTCAAAAATTCTCATCAAATATGGTTGAGGAAAAAAAAAAACAATCTCTTTTGGCGAACAAACTGCCAGACACGGCGGACTCTGGAATTGAAAAAGTAATGCTCTAAATATTTAACCAAATATGCACAAATGAACTTTTTATTAGTGAAAATAAACATATTGTTCAAACTAGAAACTTGCCGGGCGTCATTGGAAACCGCTAAACGAGTCAACTTTAGGAAGATTTAAAGCACGTGTGTGGGTGCTCTAAAGTTTCCACTCGTGGAGCAGGCACAAGGCTGACGATGTGAAAACGCGGATGAGAGAAAATGCCATTATTACCACTCGGAGTGCGTCCTGGAAGTGTCGTTGTACTCGAAAATTGTTCACAATCTTGGTTTGCTGGCTCCAATCTGACTGGACCGAATGAACTCGCTACGGCATTAGCAGCGGACGAGTCAATAAGTCTTATTTTTGTTTCCTCATCCAGCATACTCGAAGAGCATCAGTAGCCGTAGGTAAAGCTACTTCTTTTTTCTCTCCTTTCTATTCTCTTTTCGCTTCGCCCAAGCGCTGGATATTGGAAAGCCGCTGACAAACGCCCTGTCACAGCGCTGGCTCAGTCGGCTTCAATCAAAAACGGGGTAGGGCCTCGGAAGATTAATGCGAGAGAAGGGTTAGCTTTCCCGGTCCTCCGTTTCCGGGGAAGCCATTTACCCCGGCAAGACGCCATCGGAGCATTTCCACATTTTATAAATAAAGGCACCCCCGATGTCTTCGCTGGATCTTTTGGGATTTGCCCAAACAGCTTCACTTTGGGTCAGCATGACAGAATCGTTTTACTTTAAGGTGATTCCGCGCATTCTTAGAGGAGAATGAACGAGAAGACAGTATACAGTATAGCACTTCAAAGTGTCTTGCGTTTTTTTTGTTTTCTTTTGGGGAGCAAAATAAAAGTTGTAAAGAAGCCGAGATATCGGCATTCTTTATGTAAGGGAACAATCCCTATCTCTCCGGCTCCCGTGTCTTTGGTCCTTGTTTCAAGGAGGAATTCTTTGAGAACCCAGTTTGAGGGCCCTCGTTTTAGGGAGTCGATCTTGGTGTTGTTATTTTTTATTGCTTGCATTCAAAGTGCTAGACTTGTAGCCATATATGACTATAAGAAAACGTTTGCTCTGTTGCCACAGGCTTTCTGATCTATCGTTTTCAAGACCGGGAATGCGTTTCTCCGCTAACTTTAGGAGGAATTGAGGTCGAGTCACATTTCGCTGTCACGCGACGTCTCGCGACATGGTCACGTGACGTCACGAGACATGCAATTTGATAAATCTGGGGCGTCTCTTCCCCTTGAGCTTTGTGGAAGAGCAGACGCTTCAGCTTTATTAGAATGAAGTCACGCGACGTTATTATGGTCACGCGGAAAGCGTTTTCCCGCTCGATATAGTCCCGATGTCACGTGCCACCATGACGTCACACGACATCATGGTAGCACGCGACACCATGAATGCGTGCAGTGACGTCAGAAGATGCACGTGAGTACGTTGTGCGACGTCAAGTCGCGTGACGTCAAAAAGGAGAGCAAGTCGTCCGCTTCTTGTGCAGGAGTTGCGATGACGTCAGAACGACGCCGAGCTCTGATTGACTCTGATTGAAGGATAGTGTGTATACATCAAAGCAAGCTACCTCTAGGTCTACCCCCTATCCTTCCATTAGAACCAATCAGAGCTCGGCGTTCTGACGCCACCACAACCCCTGCAAAACAAGCAGACGAACTTGCCGGCCGCATTAATCAACTACACGCTCTTCACCCCGCGAAACTATTTTTGTGTTCTAAACAAATCTAAACTAGAGTGTCGCGCGGTTGGCCGTGTCACTTCCAGGGCTGAACACAAACCGACATTGGGAAACGCGGTGGGTGGGCTTGAAAACAAACCACCGAACAGTGGGCGGCCGAATCGAAAACAGGAACCTCGACCTAAAATTGAACGAGGGTGCGCGGGCGCCGCAACGGTCAACAAGGTCAGCTCGCTGGACCGCCGAGTGCAAATAAACACGGCTCCGACGAGTTCGCTTTCGAGATTCCGTTTAAAATTTAGACCGGTGCTGCAAACCACACACCGAAAACTGTCAACAAAGCGATGAAATCCGAGCGGGGCTCGGCTGGACGTGGCCGCCACGGTAACGGCCGTTACGTTGGATAGTTTGCGTGTGTGTGCGTGTGTGTTTGCTTTTGCACAAAGCTTTCGGTAAACGAACTGTTGCACGGTGTCCCGCCCACTACAGCTCGCCGAATCTCTCAGTCTAATGAAATGTGCGAAAATCGGATGAGCGTGCTCCCCGGAGAATCGGGTTTCTTCATTCACCGAGCTTGAGTAAGTACGTTTTCTCGGGCAAGATCAAAGTGGGCTTGTTGGAAGAAAACACAAAATTGCATCTTATAATACAGAAGCACGTTTTCTCGAAAAATATCCGTGTAAGCTGGTTAAAAACAAAAATGCACACACACACACACCAAATTGCGTCTTATAATATTTACTTGGATGGTCTTTATACAGCCCATTTTTGTTCCTCTTGTTATCTTTGTTCTAACGTCTTCTTTCATACAGCACATTTTTGAAAATTGAGAAAAGAAAACAAAACCAAGTTCTAGAGCGTGAATTAAGTAAATCGAACGCACTACAAATAAATCTCGGGAATGATTGGTTCAGCGGGGCACAACGCTCCAATTATCAGCACAACTATAGGGGCGCCATCTTGGAATGCAAATGAGTCTTTGTTTGTTTGTTGGATGCAAGGTCCATACTGGGTTTCCCACGCAGGGCGAGCGCAGCTAACATATAGAGACCTTTGCAAAAAGATATCGCCTTCTGCTCGCGGCCATCTTTGTCTGTGAGCTGTGGAGCACCTTCTGAGCATGCGCTGTTGATCTCCTGTGCGGTCAATCGGACGCTCCGCGTGCGCCCACAGCTCAGTGACTCGGCATTTTTCACCCGGGTGATAAGCAACGCAAAGGGCTCTGCCCATCCGTTGGAGCCAAACAACGTTACTAAACCACTCAGTTGGGTATCTGCTATAGAGACTGCTCTGCAATAGTGGCACCGACCCGTCTTCCAGAACCGAGCTAATGGCGATCACAACGCCGCCATTTGTCCCGCAGCGGCCACTCGAGGAACTGCATGTGACTTCTCTTTTTGCTTTAATCGGCTATCATGGCGCCGAAACAGGTACGGTGGAAGAGGTTGCAGGGGCGCCACCCCTGTCTCCTCAGCGGACGTGCCGCGAATTACTACCGAAGCTAAGATGCACCTATAGGTCGGGACGCGCTACCTGAAATCACCGCTGAGGCATGGTTGTATAAAAACAATATTAATTGTGCCACAAAACCTTGCAAACTAAAGATTTTAGAAAACATCACTCGCCCTCGATTTGTACTAAACTCCAATAAAGGTTACTACAAAAAGAGTTTTTTCCCGTTTGTTTTTACGCATAAACATGCGTCTGAAAGTTCAAGGTGACCACAGTAAAGACAAATGATAAAGGGTGGCGCTGTTGTCGTATTTAGCTCGGTCTTGGTGGACTCCAGCGGCCCATGTTTCAACCATGAGTTTCCCAACTGCGGGTTCTAGTAACGTTGGAGCCAAACAAGCCGCGCTAAGAGAGCTTCGTCATGGCGCTCATCGTCTTTGGGAGTGTGCCAGCACCGGCCCAACATTACTGAAACACTGTTTGGAAACTCACCCTTAAACCTGAACCGCTAGCGTCCACCGAGACCAAACTAAATACGATTACAGCGCCGCCCTTTAGCGACTAGCCAAAACATGAAAGTTCATTCATATTGCTACTGCGAAATGGCACTCCGAGATGGCGCCACCAGCCCCTGCGCGACTCTACCTGAACCGATACGTGCAGACGTGCAGTTTCCGGAGTGGCCGCTGCGGGAGAAATGGCGGCGTTGCGATCTCCATTAGTCCGGTTCTCGAATACGGATCGAAACCAAATTTTCGAAGCAGGCTCTATGGCAGTTTCCAAACAAAGTTTTTCTATAGTTCGTTTCACCTTAGGTCCCAGCACGGCCGATGTTATGAGCCGAAGGGCCAATCAGACAGCGTAAAAAGTGCAACGTCAGGGCGTGCTCTCTGCGCTTGACTAGCCGGCGGAGAAGCAGTGCACAAAGAGACGGCGAATACCGTCTGGTCCTCTCAACTACACAGAGCACGCCATGACGTTGTGCCTCTTTGGCTGTTTGATTGGCCCTTTGGCTCATAACATCGGCCGCGCTCGGACCTAAACTGAAACAAAGTACAGTAACGTTGACACCGACTAAAGCATGGAATCACGAACAATAAAAAAACCGTACGCAATCCCGTGTTTTTTTTTTTGTTTTGTTTTTTTGTGGACGTGATCGGTCGGCGACAGCGAACGCACAAAGACGATGGGCGCCGTGACGACGCACTTTTGGCGTTGCTGAATAGGCCACATCGGATTTGTCACGTCGGGTAGCTGCCTTTGAACTCAGCGGAGCACAGTTGATCGCCCGATATTCGGCGTCGGAATAAGCGCGTGGATCTTGGTGACTGTGGCGCCGACCGCAAGGCGGACAGCTTTTTGACCGCCATCGTCGATTGGCGTTCACGATTTGACGGACGGGGCAAAAATAAGGATAAAGATAGACGTTAACATCATGCGACGACGACTTTCACATCCGAGTCAAATATTCGCCAATCTTCGGGAAGATCACGGACGAGAAAATAACTTGCGTTCAATTATGTAACGTTGAAAGCTGAAGCAGCCAATGCCAAAAAAAAGCTTGTGTATATTTTTTTTTCTTCGCGAGGTTGAAGATTTTTTTTAGAATGACAGGTTTTTGTAAGAATTATCCTGCCGCAAAGTTTAACATCCGAATGTTAGTGGGACTTTGTACAGTTACCATAAACCGGCTCAATGCAGCTTTAAAGGGAATAGGACATGCCAAGAATAAATTAAAAGAACAAAATGGGATAACTATAGTGCTGGGACACATCGTATGCTCCTATATTCCTGCTAAATTTGTTTTGCAAAAGGGGCCATAGTTTCGTTGATCAATCGATTTATAAGCGAGACCCCCGGATCCGCCCCATTCGAAAAGGCCGCCGTGGTGTTTGGGTTGGTCACATCAGCTGCCCAAAGCGCCTCGTGTCCTTGCACGCACTCACAGACTCTCTCGGAGTCGTGAGCTCCAGCTTCCTCGTTTATCTTCCGCGTTTCGAGCACGCGGTTCGTGACGATTACGTCTACATCATCGCTCGCTTCGTCGAAGTCTTCGACACTGATCGCAGAAGTGATGAGACTGAAGGGCGGTTTACACACTTGCGTTGAGTTGGACCGAGTGCGAGGCTTGCTATGGCAACAAATGCGTCGGCTACAACAAAAACGGGGTAAAAACCGGCGATGCTGGAGCCGACGCAGCTGTTGCCATAGCAACCCCGGTCCAACTCAACGCAAGTGTGTGACTCGCCCTTAATTGAGTTGTTGGAAGCTGACCATTTTGACTGCTACCCGCTCGCGACCAGCTCCACTGACGACGAGAAAGCCACGGACGAACTCGCCATGGCCGTCGTCGTCCGTGACGATGTCGCACGCAGGTGCATACTGGGTCAAAGGTCAAAGGGCCGGGGGTAAGCGCGATAGTATACCGTTGGAGTAGCCGAGTTGCGTGAGAACTATGTTTTGATCATGTCCTGGCGAGGCAAGTTTGGGCGATCATGGGGATGCCTAGAATGAGAGAGCCTTTATTTTGACGTGGTTCAGGGACACCATGGTGGATAGATGAATGCTTCCAGCTCTACCCTCTATAACGGGCGGCAGATGCGCCACCTAGCCTGGAAATTAAGAAACAAAAGTATGATTTCTTTCCTTCGCCAATTTGCTTACCCTCTGCAATTTCGTAACTATCACCAGGCGGTGTGGGATATCACCAGGATGACCTTTGGGGGATCGGGCAAAAACAAAAAAATAAAAGCATCATCACCCCCTCCCCCCCCCCTCCCCGCCTCTTCCTCCCGGAGAGAGAGTCGCCAATTTTCCTCTGGTCCAACCTAGTCAGCGTTACCTCGGCACCGGGCTCACAGGGAGACAGGGTGGAGACTTTGGGCCGCAGCCACGCGGGAAGGAGTCCTCATTTTCCACTGTCCCGCCTGTACCCAGCTGTGTCAGTTAGTTGTACGTCATTTAAATCTACCTAGATAATTTCCACCAGTCTTTCAATCTCCTCTTTGTTATTAAAATGCACTTATCATCCATTCTTCCATTCTCGTCTGCAAACCCCAGCGTTCCGACTGAATCGGTTACCTCCTCCGGGAAGGCAGGAGCAAGCCCTGTGCACCTCGACACCACATGTTCTATTTTCTCGTCTTCCCCTTGCCATACGCCACAGCACGGATCTATTTCCTCGTACTTTGTCATATATGTTCTATAGTCCTCAATACTCCCGTTCAAGCCTCGGATAACAACGAGCTCCCCCATGAATTATCATACCAATATTCCTACCTTCTTTCCTGTTTTCGTACCCTATACGTAGTTGGAGCAGATTTTTTTTGTATTCTTTACTCCCACATCTTTTTCTCGGCTTCTTTTACTTTCTTTTTCACAAAGGTAGTCTGCTCTGCACCAGTATTTGACTGTTGTTATTTTAATTTCAGTTTTCGGGTTCGGCTTGTGCCATTTGGTACTCAGACCTTTCAGGTATGGATGCTTATATACCTTTCTCGCCCATCGTGTGTCTTCAATTCTGTCTAACCTTTGTTCAAAATTTAGATTACTGATCGCCTCTCTAGGCACGAAAGATTCCCAGCGCATGTCTCCCTGCACTCCTTCATTTGGTGTATTCTCATGTGCCCCCGGTTCCAATCTACCTACGCTCCTCTGCCGGGTCTCTATTCTCGACTGGACCTCCTCATGCATAATACAGCATTGCCCAAAAGACAACCCCGGCACTATGACTCATTTCCATATTCCCCTAACAACTTCATATATATTGTAATTCCATAATGCCCTACGCTTCATAAGTGCTGCATTCCTTTTCCTTTCTTTAGCACATTTTCTTCCTGTTCTTCAAAGTATTGTTTGTGCTCATTCAGCCATACTCCTAGGTATTTATCTACGTGTTGTATTAAAACGTCTAGAATTTCGAGCGGGGCCCCCTTCTCATCGTTATAAACTATTATCCCCAACTTGTCGCTTCTGAATTTCAAGCCCAGAGAGTCTCCTTCCTGTCCACAAATCTTAATCAGTTCCTGTAACATATCCAGGCTATCTGCCAACAGTACAATGTCGTCTGCCTAGAACATTCCTGGTATAACTTGGTTTACTTTTCTCCCCTCTCCATATATAACTCATCAAAACCTAAATTGCGCTCTTTAAATTTATTTTTCATTCGACTCAGGTATAGACCCCTTTTGAAATTCCCGTGCCGATTATTAGAAGGTCGGAACCCCTGCACAATGGCGGAACAACACACATCGTGACACGTGCAAGTCATTCCATAAGATATCGAACGTCAGAGCGCAGTCAGTGCTAGGAGTCGACGAGCCAATCAAACAGCGTCGAAAGTGCAATGTCACTGCGCTCATCGCCTTTTTCTCTGGGTCTGTTTTTTCTTCTGCTTCAACCAAACGCATAAAGTGTGCCATGACGTTGGGGCTTTAGTCCGCCATTGTGCAGGGATTCCACAGCTGCCAACAAAGGGCAGTATTTCGAAAGGGGTCTATATCATAAAAAGTAGTGGCGATAGGGGACCACCCTACCTGAGTTTTCTTTTTATTTCTGCCGGTTCTGTTATTTCTGCTTCCTATGTTATCCCAACCTTATTATCTGTGTATACCTGTTGCAAAAGCCTTATCAAATATGCATCTAAATCATACTCTCACAGATGATGGGACTAATTAGGCTGTGTTGCCCTTTCCGCCAGATGAAAATTATCAACATTCGTAACTTGATTATTTCAGTCACTAGAGCTCTAAAAATCGCGAAACATGTCTATATACTAAGTGTATCATGCTGAATCACGATAGTCATAGCTTCCGTGTTGTTATCTATACATTCTGTGACGCAGCCTGTGTGGCCGCTATGCTTGGCTATATATTGGGATGGAAATAAACCCTTCCCAGCTGTGTTCATGGAGCCGACTAACGTCAGTCTGACTCTCTTATCGGCTGCACGCCGACGGACACACACGCCGACGGACAACTATTCGAACTGTCAATGAGAGGCAGTGATGGAACCATTGATAACGCCCGACCCTTTACTTCTGTCCGTAATTGTTCAGAAAAACTGGACTTTTTTAGATCAAAACTTTGAGTTGTTGCTGCAAGCTACGCCGCCAGTGATGCCAAAAACAGAAGCTGTGAAAGCCGCCCTAGTGACCATCGACGGGGACCAAGCCCTCGAGGTCTTCAACAACTTCACCTTTACCGAAGGTGAAGACAAGAAAGACTACCAGACCCTGGTCAGAAAGTTCGATGATTACTGCGCGTAACAGCAGAACGAGGTGTGCGAAAGGTACGTTTTTCGAACGGGGGCGCGAGAAAGGTACTGCAACTTCAAAAAAGAAAGGTACTGCAACTTCGGGCAACCCACCGGTTCGATGATTGGTGACCAAGGTGTATACAGAACCCAGAACAGCAAATTACGGGGAAAATTGCTGACAGTGAAAGACTTGACGCTACAAAAAACAGAAGAAATCTGCAAGGCCGCAGAAGTTGAGAAGAAACAAAAGGAAGGGCATGGCATGAGCAAGAAGAAAATGTCGACGTCACAATGAAAACCGGCCAGCGCCGTCCAGGAAGTCAGGGAACGACCTTCCAGTGCTTCAGGTGCAACAGACGACACGAGCCGCGGAAATGCCCCGCTTTTGGGAGAACTTGCCGCTCCTGTCAAGAACGGAATCACTTCGCAGTTTGCTGCGAAAAACAGGAGGTCGACGAAGTAGTGCATCGGGACGACGAAGATTTCGACATCTTGGACGTGTGCATTTGAAACGTTGAGAAGGGAAGGGATTGGATTGTAAAGGACAGCCTGGCAGAGCAAGAAGTTTGGCTGAAAGTGGACGCGGGTTCCCAGGTCAATTTTCTGCATTTATCTGTCTATAACAGACTGTGGAGCAAACCGCATTTAAAACGAAGCAACTCCGTCTTTCGTTCGTACAGCGGAAATATTAAAACATTGCGGCGTCATCACACAAGAGGTGACGATCAACTACCACCGACGCCGCATCGATTTCTTCGTCTTCAAGAGAAGCTAGGCTCTTCTGAGACTACAAGCAAGTGAGGTCCTGGGACTAGTGTCACGAACGGTGAACGGTGTGTCTACAAACTTCACTATGGCAGTGTTAGATTTCCGTCACCTCTTCCAATGCACGGGTTGTGGGAAGCGAGAGTAGCGTATGGTGCTACGCGACGACGCGGTTCCAGTGGTCCAGCCAGCACGACGGGTGCCCTTGACGCTGCGGGAGTCTCTCTGGGAGGAACTGCGACGCACGGAAAAGGCCAGGTGGATACGCCAATACCACCTAGAACACAAGGCCTGCGCGTTTCCTCCTCTTAACGTCATCACTAGTAGTAGAGTTCCTGTATAGGCTCCCTACGGGAGCCAGAGTTGCGCGTTCACGCATGGCATGTGGATCCAGCTCCTCACGTGACTGAATTCGGAGAATAGCAGCGCCGCGCGTTCGAGGCGCGCGGCGGGCTCAAAAGCCTGGGAACGTACGCCGGGGCGCGTGCAACGTCTACTTTGCTGCACGACACTTGATACGGCTCCTCACGTGATCGGATCTCGGCGAATAGCGGCGAGGGCGGCACGCGGCATGTGGAATCAAACGCGCAACTCTGGCTCCCGTAGGGAGCCTATAGGGGGTATTCACTGGCCGCCATATTTGAGGTCACTGTTTAGAGCGCATGCTCAGAACGAGCTCGCATTAATAGGCTGCCAAGACCGGCTCTCTTGATGGTGCGGGGTGCACGTTGCAAAATAACTGTGGAAGCTCGCCATCAGCACGTGCTCAGCATTTGCGCACACGGATATGGCCGCCAGTGAATACACCCTATACAGGAACTCTAACTAGTAGATCCCCTCAGCGCCCCCTAGGTAGCCCGGATGAGCACCATCGCTTGCTACGTCGTCTGCAACATTGTCTGCTCCATCGCCTGCTTCAGTGGTTTATGTAGCAGATAATAAAACAGATGCTCTCGCCGAGCGTCTGTTGCTGTAGCATACGATGAAGTTAGACGTTCACGTGGAGTGTCAAATCCATGAGTGAAAATGGCTTTCTGCTGTGCGAAGGGCTGCAGAGCCCTTGGTTGGACGCTGGACGCTGGCACTGAACGCCATTTTTGAGGGCGCTGTTTATAGACCTTTCCAATGTTTACAAAATCACAGTCCAGCGTGCGATCTTCACAGCCCAGCACGTGCGTGTTCGTCGCTTCGTAAAGCGAGGAAAGCACGTGCCATACGCACGAACGCTCAAAATGGCACCGGCCACACGCTCTTTTTTGGAAAGGTCCATAGACCTTTCCAATGTTTACAAAATCACAGTCCAGCGTGCGATCTTCACAGCCCAGCACGTGCGTGTTCGTCGCTTCGGAAAGCGAGCAAAGCACGCGCCATACGCACGAACGCTCAAAATGGCACCCGCCACAAGCTCGTTTTTGGAAAGGTCTATACTCCGCTCACTTTTAAGCAGAGAAGCCAACGCCAGAACCACGAGAGCTCGAGGTCGTCGTTTCGAAGCGTTCTTCCGCAGAACGAGAGCGCGCGCTAGAAATGCACGTCTCAAAGCCAGGAGCGCGTGCTAGCTCGCGCTCCTGGCCGAGGAAGTGTTCGCATGCACGTTGCAAATGAACTGGAAGCTCGCTATCAGCTCGCGCTCAGCAGTCGCGCAAACAGCTGTGGCCGCCAGTGAATGCGACGTAGGCCGTGTTCCAAAATTTACTCAATCTTACTCCAGGGTAAGGGTTTTGTTCCTTGGCGTTTTAAAACCTACCCGCGTCCAGCGTTTTCAAGCTGTGCTGTCACGTGATACGATCCGCCGGAGTAACTCGGATCCATTTGGGTAAGATTTGGAACACAGCCGTAGTTCTGACGCGGCCCATACTCTCGTCAAGCTTCAGCCTGTTTGCCGCTTGGGGCGGGTCGGGGATCTACTAACGAAACGTCATGCGCAGGCCTTGTGTTCTAGGTGGTATTGGATAAGCCCGGTGACAGTGTAAGCGCCCTCGCTATTGGGGAGGAGATCGAACAGTCACGCCTCTAGCGGTGCGCTTGAGCTGTGGGGACAACAAACCGTATTTTCTTATTTGTTTTTGATCCGAGAAATCGAAGATGACGATTCGAAGGCCACTCCTCGTGCGACCAAAGCACTGGTCAAAGCGAAGCGCTCGTGCCCAGACCGTGCTCGGCCAGGTTCAATTTCTTTGTTATGCTGTGTTGGTAAACACCGGGCTGTGGGGACAACAAGCTCGATAAAGCGCCCCCTATAGTTCGATCTCCTGCCCAATTGCAAAGAAATAGGACGGCAGCCTCAGGCTATGTATGGACGTATGGACCCTAGGAACATCAACACGAGCCTGAAGCGCGAGCACAACCAGATGCCTCAACGCAGAGCCGCCTCAACGCAGAGCCGTTTATTGAGAGAGTTTGGCCATACATTGGTTTGAATAGGCGAGCATCTCGGGCCAACCACAGGCCGCGAAACAGCCCCTAGCGGTGGTCGCGTGCTCTAAATTTGTGCCACGACTATACTTCGTTTCACCTTATGTGCGAGCGAAGGCAAAACTGGAAGCGCGAGCGCGGAAGCTCCGTGCGTTCAGGCTTTGCTCGAGCGCGCGAGCTGGGGAGAAATGCAAAAAGCGCTGGTCTCGCGCTTCTAGCTTTGGCTTCGCTCGCAGGTAAAGTGAAACGAAGTATAATTTGAGCCGTGCCGAGCGGAACTCCGCGTCTCAAGACGCTCGCGCACCCCACCCTTTGCACTGCTTTCTTTCAGCCAGTCTCAGGACGCTGTTCTAGCAGTGCAGACAAAGGCATGGGCACGAGCGCGTGGCTTTGGAAAGTGCCTCATATGCACGAGGTCTCGTACAAACAATAGCGTTTCGCTGAGCTAGGCTCACGCGCCTGTGCCTTTGTCTTCACTGTCGACATTTGTGAGATGGAGTAGAGGTCTCCTGATTGGTCGACGCTGTGTCACAAATTTAGTTTACGCTCTAAGCGTGGGGGGAATATTCGGCGCTGGCGGCGGCCTTTGCTCCGCCTATTGTCCAAACTCTCCTAATATACGGCTCTGCCTCAACGCGAAGATATCTATACTCTGTTTCACCTTATGATGTACCGCAGGAAAGGCTACAAGCGCGAGCTCCTTGCTCTGGGGCACATCTGGGCAGCACAAGCTCGTGCATTAATTGCAGCTGCCGACGCTGTAATCTCGCGCTTCTAGCCTTCGCTGCGGTACAACATAAGGTGAAACGGAGTAGGCTGAGCTTTCCGGAGCAAAGGTTTTTACTCGGCTGGATGATAACTCGGTATTTCACGAGATTCCTTTGAACGATGAACCGTTCAAAATATGGACGTTCAGCACACCGTTCGGACGCTATCGTTTTCTTAGACTCCCGTTCGGAATTTCGTCGGCGCCCGAAGTCCTTCAAAAAACGCGAAACGAAATATTTGAGACGCTGCCATGAGTGAGGGTCTACATAGACGACAATTTGGTGTGGGGGTCTTCTAAACGCGAGCATGACGCACGACTAAAGGCCACTCACTCTTTACGAAGCACAACGCGCGGGCTTAACATTCGACCTGAAAAAGTGCAAGTTGTGTGTGCGGGAAATACCATTACTGGGCGATGTAATTAGCGAGAACGATATCTTTCCCAGCCTTACATCACTGAGCTGCCTGTACTCGAGATGGCCGTGCCAACCGATCAGCTTCCTGTGCGAGGGAATGCTCGAGGTGGTCAACTATTTTGAAAAATATTTACCCGCGCTCGCAAAAAAAAAAAAAAAGAATAAAAAAAGAACGAAGCTTTTTTGTTATTAATACCGAAGAACACAGTGTTCGAATGGACAGGAAACCAAGCAAAAGAATGGACTGCAATCTGCGAGTCACTCAGCAATACCCTCTTAGCAACATTTTTTATCATGCAAAGGAAAGAAAAATAACATAAGATGCATCAAAAGATGGTTAGGATCTGCGTTGCTGCAGTGTCATGATGGTGACTGGCGTGCCGTTGCTTACGCGTCTCGGTTGATGACAAATGTGGAAAAGAGATATTCGCAGATTGAAAAATTGAAAAAGAAGCCATGGGAATCGTATATGGCTGCGACAAGTTCCATAACATTGTTTATAGACGACGTATTCTAATAGAAACGGGCCATAAGCTATTGATCGCTATTGCCTCAAAGGCATTGGGAAGATGGCACCAAGATTGCAGCGTTTTGTTTTTCTGCCCCTGCTGATCTACGATTATGTGTTACAGTTCATTCCAGGCAAAGAATTGGTCCTGGCGGACATGCTGTCAAAAGGGAGGCCTGCGGCATCAGGGGAAATTGCTGGTTTTACGGATGTGCAAGTCCACGCGGTCGGCATCCTCTCATCTTTAGTAAGTGAAGGTACAGAACTGCAATTTGCGCGGGAAACAAACAATGATGCGGAGTGGCAGGCCGGTATAAAAAACCGTGTCCTGCAACAAGACTCATAGAAGGTGAACTAAAACCGGTCGCTTACGAGCTCTCTGTGGTACAGTAAATTCTGCTGAAAGGATGTAAGGTAGCTGTTCCGAAGAAGCTACGATACGAAACGCTTCGGAAAATTCACGAGGGCCATCTGGGTATCAAAAAATGTAAGGCTAGGGTACGACGATTGGTTCTTTTGGCCCGGTCTCAATGCGGCCATTGAAACCGTCGTAAAGAAGTGCGCCGTTTGTAGAACGTATGCGTACGGCCAGCCGAGCGAACCCCTGCTGCTGCTTCAAGCTCCAGACCAGCCATTGTACAGCGGTGGGCGCAGACCTTTTACATTCCGCGGGATGTACGGATCATGCTGTGCTCGTCTTTCACTCCAACTTCCCGGAGCTGGAAACGCTTGGCAACACATCTGCATACACAGTCATAGTCAGACTTAGCGCCATCTTTTCAAGATACGAAATTACAGACGAAGTTTGCGGAGACGGAGGCTCTCGGTTTTTCAAGTCACTTATTTTGACAAAATGCGCCGCAAGACAGGGACAGAGTAAGTAAGAAAACACGAAGCGCTACTTTCAACTGAATGTTTATTGAAACAACACACTATTTATACACCCGATCGGGCTTCTCAAGCAAGAATTCAAATTCCTTGTCTGTTAGATGGACTGACGGGGCACTTATGCATCTGTCATCCCCCTGCATTCTAATGTTAAATTACTCGTACAGCTCTCTCGAGATTTTGCTCATAAAGCTTTCCCAGAATTTTTGTTTTTTCCAGTTCCGGGCGGCAAGGGCATCTGTCACAGTGAATAGACCTTTTCTTTAACGGCGCCGCCATCTTGAGAATTGTGGCGCCGACGACGCCGTCTAGCGGCTTAGAAAAAGAAATACCGGCTAGTTCTGGCAGCACAGCTATCTGGGTAGGCAACGGTGTGGTTATGGGGGGAACTTGGCTAGACTTGGCTATGGTGGGCTGCAATAACTTGGTTGGAGCTTGTCCGGTTGAATCCAGCTGGCTACTCACAGGCCATCACCTTGCGAGAACGACGACGAAGACGGTGGGGTGTTTTGATTGAGTTTCCACAACGAAAGAATTTATTAGCCATTTAATGTAGCCTATGCAGGTAAGCTCTCGGCATTTCATAGCTCCATCTTGAGTGGTGGCATGTAGACTTTTTCATAAATTTCACATACCATGGGGCTTGCAGTGATAACCTTATTGGACCACCTGCACCGGGAATTAAAATCGGTCCTCTTATCGTAAACGAAGTGGTCGTGAGCTTAAACGTGACGTTGAGTCTGATACGAATCTCTCGCCATTCAAGCTCGCAATCGACTGACTTCATAAATAAGGATTCTTGGGGAAAATGCGAAGCTCGATAACATTGCAGCCACACTCGCGCTGCAGCTTCTTGTGCTCATGGCACACTTTCTGCTATTGTTCTTATGCTTTTTAAAATTATTTATCCATCCAACGACCACGCAGTGGTAGCCAGACAACCGTAGATTTTCGGAAATTGCAGCACGGTAAAAAGGAGCACTCGGAACTAACTCATGCACGACGTCCGTTTTTAAGCCTTTTCGCCCATACCCTTGGCGGTTGGATACCCTGTGTCAGCGGGCAATCCAAAAATGCACCAGGTCGAGGGTACGTCAGTTACTGGCTGGTTTGAGGTTATGCGAAAAGGTATATAGCTTTACTCTGTTTCACCTTGTGTTGTACCGCAGGAAAGGCTACAACCGCGAGCTCCTTGCTCTATGGCACACCTCGGCGGCACAAGCCCGCGTGCACCAAGGGCAGCTGCCAACGCTATGAGCTCGCGATAGCGCGTGCTCTCTTGCCCTTTCATTAACGCATCTGCCCGTTTGGCCCACGTACCCTTTCCCGCGTGTCATTGGAATTTTGTATACGACCGAAGATGCGCATTCCCCGAATTTCCTAGAGTGTTTCTTTCTGCAAACGTCACCTCCGTTTTTTTTTTTCTTTTGTTAATTTTTCGGCACAGGCTGGACAGCTCTTCCGGGGCCGAAAGCACAACCGGCAAATCAAAGTGTGCCGCCACTTTTTTTAGGTTGTGCGAGACCTTGTGGATATAGGGTATAACAGCGCCGGGGTCTCGCTCTCCTCCTGGGCTGCTGTGCTTCCTCTTCTTTCTTTTTCATCTTGGAAACAAGTGTTGCCACCACCTCTTGGAGAAAACGATCAGGGTAACCCGACGATTTTAGGCGTTCCACCTTGTTGCAAGAACTACTTTTCACGGCGTGCTGGCACGACTTGGCAAAATATGCCTTCAAAAGGGGGGAAGCGATCCCTCTTTTAACCAGCGTAGAGTGTGCTGAATTAAAGCGCAAGACCGTTTTCTTTGCGCGTGGTCTTTACGCCTAGCACACGTGCTCTTCTTAAATATCTGAACTTAAATGTAGGAATTGCAGCTTTCCTGACGCCATTGTTTCGCGAGTAAACGTTAGTCCACGCGAGTTCAAACAGAAAATTTCCAGCACTCTTTAAATGAGGTTGTCATCCAACACAGTGGGCTGCGGTACTAGCACCAGGAAGTCATCCACGTATCTTAGGATTTTAAGATCCCCGTTTTCTTCTAGATTACTGAGCACTTCCCGGCCAAATCGCGCACAAAAATTTCGCATAGTACGGGAGCGACTCGTGACCCAATACAGATGCCATGCTTTTGAACATACAAGTCACTTTCAAAAGACACAAAAGTAGAATCCAGGTAACCTGTGAGCAGTTTTATAAATGAGTTCACACCAAGTCCGCTAGAGTTCCTAAACGCGATCTCGTCGTTACGCTGTATGCACTCCCTAACCGCAGGTAACAATTCGTCATGCCGTATGGAATAAAATAAGTCCTCTACATCGATGGAGAACCCGCCCGAGTAGAAACCATCTGCAGACAAGCACTGGATGGCCGCCTCCGAATTACGAATCAAAAGCGAATCGTTTAAATCAAGACCCGCAAGCTGCTTTCTCAAAAACCCCCCGACTCCACGTTGCCATGAGTCCCTTTTCGACGGTATCACCCTAAAAGGAATATTTTCTTTATGAGTTTTGGCAGTAAAAAAAGACTTCCAGGCTAAGCTTCTTGGAAGCCTGAACCTTCTTCGCCAGACTGTGTAGCGATACCGCATACTAGGCGTATGCGTGCCGGAAAGAGGTCAGACGACGAACTGCGCGCTAGGTCATGAAGGAACCAAAAAGCCCCCGTTTATTGAGCGGGCCGATAATATACACTCCCGGGAACATCACGTGGTCATGACGATGGGCGGACATGCCAGCGATAACAACATAGGCAAGCGACAACAGGCAACAACACATCCCTCTTTTTTCGAGAATAGAAACCGTCGCACATACAAGACAAAGAATATACGTTGCCCCAGAACTTCAAAACAAAACATAGTCATCAATACCCAGCCTTATGGGTTTCTTCACTACTCTCCCAAACCGCGTTACAGTGCGAGTAGGGTCACCATTGGCTACCACGCGAGATGGAGGCGCCGAATCTGTAGTCGCAGAGTCGTCCGTGCTATGAGCCAATTGTGCAGTACTTGGCTGCTGTAGCCGCAGAGTCGTAGTCGCAGAGTCGTCCGTGCTAAGAGCCAATTGTGCAGTACTTGGCTGCTGTAGCCGCAGAGTCGTAGTCGCAGAGTCGTCCGTGCTATGAGCCAATTGTGCAGTACTCGACTGCTGTTTATTGTCTGGAAACTCGTAAGACTCCGTGTTCTCACCTTCACCACACCCGGATTTTCGGGCGTGGGTTCGGATCCCACTTCTGACACCATGTAGCGATACCGCATACTAGGCGTATGCGTGCCGGAAAGAGGTCAGACGACGAACTCCGCGCTAGGTCATGAAGGAACCAAAAAGCCCCCGTTTATTGAGCGGGCCGATAATATACACTCCCGGGAACATCACGTGGTCATGACGCTGGGCGGACGGGCCAGCGATAACAACATAGGCAAGCGACAACAGGCAACAACACAGACTGTTCAATTCAAGACTTTCACAAAGTTGCTTGGCCGCTGCCTTGACCTTGTTAAGTGACACCCTTTCAACTTGCCTGAAGTTCTTTTGGATAGCCGCCCGCGACTTCTCCCCGAAGAGGCCCTCAGGGATCACGACGAAGCCGCCCTCCTTATCGGCGGTCAGGAGCTCGAGCTTGTTCTCTTGGAAGTATGAAACCACTGGTCCCGTTCTTGGTGCCTTCTTTTGCCCGCCCGACTTGCATCTCAGGACGTCGACGGGATCCGAGATACACCTCTCTCTTTTTTCTGGCCTGACTCTATCTGCCAGAGCCCTTGCGATGCACAGCTTCTCAATCGGGTTGGGTTACGGGGATGACTTCCTGGTGCTAGTACCGCAGCCCACTGTGTTGGATGACAACCTCATTCAAAGAGTGCTGCGAATTTTCTGTTTGAATTCGCGTGGACTAACGTTTTCTCGCGAAACAATGGCGTCAGGAAAGCTGCAATTCCTATATTTAAGTTTAGATTTTCAAGTAGAGCACGTGTGCTCGGAGTGCAGACCCCGCCCAAAGAAAACGATCTTGCCCTTTAATTTAGCCCACTCCAAGCTGGTTACAAGAGGGATCGATTCCTCCCTTTTGAAGGCATCTCTTGCCAAGTCGTGCCAGCACGCCATGAAAAGTAGTTTTTGCAACAAGGTGAAATGCCTAAAATCATCGGGTTACCCTGATCGTTTTCTTCAAGAGGTGGCTGAAGCACTTGTTTCCAAGATGAAAAAGAAAGAAGAGGAAGCACAGGAGCCCAGGAGGAGAGTGAGACCCGCTGTTATACCCTATATCCACAAGGTCTCGCACAACCTAAAAAAAGTGGACGGCACACTTTGATTTGCCGGTTGTGCTTTCGGCCCCGGAAAAGCTGTCCAGCCCGTGCCAAAAAATTAACAACAAAAAAAAAAACGGAGGTGACGTTTGCAGAAAGAAACACTCTAGGAAATTCGTGGAATGCGCATCTTCGGTGTCGTATACGAAATTCCAATGACATGCGGGAAAGGGTACGTGGGCCAAACGGGCAGATGCGTTAATGAAGGGCAAGAGAGCACGCGCTATCAGTAAGGAATTCCCCCTCGGGCAATCCAGCTATTCACTGCGACAGATGTCCTTGCGCCGCGGAACTGAAAAAAAAAAAAAAAAGTCTGGGAAAGATTGATTGATGGAAAAGATTGAGAAGAAACTCTACAATTTTCGGGTGAGTTCTCTCGTGTGTATGCCATTAAGAGAAGTATATTTTACACCATCCCTTAGTTATATATATTTATTAAGTCATTATCATAATGAACCTACACATTTTCCTTCCGCTCGCCACGGACGGGCTCCTCCATCATCTCCGCCGATACGCAAGGGGTCCGCGATACATTAGTGGTTGAGAACCACTGCTGTAAACTATAAATGCCATAGTAAGTTACAAGTTAAGAAGTAGCGGCAAATGCCCCTCAAAGGGAATCATATATCCCTCCGCCACCTCGGAATCCAATAGCATCCCATCGTTTCCGTGACGTTGCGGCCAACGCGCGAGGAGGGTCTTGCCTTTCTGTACATATTTGCTTTATCCTTCGACTTTGACTTAGCATTGTGGAAGCCACGAGAGGGAGATTAGACTCTTCCCCCTCCGATGGAAACAAATAATACTTTTTGGGATTAGGTTCCCCCTCCGATAGATACAAAAGCTGCTTTCAGGGGCTCGGTTTCCCCTCCTATGAATACAAAGGTCGCTTTTTTAAAAAGTGGGGGTCGAAGACAAGTTGCCACCACTCTGTGGCCATTATCTATCCATTAAAGCGGAACAATGAGCGTTTCCAGTCTCTTCTTTCGACTGAGGATTATTTGAAACGGGCGCATCACGCTTGTGGGAGGAGCTCCTCCTACCTTCTTGACTTGTAACCGACTATAGTAGATTTTTGCAATCTGCGGGCTGACTCACTTCAGTGGCGACCAAGAGCAGACGAAATGATTTGGTTTGACGGCACACAACGTGAACGATCGTTCAAGTTCAAGATGACAGAGACACATATCACCCACCTTTGCGGTCTTTCAGACACATTTCACTCTATCTAACTCCACAGGTCTCGAAATTCCGACCGGTAAATTTCACGTTGGCTGTCTTGTTTACATCAGTCGTACGCCAGAAACGCGCAGCCCACAGATGTTCGCGCTGCAGAATGTTTGACATGTTTGCTAAAAGATGGCGCTGCCGGTCAAGCGCAATCATCACCATCGTTTACATGGTTGTGCTAGTTTTACAATTCGCTAAAATACGTTAAATTTAACCTACTGTTCCACTAAACGGACTAGCTGCACCGTTGATGATTTCGGAACTGTGTGCTCCAAAACGTGACTAGCTAAAACTCTCTAATATCAACGTCTTCCCTTAAACTTAAGGCACGTTCGCACACTTGCAACCGAGTACGACCGAGAGAGACCAGACCGGTTTTTAAGCCTCTTGCGACCTCTTAGGACCGGATGCGCTGCAGCCGAGCTGGTCCTAAGAGGTCGCAAGAGGCTTAAAAACCAGTCTGGTCTCTCTCGGTCGTACTCGGTTGCAAGAGTGTGAACGGACCTTTAAGGCCCATTCACACTCTTGCGACCGAGCACGACTGAGAGAGACGAGATCTCTTAAAACTTCTTAAATTTTTTTAGAACCAGGGAACACACTGGCATTGTGGCGCCATCTATGCGGGGACCCTGGAACTGCATTTCACAAGAGCGACGGTTTTGCGGGATTTCCCAGGTCAAATGTGCGTAATACCCATAGAAAGGCTCGTTTATAACATTGACAAAAGTTTTTCGAGCCAAGAAAGAAAGGATAATGCGCGAGAGAAATAAAAAAATATGCCGGACCGCCGAATTTACACTGCTACCCAATAGATGGCGGCAGTGTGTCCTCTGGTTTAAGAAGTTTTAAGGAACCCAGGTTTAAGAGGTCGCAAGAGTGTGAACGGGCCTTTACAGTGCGGTGGTACATACGCGCTTGCCGGGCAAATTAACCGCCTCCCTTTCATCACCTGAACACGTTCTCGCGTATGGGTATAGCCCCAATGCAGTGAAAAGGGGGCGCCTCGATCGGCTGTTAGTCAGCGCGGCTGGTGGCCAAACTGGGCAACTTTGGGAACGCCTAACCACCGAAGGACTGGGCACGAGTGCTGCCTCAGAATTTGGCAGTTTACTCGGACAATTCAGCTCGAGGTCGTGTCCAATGAGTGCAGTCGCCGGCCGTCTCAGAGTTGCAAAACTTCCCCAGAAGATGACGCCACCTATCGAACCAAACTTCATTGCCCAGTGGATAAATGATTGAGCGGGAGCGTGATCACATGACGAAAGACAGACGTTGACTGGCTCGACGAGCCTCTTCTCCACCGCACTGCCAGCTTAGGGCTGCACGGGGTATAGATCCCATCCCTCTGTCTTTGTGGAATGTAGACATACCGAGCGATGCTCCGACTGCTGATAACTGCCGTTCCACGAATAAATCGCACCGCTCCTCCTGTCCTTGCTCTTTCCCGAGGTCGGAACTCGGACGAGGACAATAGACATCCGACGAGAACCTCCACCCCCCCTGACTCTTCCGGAGCCATTTTCTTTCACCTGCTCACAATTCTGGAAATCCCGGAGGGCATTGTCCGAAAGCCCGCCCCGAGCTCTTTTGTTTCCAAAATATAATAGGCCGCGGTTCCAACTCGCGAAACTTGGTCTGCTGCCTTGCCTCACCTTATTCCCTACAGCGCTGATTCCGGGTCGAAAAAATCAAAGCCGTTTACAACTCCCTGTAACGCCGAACTGGAGCGCAGCTCTTGAGGAGGAGGAGGAGGAGGGAAGGGTACTCAGGGGAGGGTATACCCCTCCTCATCCTCCTCCTTCTCCTCCTCCCCTCATCCTTCAATCTCCTCCGGGGGGGGTCACGTGACCTCGGCGGAGGGGGGGGGGGTCACGTGACCTCGAAGGGGGAGGTCACGCGACCTCGGGGGGGGGGGCTCGCGCGGTGCATGTCCCAACATGCACCGCGCGGTTACACCGACGGCGACGCCGACGGCGACGGCGACGGCGACGGCGACGCCGCTCAAGCCGGAAACGGGCGCCTAAGAGCTGGGCTCTAAAACACGGGTAAGGAGGTCCAACGTTGCAACTTGTCGCTTGGTCAGCCTTTTGACTCCTCGTGAATCTCTTGAGTTCACCATTTTAGATATAACTGGCGCCAACTGGCAAAAAACGAGTTTTGAGAATTCCGATGTTGAAACAATGTGCGGATTAGGAAGGAGAAGGAAAAATCATCTTAGAAGGTACTTGGAAGCAAACAGATAAGCCTCGCTTGTGCGCATGTTCGCATATTTTCACAGTGGTAAGTTAGGCTAGTTAGTATCGAATTGTGAAAGGGTAAAAAAAAGCGCGAAAAACGGCACGGACATAGAAGGTGTACACACACAGAGCGCTGACTTTCAACTGTTTATATTGAAAAACAATACTCCCACCGGCGTGGTCACATACAATCATTTACGTCACATCACATCACATGGCCATCACGGCGAAAACTTCTGATAAACGCAAGGCCGGTGTATAAATCGGCCAAACAGGCCGTTGTATAAATAACAAATAGCGTGAACATGCGTGCTTGATGAAAGCTTCGCCGTCAGGAATCTTGGCAGTGCGCTGCGATAGGTGCGGGTGTACTCCTGTTTTAATCGATAACAAGATTCTTGGAAAGCATTGTGAACAGACGACTAGAGAAACTACGGAAGCCTTTTTTATTTCAATAAACAAAGATAAGTGGCTTAGTGCTCCTTCGATAAGTTTATATGACTACGAACTTGCGTTTATCAGCCGTTTTCTACGTTATGGTCATGTGATGTCATATGACGCAATTGATTATATGTGTCTACGCCGGTGGGCTTCTATTTTCAAAATAGAGAGTTGAAAGTCAGTGCCCTGTGTGTGTACACCTTCTCTTTCCGTGTCGTTTTTCCCGCTGTTTTTTTTCCCCTTCTATGACGCATATTTCCATACCAGAACCTCCTGCACTAGCGATCTCCTAAAATGGTACTTGGTCGGTCCTCTTGACCCATATCGGATGTCTTGAATCGTTGGACCTATTGACCCACATTGAATCTCTTGACTCGTTGAACATCGTGACCCAGCAGATGTTTTGTTTTGGTCCATATAGGATCTCTTGTCCTACGTTAGGTCTCTTGACTCAGTGGACCTCTTAACTGACCTCTTGACTTGTCTTGAGTCCCTGAACCGGTCGAAAACGAAACCAAAATAAATGACTGGTATCACTTTAGTGGCACGAAGTATGATCACAGCCGAAATATTGCGTCAAAATGAAGCCGCGTACACATGCGACCAACTGCTCTTTAGCGGGCATCAAGCGGGTTATCTTTTAGTCACAAGGGTGCAACACACTTGTGACGTTACATCGCTGTGGAGTCGCCGTTGATTGGTTGTGCAGCGTACCGCCACACCAGTGGGACGTCACGTGCGGCTGATGATCAGTGTTGCCATTCCTGTAGCAGATAGTTTCAGTTTTACCGTAGGCGCCCGAGACCAAAGTTTAATCCGTGATATTAATAAAACCACACACGATATGGAAAAATAATTATCCCTCGTAAATCGGGAGCACTGCTTTAGCTGAAGACAGTCGTAATCCCAAATTCATATATATTGACCGGAATTGCCCTTTAAATCGTTCGATCTCGTGACCCGCATTGAATCCCTTGAGTCGTAGACCACTGGAAGGCACCACCATGGGACTCTTGACTCGATACACCTCTCGAAACGCCGGAAGTCGCGACTAGCCGTACCTCTTCCCCTACATTGAAATTCCTTAACTGGAGGTGATATTCCCTGGACGCCATATATGAGGTAACTGCTCACAGCACATGCTCTGGGTGAGTTCTTATAAATGTTCTCCCAAGAAAGACAGTCTTGATGGTGTGCAACGTGCGTGTTCGAAGCGTTGTGGAAGCTTGTCGTAAACACGTGCTTAGCAGCAGCACGCTCACCTACGGCCGCCAGTAAATACCACCTATTGAATATCACGTCTTGATGGACCTGATAAAACGCCATGGATCTCTTGACTCATCGGAACTCGTGAGTCGTTGGACCTATTTGCCCATGTTGAATCTCTTGCTCATGGGACCTATTAAAACACTTAAGGCGGCGGTCCCATGGCGGCCATCTTGAACAAGCCATTAGTTCAACCACTAGATGGCGGCACTCATCCGTGTGGCCTAGAGTTCCTGTATAGGCTCCCTACGGGAGCCAGAGTTGCGCGTTCATGCATGGCATGTGGATTCAGCTCCTCACGTGACTGAATTCGGCGAATAGCAGCGCCGCGCGTTCGAGGCGCGCGGCGTGCTCAAAAGCCGGGGAACGTACGCCGGGGCGCGGGCAACGTCTACTTTGCTGCACGACACTTGATACGGCTCCTCACGTGATCGGATCTCGGCGAATAGCGGCGAGGGCGGCACGCGGCACGTGGAATCAAACGCGCAACTCTGGCTCCCGTAGGGAGCCTATACAGGAACTCTAGTGTGGCCAGAAAGCAGGCTCGTGGCAGTGATGTTCCTCCTCTGCTCTTAAAGGGATACTGAACCATAGAATTTAGAGTCCATAATAAGTGGCGCACGTTCTTTCCACGAGCCAGCAGCCGCCGGTGTGCGTGAGCACTCGCAACGAAAATGACGTCAAAGACCTCCATTCGCGCTTGAGGACAGTGAAATGCATGGGCTTCGGGCCAAAGGAGAATAAAGACAGGCTTTTCATCTCTACAAGTGAAAGCTACATGCTTGTTAGACCAATTAATCGCTTACCTTTTACACCAGACACCACTGTATAGATGAAAAACTTCTCTTTATTCTCCTTTCGCCCGAAGCTCATGCATTTCACTGCCATCTTAACCGCGAATGGAGATCTTTGACGTCATTTTTGTTGCGTGTGCTCGCGCACACCGGCGGCTACTGGCTCGTGGAAAGAACGTGCGCCACTTATTATGGACACTAAATTCTATGGTTCAGTATCCCTTTAAGGGCTGTTTATACTCCGACGTTGAGCGCAGTGAACGCAGCGTAGCGCAGAACGCGCGTCTTTCATTGGCCGGCAACCAGTAACTCGATATCTGCGACCAATCGGTATCTGTGCGCGCTGCGCTACGCCACGCCCGTCGACGTTACGTTGGAGTATAAACGTACCTTTAATTTCCTCCTTTCGGCTGCTCGCCCATGCACGTTCGGCGCTCAACGCGTGCTCCCGCTGACACAAATGCCAGCAAACGTGTCAGTGGTGCTAGCAGTGCCCAGTTCGCGCAGAAGCGGAGCCCAGCCAGCTCATCGACCCGATCGAAAGTGCCTAGCTGGGCGAAATTTGTTTTTTAATCCTGGCTTTGTTCCACGCTGCAGGGTTGGCAACGCGATTTGGTTAGAGGCTCACAAATCAGTAGATATCGTTTTATCTATTAAAGCATTAAAAAGATAGTCAATCAATCAATGAAGAATGTTATCAAACGATAAAGAACACATATAAGACATGCCTTGTCAGCATTTCGTGAATGAAAGAGGTTTTGCACGACATAAAGGTTTAAATTCATTTTCGCTGTAAGTCGGAGCGCAGCTGCCATAACAGGTCAATGAGGCCAGTCAAACAGAGCCAAAAAACACCATGTCACGGAGCTCAACGTCTTATAGTGCGTTTTTTGTCCCCGGTCAAAGCAATCAAGCACAAACCATGGACCATGGCCTTGCGCTTTTAGTATGCATGTTTGTGCTTGTGTACCTTAGTCTTTGACTGCATTTTGATGATAAAACAAGCAATAGCAGACTCTTTTTCAAGACGGGTGTTCAGAGGGACGCTCTATAAAACTCATCATTTTGATGATAGTTTGACTAAAATTGATTATCAGTTATCTGACCTTATAAATAACTACCCCAAATATTGTTGAAATAGTACCCCGAGGTCGTAGAATCTGCATGTTCAAGAAAAGAGTAAAATTGTATTTTTTAGTCCCAGTGACCTAAACTTAAAAATTGTTAGTCGAGTGGGTGGCAGATTTCAAAGTCTGTTTTATAGTGCTTTTGATATTTTTGTTTTCATTAATAATTAAAGTAGTTGATAGTTTGATGTTGAAAATATACCATCTTATATATATATATATATATATATATATATATATATATATATATATATATATATATATATATATATATATATATATATATATATATATATATATATATATATATATTATGTTTGAATGCAACAGAAATGGGGAAGTTTAGAGTAACGGTGACATTTCATGGTAATGATTGTGATCTCAGTGATGGTGATGGGAATGATTTCTATTTCAAACTTTTGATGACGTTGATTATTAATTATTGTGACTGCGATGCTTAGCTAATGTCAATTTGATTATTTTATGTATGATTGCTTTTTATGCTGACACTGGTCCTGTACACTGTTAAATGCTGTAAAAAGGGACCGATGGCCTGGTCAGAAGACCTTTTAATGCGAAAAAAATTGTTTGCTTCATAACGCGAAAATCCGTTGTCGTCGTCGGCGGCATTACCGAGAGATGGTACAAAAATTGCCGATGGCGCAAAGATTAAAAACACGTTGGAAATGCCCGGATTGACGTCACATTTTTCATGAAGGTTCCTATAAACTAAGTAAATGAATGGCGCTTTAGAGAGAAACTGTTACATTTCGGTCTGGATGGAAATCGAACCCGGGCCTCCGGGGTGGGAGACGGGCACGCTTCCCCGACGCCAAGGCGGCTTTTTTTTTTTTTTTCTTTATTGTCGACGCCAAGGCGGCTCCACGGTCCTGGCTGACTGAGGTGTGCCTAGTGAGTGCGTCACTGCACACGTCCCGTCAGAACCATCTGGCTGACTGAAGGTGTGGCCAAGTGCGTGCGTCATTGGGCATGTGACGGCGCAGCCAATGGGGAGAAGGTGGCGGGTGCTGCCTCCCGCGCGTCACACACCGAATCAGCAGAAATAACTTTAACGCATGTCAAAAAAATAAATCGAAAACATTTCACCAAAGGGACTATATAATGCTTTCGCATTCCCACACGTAAGCAGTCTTAAGTGTCTTTGCCGAATTTCCTTTTGTATTCTTTTGCCACAGCCCCTCAGACACATGTACGTCTGGAAATAAGGATAATTATTTTTATTATTAAATCACGCACACTTGTTGTCGTAATATTTATTTTTATTTTTACAAAATGTACACGGGAGAACCGCCAAGAGGTCCAGATCATCCAAAGTTCAGTGTGTCTTCACGTTCCTATGGGCGTCTGCACGTTCACGTTCAAAAGGCAGAACACCCTAAACCGTCTCCTATTTTCAAATGACAACGAACCGTAGACAACATGAAGGTATATGCACGCCGTCTTCACGATAATTGATAAATTTGACAGATAGAAACACCTAATCAACCGACTTTTACAGCTTCAAATATCTCTCGTATTAGCCGGTCGCCACTCCGCGCCAACCACAGTCTCGGCAGTGAATGCCGAGGTGCCCAGAGACCACGCCAGGGACATAAAGCCCCTCGATGTGTTGGCGTTTGTCTGCAAGTAGCGTCAAATGCGCCGGGAGACGGCCCATTCGTCTCAAGCCGATTCGTCATAGGGCAACTGGTAACAGGCCCGTTCGTCACAGCGGAACATTTGTCATAGGGCGATTCGCCACCAGGACGATTTGTCACACAATAGTTACAAGATAGTCTTTTTGTCCGAACCGTTCGGACCGAACGGATTAGTTGATGACGAAGAGTAACATTTTGATGAAATATTTTATGAAAACGACACAAGCGAGAGATTTTTCGGCGGTGAATTAGTAACGCCAGACCTAAAGTATTTTTCATGGTGGTAACGCTGGCATTGCGATGATAGTTTGTCGTTATAAAACGAGCTGAGCGGTTTCGAATGGATTCAATAAGAGCAATTGGTTACGAGTCAGCGGAATCCCACTCAGCAGCAGCATATCCTAATTTTGGACAGATTAGGCTTTTGTACGGGCAGCGGGGAAAAGCTCACCGGAGAAAAGCTTACCGCAAAACCGGCGGATGCGGAGAAAAGGTCACCGGCCTTTGAGCGGATGCGGAGAAAAGCTCACCAATTTTTTTTTCTTAGCTTAGCGGATTTTTGGACATTGCCTCGTTCAGCAGTTTGCAGAGCAGTGGCCGGGCTAGAGTGAAGAGGCGCGATCTCTTACGGCCTTTGCACCGGGAGTAGTTGCTCCCTGCGGCGGCAGCTTGTAGGGGTCGCTGTAACCCTACCGCTCCTTCAGCGCTGTAATTCTTTCGGAGAGGCACCTCCTCTTCACCGTGTTGTCCTCTTTGCTCCGGGCTTGAGTTGGACAAGTTTCTAGAGTAATTAGACCCACAGGTCATGAGGCCGGCTGCCTTCAGGGACTTATGCGGAGCACGTCTTTCTCTTCGTAAGCTTAAAGACAAGTTTGTATAGACAAACATTGAATTATTGTAAGCCGAAACTTATTTCAGTCGGCTCACTACAGTTATTTCAAGCAAGTATAATTTCACACATTTTCTATCGCAGTGGTCGGGGAACAGTTGTTCAGGATGGCTCAGGCGGCGTTGGGCATGGTTGTGTAGTCGCACCCCTACGCGGCTAAAGAAGTCCCATTGCTCCTCGGCGAGAGTGAAGGTCACAAGGAAACCGCTTTCTAGCCCTGTTATGGAAGAACATGGCAGGGCAGCGCTGAGCATCTCGCTTGATTTTATTTCGCAATACTCATTGCGAGGACTCTGAAGAACGAAAGAGAAGCGCGAGGAAACTTCACAAGTTGTGATTCTGGTCCGGCTTGCTAAAACAGCGTCTCAGCTGAGACTGAGTGAAAGAAAGCACTGCAAAGTGTTGGGCGCGCGACTGGTCTTGAGACGCGGCTTGAGTGCCACTCAGCTCGAGGGCTGGCTTTGGCATTGCTTTCTTTCCCACAGTTTCAGCTGAGTCGCTGTTTCTAGCAAGTCGGACCTAGGGTGCCTCAATGTCTTTCCCCTGAATGATGCTCGCACTGCACGAGCGCGCGCGCTTGGAAGGAACACTGCAAGCTCGGAGCTCGCTCTTGTAGGCTCTGCTACGCTGGCACTTCAAATGGAACGGAGAATAAAAGCTGTAGTGGGGAAGCTTGATGACGCACGCTCGAAATGCGAGCCAAATATTCTATTTTGCTCGCCTGGAGCGCTGCTCAAAACTTGATAGCTACGGGCCTATGTCCTTCTGTTTACGGTCATGCCATCGTTTGTAGTACCCGATGCCGACAGCACGCGCTCACAGGGAAAATACAAAGAAATCGCAGGAAACAAAATGTCGCCGTTGCACAGTCAGCGCCACGAGCGCGTGCAGGAACGCGCTCTTTCACGCGCTTCAGAACAAAAAATAAAAATAAGCGTTCGAAACAAAATGGCCAGATGTCATCACCCCAAGCAAAGCGCACATGAAGGCACCCTAGTCGGACCTGGCTGCTTATAATTAGTTGCAAAGGACAGGAGTCATGGTTGGTGTAAAGGCCTGTTCACACTCTTGCGACCTCTTAAATCTTGGTTCCTTGTGACCTCTTAAACCTCTTAAAACGAGAGGACACAGTGGCGCCATCTATCGGGTTGCAGTGTAAACTTCACGGTCCGGCATATTTTCTATTTCTCCCGCGCATTATCCTTTCTTTCTTGGCTCGAAAAATTCTTGGAAACGTTATAAACGAGCCTTTCTCATAGGTATTACGCACATTCGACCTCGGAAATGCCGCAAAACCGTCGCTCTTGTGAAATGCAGTTCCACGATCACCGCATAGATGGCGCCAGAAATAAAATTTTAAGAAGTCTTAAAAGATCTGGTCTCTCTCGGTCGTACCAGGTCGTACTCGGTTGCAAGAGTGTGAACGGGCCTTAAAGCGCAAAGTGGAAGCTTGGAGTCGGTGCATTATTAAGTCAACATCATGAAAGTTGATCGTCTGACATTGTTCTTTTTTGAATAGATGAAATAAAATTTAATCCAAAGAAAGACGACCTGGGTCGCTAAACTCGTCAAACACAAAGTTGGGGCCGAAGTTTGCGGAGCGTGTTAATTGGACTCTCGCGACGATGGCGTCACGCGGGACGAGATGTCAATCATCCAAACTCTCTCGGTGCTCAAATTCAAGAGAGATTGAGAAACACAAAGTCCCAGCGAGCTTCATCAGAGCGCGCGCGAGCAACATCGTGGGGCCAGCCGATTGAACGGTTAACTGATGACGTCGCGCCCGCGTGTCCCTACATGATCCCTACGCCGCGTTTGAGTCAATGCTGTCTAGATTGTCCCTAGGCGGACTGTGAATATTCTGAACTTTGTCGTCGCAAGATCGCCGTTCGTGGAAGTTATCGGTGACGACAAAATGACGTTTCACAACTTTTGGACGGAGTTATTTGAGGTCAAAATCTTCGCTTCGGAATTGAGGCGAAGATTGAACTTTGTGATATTGTGGAGCCGCGCGCGGTGTAAGCGGTTTCAGAGCTCATCTTACGCCACTGTCAACCACGTTACCGGGGCCACTGAGTGGCGGTGTGGGTAGTGACGTCGGTAGTATATGAGAAATGATGGGGTGACGGGGGTTGCCGAGAAAAGAACCGGGGAAAAAAATGGAAAATAAAAATAATTACGACCAACGCACATGATCGACACAAACTTCGGGGTAAGGACGTGCCGTAGAAAATGTTCGGGAGAGAGAAAGAGACAGAGGATGGGGGGGGGGGGGGGGGGGGGGGGAGGGGGTTGTATTAAAGGGGTACATTCCTTCCCCCGAATATTTTGTTGTACCTTTCTGAAATGTCGGCTGAGGCAATCGCCTCCCCCCCCCCCCCCCCCCCCCCCCCCCGCCCCCCCCCCTCCTTATCCCTTTATGCCCCTTGCTTCCTCTTTTCATGAAACTTGGGGGGGGGGGGGGGGGCTAAATTGCCCGCTCCCCGCCTCTTTGTTTCGACGCACCTGCTTGGAGGTGTTCCAACTGAGAGACGACGAGGAACAGAGTAGCGTGCAATTTTCGAAATAATGGTTTTAGAGGTTCTGGAATTAATACGGTTCGCGTTCCATGCACTCAAGAGCGGCCATGCCAGGCCAAAGTGAGAGGCTCGTGCCAGGGCTCGTAGTGTGCAGGCGCTGTGCAGTGGCGTCCTTTTACACTTCCCACCCTTGCCGTCAGGCTCAAGATTATCAGCTGTGAACCACAAATTCGAAGGTGCGTGTTCGGATTGACGGTGACTATATATAGCGGCGAGATGTTTCGGTGGCGCCCTCGTTCGGTTACCTATCGTGACGTCATTACCTTCTGAACAACAAGTTCGATGGTGTTTGTAATGGGCATGGTGGAAGCCTGAAATCATAGCGCTCTCAAAGAAACACTGCCAACACCGTCGAAATTGAAGTTCTTGCATTCCTCTTATTTCCGTCGATGAGAAATCCTTTGCTGACGTCATTGTCAGCATTCGGCCAATCGTGGCAGGCCGACCACAGCGACGCTTTCGATCGCTCACGTCGCCAATACTCCGTTTCACCTTATGTTGTACCGCAGACAAGGCTAGAAGCGCGAGCTTATAGCGTAGGGAGCTGCTCTTAACGCACGAGAGCTTGTGCCGCCGAGATGTGCCCTAGGGCAAGGAGCGCGCGCTTGTAGCCTTTCCTGCGGTACATCATAAGGTGAAACAGAGTATAGTTTCATTGTTTCCTGTAGAACCTTGGAGTCATCGTGTTCTTAAAACATCCCCGTCGATATTGACAACCTGACATTTCTCTTATTTACACGTAGCAGAGCGCGTTGGATAGAGTCCACACAGAAACAATAAACCACTGAAATGGACGAAAAACAAAACACAAAGTCCTTAAAAAAAATATCAAAGACCCGTACAAAAAAAATGTGAGTGTCAGTCCGCCCATTCTGTGTGAACCATTGCTCTTGCCAACCACACCGTCGTTCTTGTAGCCTTTTGCTTCTACTTTATCGGCAGAAATAAGAACGATATCGGACTGTCAATTTTGACGGTTTTGATTTTAGAATGCAATTACCACAAGCCTGCGCCGTGCGTTTAGGAGCCCATCAGACAAGTTGGTCGCAGCTGGTGATCTTTGCTGTGACGCCACACGTGTGAACCACGGTCGTCTCCGCGCGCTGTCTCGTGCTGCTCTTGTTCGGCGTCTAGGGAGTGCTAGAGATTTTTTGCCCCTTCAATTGTAAAACGTCACGAAGATAAACAGATCTGCGGGTTTGTGAGAAAAGACAACTTTGCCGTGCTCTTTCGGTCACTCCCCCCGCTACGTCATAACGCAAAAGAATCTTTGTGTCGACGAGTTTAGCGACCCAAGTGAGGGTTTCGCATATGTGCAACGCTTTTGATAGAGCACTTCATGGAAAGGGGGTTTATTAGACCCTTTTCCTGAGCCTCGCATTTGAGTCCACGAAGTCTAGCTGTTTGTTGCCTTACTATGAAGTCCAGTCACTGCGGTTTGCACATAACACTCTCCATAAGTTGTCTACGAGTACAGTAACGTTAAAACTAAAAATCTCAAATCCCTGCACGATGGCGAACAAAACAGAACCAGCGCGGTTGGAAAGTTGGAACCTTAAAAAATATATCTGTTAAAAATCTTGGAGTGGAGGAAAAAAATTTCTCCTTCGTCGTCACCACAATATGGAGTTCAATATTTGCACCTTTCGTGGTGTCGGAACATGGCGGACAGCATTGAATAGCTTATTTGTAGGCACTAGGCATTTTCGAGAACTTGCTCGTGACCCTTGTAACGCGCTTCTCGTTTTTTTTTTTTCCTTGCAAGATTAATTGTGACTTACTGCAAGAACGAGGAAGTAGCGCGAGGAAATATTTGAGAAAAGAATCCTCTGTGCCAGGGGCAGAATCAGCGCCACTTTGCCTGAACTTCTCAACCTCGAATTTCAGCCATCTTTCAAAAGATGGCGCAAGTGCGCGTCGTCTGCTAAAACATAGGTCTTTTTCACTAATTAGGACAATTAGTATGCTTTAAGAATTTTTCAATCATAGAACGTGATTTTATTTAGAACGAGAAAAGCACTAACTAAAGAATCGTTGCTTAAATAGCTGCCCTCTTCTTTGAAACCGATTTCTTGCGTAGAGTCGAGCTTCAAAATAGTCTCATGATTTAAACATATTTTAAACAAATCTGAATATGAATACGAAAAAATTACGCTTCTAGTGAACCAGCTCAGTTCCTCTAGCATGCAATTAAAAAAAATTAGGTCAGATGCCAGAACGCTGTCTGAGAAAACCAAGAACGCGTTAAGGGAATTCTTAGAGATTTTACCATAATCAAGTTGTGTTTACAAGAAAACGGCTGGCGTTGTACTTCTAATAATTTGTATTCTGATTTCCCATGTTTACCTCAAGCATGCCCTCAAATGTCGTTGCTGCGTTGTGATGTGAAAGTGAGTTACGAGACTGCAAAATCACGTAAAAAGGCTCTTTTTGAATACATATTAAAAAATGTGAGCGTGCTAATGAACAAAAACACGTTTGCACGGAACTAGACGAGTCCTTCTTCTATTCAATAAAAAAATAAGAACGCGTCTTGGATGCATTACAAGTCTAGAAACTTGGAATGCATAGAGGTATGTCTTTGAGAATATCAAAACTTGCACTTTTTGTTTTCTTATTGTGCGTTACGTTTTGCAAAATGCGTATCATATTTTGCACTAAAAGAGTTATGATGAATTGGCGATTTATTTGCAAAAAGAACGAAATACGAAACATGCGCACAGAGGCGACATTTGCACAGCAAACAGGAGCGTTAGCAGGGCTGCCACCGGTATTATAGTTGGGCCGTGGGACCGCGGCCTTAAATGAACAAAGAAACAACGTTCTTTTCAAGGCGGCATAGATGGGACACGTATCTTTTTGTGTAATTTTTCTACAAAAAACACTTTTTGCTGCGCAATATTCACGTCGTGAGACTCAATTTAGGTGGTGGTCACGGCCTGCTTTTAGCCCCGCCCAGAGGTCAGTGGCACCGCCCATTACTACTGGATTAGTTTGACTGCTCGGACGAATACACTAACAAGTCTATAGTGTCTCCCTTTCGTGACATCCTTTGCGTCTAGTCTGGCGTCTGACGCCGCCTGCTAATCGTGCGAGCAGACGCGCAGCAGCCTCCGGCATCGTGTGCTATTCCACCACCGTCTATCATCTGCAATGCAGGCGCAGACATGAAGGCTGCGCGTTGGCTTTTGTTTTCACCTTCGTCCGTCTGCTATTCCGCCCCTGCCTAAAAGTTTCTGAAACGCTCGCAAAACGCTACCATGAAGGCGGCGTTCTATGCGTTTCAACATGCAGTACTACACTCCCAAGAAAAAAGGGTGTAAAAGGGTGTATCGTTACACCCTTTGTCCCATATAATACACCCCGCAACTTCAATTCGACGTACAGCGCCCTATACAGTCGAACAGACGGCCCGAAATTTTACGAGGGGCTTGATAGCCGCGTGGAACAACTTATTAAAATAGCTAATGTACGTTTTACTGACTACAAAAACATAATCGGGGTTTTCTTGGCCCTACTGTAAAAGCTCGGTGTTTTCTTTATGTGGTCTTTGATACGTACTTTAGCTATTTAAAAAGTTATATCGCACTGTTATCAAGCCCCTCGTAAAAGTTGGGGCCGTCTGTTCGACTATAGGGCTCTGTACCTCAAAATGAAGTTTTGGGGTGTATTATATGGGACAAAGGGGTTAACGATACACCCTTTTTCTTGAGAATGTAGCCACGATTAATTCCAAGCGTCTGTCAGCGTCTGTCGATGTGCTGTACAAAGCGACCGAGAGGACTAAAAATAAACGAAATAAATATGCAGGCCTTCAAGCATTTTGTTATTTTTTTTTTTTCGCATGGCATCTGCAATGAAGGTAGGTGAATGTCATAAAGCATAAGTAAAAAGCGACCTAAAATTATTTGCTTTGGCAGGCCACGTGCACTGCGAACCTAGAGAGCTACTTGCCTTTCGATGCGAAAAAACGGAAAAAAAGTCTAGACAAAATTTATGCCATCCATGATCCGAAGGCCCGATTGCCTCCGGCCAAATGGCTCGAAAATTCTTACCTGTGTAGGCATGTTCTCGGGATTGAAACGATGGATACAATCACGTCGGTTGCACAATTCAAAGAGCAGCGGGGCCGCTTTAACGGGAGCCAACGTCTTTATTAATGAGAAAGCGTTAACTGTCCCATGGAGCGAAGCCGGCGTTATTTGATATCTGTAGCAGCGAAAAACGGCACGTAAATTCGCATTGGCTGAGCGAAACGGCACATAAATTCTCATTGGCTGCAAAGCAGACGCGCCTCAGAAAACAATGAAATACAAGCAAAAGCACAGCAACGCGGATGCCTCGTCACGGAAGCCGTGGAGCCGGCGGGGGTGCCGCGCCTGCGCAGTGGGGGAGTGGGATGTCACCGCCGGCGCGCCGTGTGATAAAAGAAGACCTGGCGCGCTGCTTTTTTGAATCCGCTGCATGTAGAAATGGTTTCGCATTCCTACACCTAAGCTTCGTTTAATTTTTCAGCGTCAACACGCACAAACAAACAAATCAAGCGAGATAATGCAACATAGTTGATGTAGGACGCTTAGGCCAGTCCCGCTATGAAAACAAGCACCCGTACAGCGCTTCTGAAGGTATGTGCTTGCTAGTTTGCTGCGAACTAGGTCGGTTGAGGAGATCTTCCTCTAAACGTCTCGGTGAACGCAGAACGACATGCACTCACAAAAAAAAACAAAAAAACAAAAATGAGCTCAACAAGCTAAGCTCCTTAAGCACGCCGGAAACGCGCCGTCTTGGGGGTGTAGAAATCATCTTGACTACCTCAGGCCTTATTACGTCACACTTTTCGGGGCAATGTCTTACAGTTCGCTATGACTTTGTGGTTTCTAAAAAGAATAGAGAACTTTCAGCCTTGTATCAAAAAAATGAAATAGGTAGGATGAAAAACAGTATAAGCGTCCCACACACACGGAAAACTTTTTTTTTTTTTTTGGGGGGGGGGGGGGGGGGGAGGGGTGAAGAACTTTAGCTAGGAAAGCTATTTTAAAATAACAAAACAAAAAACACAAATTACAACAACAGACACATTTGACAGTTCTGCAACTTGCGTCAGGCAGTTTACTATCAATTCAACACTTAACGCGCGGTGAAGCAGCCACTGCAATACCGTCTGGGGGAAAGGAAGGGTAAAAAAATGGGAAAGAGAAAAGAAAAAAAAAGAATGTATCGCATATTGCTTGGCCATTGTGTTGCATATGTGAAACTTTCTAGCTTCACAAATGTTGAGCGATACTCTGAGTTTCCAGACGCCTACGTTCACGGCGCTCTTCATCAGATAGTTTAACGCGTACCATGTGTACACTTGACATTTGTCCCTAGATCGAAGGGATGCTACCACTAGTCGGGCTGATAAAGGTGGTGATGTTCCAGAGCCTTCCATACTCTGAAGTTCCTCTCCCTCAGTGCGCACAGGTGGTGGAGCTCCTCCTCGGCTACCCCTCTGGTCACGTGACTTCCCCATTAACCAATTAGCGTCGAGCACCTCACTCCTCCTCTTCCGTCCATCAACCAATTAGTGTCGAAACTCGCGGCCACGCTTTAATCGATACTTCACAAAATGCCGAACAGCTAGCCAAAGAACGATTCACGTTAAAAATTTACTGATGACTTACAGCCAACACGGACAATTGTAACAGTCGATGAGGCAGTAGCAGGTGCCGGACACAAGTGGAAAGACTGTACAGTCATCGACAGTCTAAGAAATAAAGGGCTGGCTTAATATTGAAAAACAAAATGGTCAACGTCGAGCTGGTGCGTATTAATCACGATGTTCAAGCCCCGAGACTGGGAAGGAAACCTGGAGATAAATTAGAAGGGACAGAAGAAAGGTTTGAGACATAATTGTCTGTCACCCTTCTTCTGTCCCTTCTAATTTGTCTTCATGTTTTCTTCCCAGTCTCGGAGTTCGAACATATGTCCTATTATGTTCACGCTTCTCGCCCCCAAATAAAATGTTCACACCCCCAAATGAATTAATGTTTCGGGCTAGTTCAAATGCGTCTAGCGACGTAAATATTCAGATGTTCATTGAACCATGTTTTTCTTTCTTTCGTTTTGCGGAGGCGGAAGTGGAGGAATTGGCTTTCTAACATATGTATACCCCCCAGACAGTTACGACTGTGTTGGAGGACTTCAGTGTATCCTTAAGTTTGATTTCAACCTAAATCATGATTCGCTACTTCCTACTTTTCCTTAGGCAAAGTCAAGAAGACTATCCTGCACGTGGGACTCCTCGAGTATTCATTTTCGCGAGGCTTCCCATCCCGATTCGTATTCCTGAACACCCGCAAAAGAAGGACCATCGTTCATCGCATCGAGCCGGGGTTAGGTTCCCGCAACGTTCCAATCCATTATGTCCCCAATTGGCTGCCTACCGCAACTTTCGCGGCAGACGTCCAGCACGTGTCAAGCCCCGTGTGGTCTCTTCATCGCCCGGTTAGGGTCGGGAACACGCCATTCATCAATCCTAGTTAGGATCCTACTCGTACTCAAAAAAAAATATATATAAAGAAATGTAACGGCGCCGTGAACAACAATATAAAAGAAGCACGAAGACAAACTTTCCGCTTTTGTCTGGTTACCCTCTCTGAATGGGCCGGGTGTTGACTCTGATACTGTCATCATCCATCTTCCGCAACCGTGGTTTGATGAACGGGATATCTGCTTGCGCAAAAGAAGCATGACGTCTTTTTTTTTTCCCCTTCCTTTTGCCGTTTTGTATAGACGTTTTGCACACATCTTGATCTTGTCTTGCCGAGATGCCGAGCCAATGAATCGGGCGATGAAGAGCCTCCACAAAGGCATATGGCTGGGGAGACGGACAAGGTAGAATTTAGAATGGCAATAACCTATCATGCAGTGGTAATTATGAAGTTAAGTAAACGGAATAAGAGAAAACAAAAACTGAAGGTCGTTTATGGCGGCGCGCATGCACAGCTGCTGCAAAACATGGATAGGGTCGCTATGTTTGCCTCTGATTTCTCTCGCAATATGTACTTTTGTTTTTCCTCAGGGCATGCACGTAACCTCTTTTCACGGCGCTAGGGCTCCAAGTACGACACTCGGCGAGAACGTCTGCGAGATTTCTAAGAGCGCGATTGGACAGAGCAGCGTGTGACCTTGGCGCTGGCCAATTGCGGCGGTCCGAAATCTCGCCGGCTTCCTCGCCAAACGTCCAACTTACCTATTCTTGTTTATAAACTTGCATCACAGTGACGCTCTAACTGCACGGAATGAGGAGGGCAGATGGAAACACTTGCTCAAAGCAATTTTTTGTACTCTATATTAGGTTCGCATTCGGGACACCCTGCACGAATGCAAATGAAATACTCGGGACGATGGCAGGTTTTCGCTCCTGCCACCGAGCCTATAGTTGGCGCTAGCGGACGCCGCGGAGTTGGGTCACCAGTGACCAGTGTTGTAGGCGTTACCGAAAAAAAGTAACTAAATACGTTACTCGTTACTTGCAAATAAAAGTAACGCGTTACCGACCTACGTTACCTCAAAATAAAAGGAACGCGTTACCGTTACCGTTACTGATAAAAAGTAACGCACGTTACTGTGGCGTTACTTTTTATTCACGAACTAAAACATTTGCTGCTTCGACGTTTGATATGTGCGTAAGCGCCATAGCTAAAATATGTCCATGCGGAAACTTAATTACCCTCTCTTTTTTAGGGTTTCACCCGAATAGTTACAAGAAAAAACGCGGAAGTATATATGAAGCTGATTTATAACACGTTGGCACGGAACTTAACAGAAGAACCGGCCTCCCTCATTAGCACGGAAATTAAGACCAGCCGAGATTGAAACTTTGAGTATATTTTATTCACAACATGTCGAAGTACAGATAGTTGCTGTGAACAAGTTCCTCCGTTACCCGAACCACACTCCGCTGTTGTACTTCAGCAACAGCTGAATTTCGAAATTTATTTTTTTTAAGTTCTAGGAAATAAAGTAACGTAACGTAATTTCGTTACACGTTACTCAAAATAAGTAACGTAAGTACGTTACCCGTTACTTCTTTGGAAAAGTAACGAGTACGTTACTACGTTACCAAAAAAAGTAACGCGTTACCGGTAACGCCGTTACTTGTAACGCGTTACCGCCAACACTGCCAGTGACTGATCCTCTTGCTCTATAAGCAGTTCAGCCAATGAGAAAGGAGTTCAGTGGCCATGCAGTTTCTGTGGCGAAAGGACCAAACAGTCAAAGAAAAGCTAATACTTGATGTAACTAGGGTCACTGACAGATGAATACACGCAGGGTGTGGCTTAGTAAGTTCGCGCTTCTTCGTGATTTGTCCTCTGGCTTCCTTGTCGGCTAATGCAGCAAGCTTATTGGCTGAGGGCCGATAATAATTGATGCTTAAAAAAACCCCACGCCCTGTGTTTCTTTGTCCGTTTTTATTGTATTGCATCGTGGTGCCGTGTGTACACACCGAGTGACTTCAGTGAGTGTACAGGTTTTACTGGGCTCTATTCTCTGTGTCGTGGGATATACATCGCCATGGTATACCATCAGTGTGGAGAAAGTAATCTTCTACCCCTGCTTAGACTTAAAAATAGCAGGAAGCAGTCTACCCTTGTCGAACCAACGCAGTATTGTTAACGATCCGATTAAACGAGTCAAGATATTGTTTGCGATGTGCGAGACTAGCTAATCAACACAGATTATTTAGCTAGCATATTGAATATTAATTTGTGGGCAAACACTTCAATACAAAAGTTGTGGAGCGTGTGGAGAAATAGCTCATCCCATTCTCTCCACCAAAATAGCCTTCATGTGTCTAACTCTTTTTTTAGCTTTAATAAAACACGCAAAATTTAAGAAAATATACCACATGACTAAGGGCAGCTGCAATTCGCTGGCAACAAGAAATCACGTGAAAGAGATTTTTATATTAATATTTTGCACGTTTTCTTTTAAGGCTCGAAAAAATTAGACACACGAAGGCTCTCCCTATGGATGGAAACGACGAGATAAAATGTTTTTCAACACGCTCTGCAAATTTTGTGTTTGAGGATTTGCGTGAAAATTAATATGTAAAAAGGTATTTAATTTAGGTAGTTCATCCGCGTTAATTAGCCTGTTCGGCCCACACCAAATATATCTTGACTTTCTCGGAATGACTTTGAACAATATTGAGCTCGCTTAAAACGCAAAGCGTGACACAGCCTAATTAAAATCTCGACACAAATTAGCCGAAACACCCTGTATCGTTTTTCAAACTCGCGTTCAGGCTTGACGAGAAATGCCGGAACCAATACTTCCACCGAGTCTCAAAGGTCGACAAATGCACACAGTGAGTTCTTTGATAGCGACCTTATTGAAAGTTTTACCGCCTTAATTTGGAGGAAGGACTGATTAGATGCAGTCTCGACTTTCTTTCGAACCTTTCGGAAGACGCGAAGACGACGACATTCACTTTCCTCTAAAGCGTAAATAAGTCCGCGAAGATTCGAAACCTCGGAGGAGGGGGCCCCTTTGAGCGGATAATGTGGCGCATAATTGCACCGGAGTTTGTTTGAGGGCCGGCATCAGAAAGAACCGAAAACTCCCGGAATTCAGTTTGAAAAAAAAAAAAAAAATTGCCTTCTTCAAGCTCGGCAGAAGTAATCGAGCCATGGATAGAGGGAACTGGCTTGATTCCGGCGGCGTTCGTAGGAATCTCTGATGACGTTATAATTTCAATACGTTTATAGTGTTTTTTGTTTTGTTTTTTTTTTAGACGTGGAACGATTTTTGAATACATGATATTTTGTTTTTTGAAAGTTTACATCATCCACACTCTAAAGCCATGATCCCCCTGCTAAAACATCATACCGAACACAACCTGCAGACACTATAGAAAGTTTTAGGGAACCGTTTTTGCACATCCGATACGGTACACGATTAGCCCTCCGATGCGAAGTGCGCATGTGCGAGTATTTCCGCGGTAGCGCATGCGCAGTTCGTACCGGAGAGCCCATCGTACAGTATCGAATGTGCAACAAACGGTTCCCTAAAACTCTCTAGTGTCCGAGTCGTGTTTTCGTCTTGTATGACGGTTCTGACGAAGATGTCATAAAAGAAAAACGTTCAGCCTTTCCACTCTTGTGAAGAAGGAAGACCAGCGGAGCTGTACTCGACACACTGCCGCAACGCGCACGCGCCCGATTTCCGCTTTTTCTCGTCCGACACGCCGCCGATCGTGGATACGTCTCCGGCGAACCAGAGTCGGTCGCACACGGCGCATGTGACGCCAAACGGGTTCTCCACGAACTCCCTCCGGAACCTCGCCGTCGCACCCGGGAACTGTTCAGCCGGCGTGGAGTGCAGTCGTCGCCGGGCCAGCCGGGCCTCGCGCTTGCGCTTGGCCTCCGGGGCACGATCGTCGTCCGTGGCGTTGGCCCGCCGGCGCCCTTTACATCGCTGGTTCTGTTCTCGGCGGCGGCTTTCCAGGCGAGCGAAGTGCTCTTTGCCAAGGGAATCTGAAGCGCTGGACGCAGTGGAAGTCGAGGCGACAGCGGCTTTGCGGCGGCTGCGGACCCATTCGCGCTGCTGCGTACGTCGCCGCTGCCTACCGCAGCCTGTCTCCTTTCCCCGAAAGGGCGCGCGGCCGACCCATCGTGAGTCCAAACCGAAACTGATAAGAGCGTAGGAGCGTAGGAAACAGCGCGGAAAACATACGAGGACGTAGTGTTGTCTAGTCTCCCTTTTGTCCTCGTCTTAAGCGCCATCATGACGTCAAATTCCCAGAGGACGAAGAAACAAACGTGACGAGCGCTGCGCTCGTTACGTGTGCTTCTTCTTCGTCGTCGTCTGTTTTTCGCGCTGTTTCCTACGATGAATTCCCACCAACGCGCCGCCCAACTATCCATTCTTCTATTATAGCTTGAAAGGTTGCTGCCATCTAGGAGTGACGGCGGAAACCATACTGGTTGTGTGCTTGCCGCCGTCGCTTATAGATGGCGGTAGCTGCCCAGGTAGGTTTGTGTCGACATACCGGACACGATCCTGGGAACCTAGCCCTTAACAGCTCCACTGTAAAAAACTGTCGGCAGACATGTTTGAAGCACACAAATGTTTGAAGCAAACGTATTTGGAACATGCTCAAGGCGCGTATGATTCTGTCAAAATGTCTGCAGAGAAAGCCGTGTCTTCTTGTTACGATGTAAGAGCAGCGGGATTGCGGCTTAAGAAATCTGGAGTGTCCATACTTTCTCGCAAAGTACTTAAGAGAGTCAATCACTGCAAAAGAGCTCGGCAGATGATGAGGCGGAAATCATGTTTAAACTTTAAACCTAGAAAAAAGAAAAGAAGTCAGCACTGCGGCACATGAGCATGACGTTTAACGCGCTTACGTCACGTCAGTGTCACGGTGCAGAGTTTTTTTTTCCTCCAATCATACGTTTAGTTTTGTTATTCACTGAGGTCCTTCCGTACACTGCAGTGATCGGTTTTGAGTGCTTTGCGGAAAAGTAGACGCACCAGATTTTTTTTTTTTTTTTATGTTCCCACTTTTAGCTTTATGATTCGTTCGTTGTTATCTGCGAATGCCGCATCCTAATCGATTACGAAGCGATCAGAGGACGTTCGGGACCCGTCGCGTCCTGCGCTTCTTAAATCGGTGACAGTAGAGAATTACGAATGCTCTCCTATTTCGCGACGATTAGCAGTTTATGTCGACAAAAACAAAAACTGATACGTGCTCGGTACCATCGTGAACGTAAGGAGATTAGAGAGGTTTAAAATAGGGTGCCCAAACACTCTGGGTCCCCCGAGCAGCTTGGGGCGTCGCACTGCGCAAACGCAGAAGTTCCGCGCATGCGCAGTGCGCCGTAACAAGCTGCTTTGGGCGACCCAAAGCGTTGTGGGCCCCCTATTCTAAAACCCTCTTATATTTTGAATGCAAAATATCCCACTGACCCCCACCCCCCCCCCCCCCCCCCCCCAAAAAAAAAAAAATAAATTTGTTTTGATTTTTACTCAGTGTTTCTCGGGCCGTATAGTTGTCGCCCGTCAACTTTTATTCGCGCGCCGCCTCAACGCTACCACTCGGCTCCTCCTGAGGGCATTCCTATTCACGTCGTTCCACGAAGACACGAAGGCAACAGACAGTGTTTCCCCACAAAGCCTGATTGCGGCTTTCAATCTAGGACACGCAACACGCTCTCTTAAGTGGATTAGTGTCTCTGTTCTTGAGGATAAAGAAAAAAAAAAACTGGAAGGCGAAACTTTTTTTTTTAATATTTGTTTACTTGTTCGTTCATTGTTTTTCGAGGATTTCGCTAATGAATGAAGGTGAAAAGAAACGAGTATCGGAGGGACGGGGGGGGGCGGGGGGGGGGGTGTGTGTGTGGGGGGGGGGGGGAACTGCGCAAGCAACCTGCCACAATCTCTCTAACAAAAAAAAATAATTATAAAAAAAATAAGGGGAAGCTTGGTGGTGCTCGCAAGCTCCGATGTTTCAAGCAGAACCCGATCTTTTTTTTTGCATTCCAGAGGAAAGCCATCGTCCGTCCTTCTTAAGGTACAGCAAAGAAATAAGGAGCTAGAACCGCACGTCGCTTCTTATTGCAAGCTCCAACATGTCGGCACACAATCCCGCATCGATTGGCTCTTCGTAGCGCCGCTTCAGTCGAGAAGCGCTTGTTTTAGCGTCTGTAGGAATGTCGGCTTCCCTCGGAAGCCTCTCAGTCTACGCTTTTTAGGCACGCCTTTATTCGGTTGATTTTGCCTTGTTGCTGGTCATAGTGACTGACAACTTTAGAAACACGCGGAGGACATGACGGGTCGAAAACATCTTATCATTCCCAAGGTGCACCAATGGGGCACAGCGGGAGTCAAACTCAGCACCTTGCTAGTCGCAGCTGCCGCCTCTACTCGGTGCCACCGACGCAGACGGTAATGCAAACAGCTGGACTCAGTACGAGTCACTGGGGCCTGCACTACAAGGCGACAAGGTCGGCGCGCGCCGCTGGCTCACGAATGACGAAGCGTATACCTCTCCTCGTGATCTCGCAACGTAACGGGACTACGGTAACCTCCCGAACAAACAGCGGAACGGACGTATCCAAGGGCGCTTCACTTAGAATTTTTTTTTTTTTTTTAATTTCTCAAATTGGATTTTGCAAAATAAGGCCGGAGAAGCGTTCAACGGAGCGCTACGAACTCCAAAACATCACTCATACATCAATATCTCAAACGAATGACCGTACTATCGGAAAAAAAGGGCGCAATCAAGCTAGGTCTTTGACGTCATTGTCCTCCGGGAGAATTCGAGAAGGATTCGAGAGTGGCCTCGCTTCTCTCCTCTTCGCTTCAATTCACCAGCTCGACGGGACGTAGTGAGGAGGAGAGGCTCTGAGAATCGTGACGGTGACTTGTCTCGTCGGCCTCGTCGGCCGTGTTCAATCGCGCACTTCTTCCGCAGAAATACGGCTATCCGTTAGAGATAAGGCTGTGTGAGTGATGTTTTCAGGTTTTGCAGTGCCCCGCCTATCCGTCCAGCCTTGTTTTGTGAGCTCGAATTTTCGGTTCAATATTCCTTTAAATCGTAACTCCCGCTCATACCACTCCTGACTAAATTGAAGATTTTCTTGGTCGTTCTGATAAACCCCTGGAGAACGTGTGTCGTGCATCCGAGGAACCCGGAATCCACCCTAAACTTCTAAAACTGAACAGTAGCAAATTTTAAAGCACGCATAATTCACACACCACACATCTTGTGCAATCCGGGCTTGTCAAAATAATCGAAGCAATTTTTTTTTTTCGCTCGTTGTTAGGAAATTAGTACAGGCGGGCTCTGTTCTGGTGGCCCGGTTCGAACATGCAAATCTTCGAAGACTTTGGTTTTATCTGTCGCCAACAAGATATGCCGGTCCGGCAGAGTATAGCAGACGAGAATCGGCTATGCTCAAACGATAATGGCGACGGCCCCTAGCAGTAGTCTCAAAATACGCCAAGTGGCAGCTAGGTCGCTGGAAAGTGCGAATTAAAGAAACTAGCTCCAGGAATACTCGCCCACACAACCCCACTCTATTCAAGATCCTTCCTGATCATTATACTAACCAGATGCACGTCAGAATAAGAGCCCCCGATTGCACGCAGCACCCGAAGCCTCCGTCCTCATTGGTTGGTTTTTGTTTGCTTCGCCCTACTCTGCTCCGTCTGGTGGTCCCACTGTAACGACGCGATAACGCAAGTCAAGGTTCACGGGCCGAGGGGCGAACAAGGCCGGACCTGTTCGGACTGGCTATCTCGGAAATTATCCCAGCGCGTAAGAGGTCTGGCGAAACACAATAGCGACTGCTTTTTTGTTTCGCTTTTTTGTTGTTTTTGCCCGCCACTCGACGACGTACGTCCCGCGTCCAGCCCCTTTGGGCGGCATTTACATTTAGGCCCTGTTTCGTCGGATCGATAGAGTGCAGGTAGGTTGTTAGAAGAAAGACAATAACGGCTGTCTCTCTATCTATCTATGTTTCTTTTTTTCCACACACACACGCATTCTCTCGACGCATTGACATTTGTCACGCCATGGAACAACATGCCTTGAAGTCAGACATGTCCGTAACGCGCTACTAGTAACGAGTTACTTCTACCTAGTTACTTTTTTTCGGTAAAGAGTTCCTTATTTAGTTACTTTTTTTTAGAAAAGGAACGAGCAACGTACTTTGTTCCTTTTAAGGCCAAGTTACCAGTTACGGCATTTCGTTAGTTTTAGAGAGTAACGTGTACAACACCGTTTAAACAGCATCGTCTTAATTCTAACCTGAGTACGCGTCTATTGCGACAAGGGCAGATGGGCAAGCCGAAAAACAACTGAGCAGTATGACAATATAGTAACATTTATTGCTGAACACGTCAATCGAGCTATACAGCTGGAAATGTCCTTCACCCAGCGAACACAATGAGGTTCGTTGGCTGAGCCTTCTAGAATCGTGTACAGACCGAATGTAAGCCCGAAGGGTTGCCAACAGGGGAAACACAAACAGGGGAAACAACACAAATGACGCGTTCAAGTGAGCGCGTCATTTGACGTCACAGTGTCATCTGGCCACGTCATGCGACGTCATGATGTTACTGTGTCACGTGACCACGTCATGTCAAGAGTATGGTGTCATGTGACATCACGGTGTCAAGTGACGACGTCATGTGACATCACGGTGTCAAGTGACGACGTCATGTGACATCACGGTGTCAAGTGACGACGTCAAGTGACATCACGGCGTCGAGTGCGACGTCATGTGACATCAAGGTGTCAAGTGACGGCGTCACGTGACATCACTGTGTCACGTGACTTCACTGTGTGACATTAACAGAGTACACCAAGAGTAGCGGGACGTTAACTCCGTTAAATTTAAATATGGCAGTGCAACTGCGTGCAGTGTGCAGCATCTCAGCTTTCGCCGCACGTCATCCGCAAGAAATTCCAAGAAACCGCCAATTTTTCGCCTACTGGGCGACATTCGAGCATAAATAAAAAAAAAGTTGCTAACACAGTGTATTTTTAAACATCTTTTAACAGTGTTTATTCTTTGTGGTTTTTATTCGGGCAAAGCCCCAAGAGACAGCTTTCTCGTGGCCTGTGTGGGGCTGTTAAATACGATGTCATTTATTTCGGCAGACCTTGTGGGAAAGCAGACGAAACATCGTGAGAAAGTGCTATACGTAGAAAAACCGAATTCGTTGAGTGTTGAAGGTGCACTATTTTTTTTTTTTATCCGCTTCATCCGAATGTTAAATGTAAACCGCGCCGTTTTTGTCATCGTATCTGCTCCGACTTGACGGTTAATATCTGGAAAGAAATAATCGGGTTTTCCTTCTCATCCTCAAGACCGTTCTCTCTTCGGAGTTCCTCATTCTTAATTATCTTTTGGCAGGAATCTCCCGGGAACTTAAAGCGGAACACGTTCGAGAGAACCTTAATCAACCTCGTTTTATTTTCACGAAACTTTCAGGGAGACACGAGGCGTCACTGCGCGTTTGATCGAAACCCTCTGGGAAATGAATTTCTTCGAACTGGATATCAAGCGGAGAAGAAACATAAATTATTCCTTCTGTGTTGGATATATAAACGTTTGAAAGCTTAAGCGAGAAATAACATAAACAAGTAAAAAAAAGCAAAAAATAAAACGTGCCTATCAAAAGTTTTGCAGAACCGATATGGTTACAATTATTGTGTGTGTGAAAAGCTGCGAAGACGTGCGTTCTTCTCGTTGACATATATATTCGTTTGAGCTCGAGATTCGTGTCCCAATTTTAATTAATTCCCTCGCGTCTGAATGTATTTAAGATAAGAAAGATGCGTAAAGTACCAAGATATCGAAGTTATAAGAAAACTTTGAGACGATTAAAGGGAAGCTGAAAGATTTCTTGACTAAAACGAGTTATACTTCGTCTCACCCTACGATGGACTAAAGGCAAAAGCTACGGACCCCCAGATCCAATCACGAGCCACTTAACAATTGCCTGGTATTTGGCTTCATTGCACGTGTCGGTGTCCGCATCTAATGGGGATGGGCGGACAGTGGTTCGAATTGAATAGCACTGAGTGACTCACCAATTTTATACCGCTAAGAAAGCCACAACATACAGGCTCTTTGCAGTGTCGAAGCTAAAAATGATGCAGCATTTTTTTATTCGGAGCATTATTTGTCCACCTTTAAACAATGTTAAGCATGCCATAGTTTAGCGTGTACCGTGATCGGATCTGAAGGCCTGTGACTTTGACCATCCATCGTAGGATGAGACAAAGTATAGAGGTGAATTTTGGCATATTTTTTTCCCGTGAACCTGAATGTCACGTTCGTTTTTCCCGAAAATAGAACTAAACACGAGAAAACAGGAAACACCTCCGACCAGTCATGACTTCATACTAAGATCTTTGGGCCGCCAAGCGCGTGCCGCTCGTGTGGGCAGGGCGTGCAATTGCAAGCTTGCCAGGTATCAGGGGTTTCCCCAGGAATTTAAATTAGGGAGGTGTCTAAATTTTTAGGGGGGGGGGGGCTTTGAGAATAGAGGAGTTGTTGCGAATTAAGGGGGTGACTTCAGAAAAACAAAGGGGGAGGGGTGCACACCTCCCCCCCCCCCCCCCCCCCGTAGGGGGTGTGTAGGGAAATCACTGCCAGGTGTATTCTCAGGCACTGACACCAGCCGTGACGTCTCTTTCTGACCTTTTCGAAAACAGCAAGAGTGCGCGTGCATAGATTTCATAGGCGTTCTAAATGCGCGAGTTTCAAAAAAAAAAAAAAAATTCTAATATGACGTTACGCCCCGGGAAGGAGGGGCCTCAGCGGTATCTTGAAAACTAATTTCTGCAGCCTCCGCGCACCAAATCGAAAAAAAAACTCGATATTCGTGGTCCTGGGACCTGGAGGCCAAATGAAGACGATGAAAATGTTTTTCCTCTAATACAGAACCGCTTCAGTTTCCATTTAGGTAGGGTAGGCTGTTATAATCAACAATGCCAAATAAAGACCGCAAATATTTGGAACCCTTACTATTATACGTATAAAGATAGATTAAGGTTTATGCGACGAATATTGAGATACACTCTCAAATAACCTCAGGTTGATGCCGCAGAGCCAATTTAAAGTTCATAACGGAGAGCCAGTTAAGAGCCGACTAAACATTCCGGATCCCTAACGCCCTTAACGGGAAGTCTATCGAAGATGTTCAGTGTTTGCGTACTTCATGAATCAATATATAGACAGTCCTACTCTTCTCGCTTCTACACACTTCCGTATTCCTGTTAGCTCTAGCTCTTGAAATCGTTGAGTATTTTACCCAGGTCTTCATCACAATTTGTCACCTGTATCACGAATCTAACGTGCCATTAATGCGACATTGATATACCTTTTTTTTTTGTACAAATTTGTGTTTTTTCAAGCTTGTATACGGTTTTAAACTTACGTATGACTTTTCAGCACGTATACCGGTGGTGAATCTGCCTCTCATGCTTTGGGTTTTACCGCAAAGGCCTTATGGCCGTTGGTAAGCGGGTGAAAAATAAACATTCGATGGAATTGAATTGAAAGGCCGATCGGCATCACCTTCAAAAAGGTCACGCAGCCACAAGACTGGTTCATACATTTACAGTTGTGGGTCACCGAGTGTGTATTAGCGGCTCATGGCGGTTTCTTAGACTCTCGGTGGCCACATAAGCGAGCATTTCTCACAGGTAGTGCTTAGATTTAATCTCGCAAATACTGAAGAAAAATAATCTTCAGTCTAGTTTAACGTTCGCGTAAGAATAAACTGGTTTCCACTTGAAATGGAGCTCAGCTCGCGTCCTCTAGTTGACTGGTGCTTCCCTAAAACTCATTGTGTTAAATCATTAACAACTGATTTCACCATGTCACTCTTGGGGTGGTTATGATCCAGACTCGTGGCAACTGTTGTTATCCGTTTGCATTAAATGACTGCCAACTCCTGGTTAGGTGAGTTGGTGAAGCGCTCCGCTTGTCTCGGAGAGGTCTCAGGATCCAGCCCCGAACCAGGCGGATCTCTTTTCAGCGACCACCAGTTCCCTAGAGGGCGGAAGACGCGCCCCATTCCAGGCGGAAGCCACTTTACGCAAATCTGCCCCACCGTGCGAACTTCCCCTATAACTCTTTGTATCAAATAGTTATATGTTGATCAGAAGTGTTCCCGTGCTACCTGACAGATGTTCTCCCGTCGTAAGCGGACTCGTGCAGTTCCAACAAAGCCAGCTTCACCCAAACGCAAATGTGTGAACAAACCTTCGGTGTTAAAAAAAAAAAAAATGAAAGGTAGACACCTTTCTGTGCTTGAGGTGGAGTCTCCATTGAAACACAGGATCGATCGCAATAGTCTTTGACTAAATTAATTGAAAAAAAAAGGCTAACGATTCGTGTTCAACACCTATCGCGGAATAGAAAATCGAATACTTCCAGAAGCTTTGGAGAGTGTAATGAAACATTTAAAAAAATATTAAAACAACAAAAACTTTGCAACAGTTTTTTTTTTAAAGAAATTTATAGTTTAAGCTTTGGAGAATGTAGTGGAACATTTTTGCTTTAAAAAATACGACCTTAAAAAAAAAACGCTCGCAACAAACTTCTTTTTTTTTTTTTACGAAACTTAAAGCTGATAGCTGTAGAAGAATAGGACTGACCTAAAGCGTGTTTTACTTATTTTTGTTATTTGCTTTTAGAAATGAGAAGAGTATCGACAACTTTACGGGAAGGGCCTGATCAAAGGAATTTTCCGCGTCGCCGACAAAGGAGCTCTTCGTTCGGCCTAATGGAGTGCATGCGGCTAATGAGAACTGAGCTTCGTTCATTTCCATATCTGGTCCAAAGTGAACTTTAAAAAAAAAACACATACAGGACAAAAAAACGCATACCTTATCTAATATAGCTTCCTCTTTGCGTATACATTACATTAAAAAACAAATTTATAATGTTTTTTTTTTACCTGAAGTTGGTACGATACTGTGACGCCATTAAACCAACGAATGTGCAGTGATAATGCACAAAAAGCGGTGTAGCAAAAAAAAAAAAAAGAATGGTTCACTGGCACATGCCATTTCCTTTACAAAGAGAATGCACGGAAACACGCCTTTCGTGACAAAAGGTTCTACCCGTGTGAACACTGTCATCCTTATCTATTGAGCGTCTACGAGATAAGGATAAGGATACGCTGAACCTCCTTTTTTCATTTTTTACAAATGTAGTAATTATTGTAGTAGACCTATGTGACAGACATGTTGTTAACACGAAGTTAGAGGTGTAAAAACACGAAAGCTAATATCTAAACGTATACGTTGTGGAGACGTGAACTTAACAACATATGAATGCATTATACCGGCATGCCGTCGTATATATTCTTACTGCGTTATGCATGCACAGATCCCAGGTTTGCAGTCGTACAGCACTGGCTAAGGTTCTCATCCAAAGCGTGAACCAGGGTTGCCACGCCCTGTCACACAAACCTTAGGCTCTTTATAGGTCTAACTAGAACTTTGATTGTGGTATGTTGATTTTTTGACAATTATATAAAAAAGCGAACGTAATTAACAACGCTTGAAATTCATGTTTGATTAGTGCTTACACAATTTTGAAATAAAAACATTTAATAGAATGGCACAAGAGACCGAGCAACGGTCACAAATATATTTGGACAAATCCTTAACGTGAACATATAATTTATTGAAAGGCTGCATCGATTAGGAAGAGGAGGTTCGGACCGCCCGAGACCCATCATAATAAAACTTTAAGAATTCTACGAAAATATGAACATTTGGAAAAAAACTGCTTTAGACTCAGACGGACTGACTTCTCGATTCGTGAGGCTACTCGGTGGCAACTAGACAGGTAAGAAAGTTATTGTGGGACAGTACATCCGACGTTAGGCGGGACGGAGCTAAGGTATCCCTGATACACAACAAACTCAAGATCGGCAAAGAACACTTCGCCGCGGGATGCGACAAAAAAAAATGCCAGGATGAAGCTCCCTTCCCGTACACGGGAACGCAATTCCCAAACATGACAAACATATCACAAGAAAGAACTATGCTCGAAGTATTGTGAACAAGGTCGCACTCCTTAAAAGCCTAATAGTAACTTACTCGCCGGATATAATCGTAATAACAGAATCATGGCTCCGTCCAGAGATCGGTCATCACGAAATTTGTCCACCAGATTTAGGTGGTAGCCTAAGAGAGAGAGAGTTAGCCAGGTGGCTACCGGATTTTACGCAAAGACAGAGAAGGTCGACGGGGGGGTGATATCAATACATGAACCTCAAGTAACGAAGAAAACAACGTTAACTTCAATAAATAATCCACAGGTCAGCTGTTCATGAGCCCACAACAGACCCTTTCCGAAATTTAGTGCCATCTCATGGTGGTCATATTCTGGTGCGCCTGCTTTCTCGTAAAGCACTTGGGAGAACCAAACGCTCTGCAATTATTTTAATGTTCGAAGAATTTGCATCTTCTACTTTTGACATTGTTTATCTTGTCACAAAGAACAGAAAACACATCTCCTTCCTTCGAGATGTTGCGATTCCGCCGCGTAATTGCGAGGCAAAAGCTTGAATGCTTCCCGACTTGCAGCCGCGAGCGGCGGCCATGAAGACCACGCGGCGTGACGTCAAAGGGGGACTTGTAAAAAGATAGCAAGTTGTGCAAATACCTCCTCGATAAAAGGTAATTTTTTTTTAATCTTGTCATTCCAACATAAATATAAATGCGTCAAAAAGCTGGTATCACCGCCATGTAGGAATGCTTTCGCATTCCTACACGTAAGCAATTTTAAATTTCTCTACCGATTTTTTTTGTGTTGCCTCTTTTAGGTTTGGCACATCGTCGCACAGTTTCTTCTATTTGTGTTTTTCATAAAATTGATCACCTTATCCCACAGTTCAAATTACAGCTAATAACCACCCTGTTCCCTACTTTGTTTCAGCACGCCTCGATCGTCGTCACAAGGTCGGCGTCCCGTTTCGCCGCTCTAACGTTTACTATGGCTATTTTATTCCCAAAACTTCCAAAGACTGGAACCGCTTACCCGCATCGCTCACGTCAATTAATGCCCACGCATTTGTTTGTAGGTACATCTATTACCGATTTCATGTTTCCTGTTGTTTAAGTATCGCATATATTGTTCATTTTGTGTTACTTTACAATTGTTTCCACTCCCCTCTGCAATACCCTGAAGATAAAATACATAAATAAATAAAATGTCTAAATAGCAGCCTCGTTTTTCGTCTACCTCCCTCCATAGTCTGCAGTGATTGGCTCTTTCGGGTACGTTGTGAGAAAGTAGGCGCACTGCTTTGCTTTAGGATGTATCGCAGAACTGTCGAAATTAGAGGGGTGCTAGCGCAACGTTAAATCAGAGAAGACCCAGATTCTCGTTTTTTTTCTCTTGTTATCTTCTTAGTTCGCGTTGGCCACAGTTTGAAGGGAGAGAACGCCTCTAGAAAACACAACTTATGGCCACAAAGTGCCGCCGCTAAACATACTTTACTCTTTTTTTTCTTAAAGCTTTTTTCGGTCCATGAAAACATGGGGGGGGGGGGAGGCATCTGGAGCCGACGTCGATCGTTGCCTGGCGCGTTTCCTTCATCGCTCACTAGTGAGTAACTTTTTAGGTATGACTGGTGAAAGTAAAGGTTTAACCATTGCGCCGTGAAGGGCTCTGGAACGTGGAAGCGTCAGTACATTTTCCGTCTGCCGGATAATAAACAAGAATGTATCTCCAAAATCACGCTCCAAAACAACAGTACCGAGAGAAAAGAGAGGACCGTGGTTCTCGGTCCTCGTAAATCCACTTTGCATCGCAGATGGCTCAAACTCTCTGAGAATATATGACGCTAGGGGTTGGGATAAAACGCAAAAAGTTTGGGAACATGACGTTACCTGGATCAAGAAATCTAAGAAAAAACCGAAATTTCTTTAAGAGCCAGCTGGCGTCCACGCAAGACTTTAATTGTCGTACCTATAACCGAGATTGCGAGTTTTCTGCTAGAAATATATATATATATATATATACAGGCGATTCCCGAGCTTCAAACGAAATTGCCATCGCGGTATTGGGGGATAAGAGCATAGATTGACGAGTCACAAAACTAGAAGCCGGAACGTAATACATCAAGTTTTTTTTTGTTTTTTTTTTATAAGATGTTAGTTACCCTAAAGGCGTTCAGACTTGTTAATACTTTTATTTTATTTTACTTTATTTGAAAGTCTTAGATTTGTTGCTTTAAAGGGTCACTACTATAAATCTCCAGATTGATTTTTATTTTGTATTTCTTTCGGCGCAAACTTAGCTTGGGTGGGTGTCCCGCAAGCATCTTAGAATACTCCAAATTTCCATCATACCTGGTCTTCGTTTTCAATAAGAAAGGTGACCAAACATCGCTACCAGCTCCTTTTTCCGGGATAGATCTCAGAAAAAGAGGGCGTGAAGCGATGCTTGCTCGTATTTCTAATAGAAAAGATCGGAGATGACTGTAATTTTTAGTTTTCTCGGATGCTTAGGGAAAACAGGCATGTCGCTATATTTGGTCACGTTTTAATAGGGGTAGACGCCACGTGTGATTGTGATTTCCGAATTTCTAGAATGCTTCGTGCGCGTGAGTTGTGTTTTGGAGATAAAAAAAAAAAAAGCAAAGAAAAAAAAACTCTTCACAGTACCGCTTTAAAAAAAAAAAAATCACTTCAGTTTTTTTTTCGTTTGCCGAAACTACAACAAAACATTTTCTTATCCAGGTTTTGGACTTTTATATCTTCGCTTAATTTTTAGGCATCCTGTTTCTCTAAACGTTGTGATCTAGGGCGAGTGCGAAGAGTGGCAAAAACTCCGCACCACTACGCACGCATGCTCCGTTCACTACATTCACTGCCTACGCGCTTTTTTTTTTTTGTATATTATCTTCTTCTTTCTTTCCTCTATCTCGAATTCTCGGGAATTCCAGTTCTTTACGCCAGCCGTTAGCCATTCCCCATTTCCATCTTCTTTTTTTGGGCAAGCTTTTTTCTTCCAAGAATGCATTCTGACGAGTCCAGGAAAATGCGCTGAGCGATAGCACACCGTCGATTGCGTTCAATTATCTTCGCGCCCGGCGAAGCGCGCACTATTTTTGGGGAAACCTTTGCCAACGAAAATGCTCTTCCTTTTTTCCTTTTCTTTTACGCGTAAAGTTTTTATTTTTTTAAATTCTATTAGAACATTGAGTTTTGCGGTTGCATTCCGGCTCCACGGTGTTCCTCGGATTACGTGCGGCGCAACGAGCAGAGCCAATGCCACCTCGAAGACAAGGCCTGCATGCGTCTTTCCCCACAAAACGTCGACACTAGTAAATCCACGCGGCGCGGCTTAGCATCGCGTCAGCGTCGCCGCAAACGCGTCTTGCAGCGCCTCACAAGGAGTGCGGCGACGCCAAAACACGACGCGTCTCTGCCGCCTTGCGGCGACTGCCGCGTCCACTGGAGATGACGTCATGGGCCGGCCTTGTCGTTTGGGTTAGAGCTCGCGGTGTTTGTATCGATTTAGTTTCGTCTCGAGAGCTTCGCATTATTTCCTTCGGTGGCTGTTGACGCATAATTTAGTTTCGTATTCGTTTCATTTGTATCCACGCATCTTTTTAGCTGTTTTAAGAAAGAGCATGAAACAGCGCGGCTGTCGTGTTTTCTGAGAAGGAATGTGCAATCTTCGCACGTTCTGACTCGAGTGTTGATGGTGGTGTATCGAATAAAATGATTGTCTGCGTAGAAACGATATATCAGACTGGTCTATAAAACAAAACATCTAAAAAATTGAGGCATGGGATAGTCTAACTATAAAACAATGATCTATATTAGGAAGTATTAGTAGGTCTTACTGTTAACTCCGATAACAATTCCCGATAACGGTACAATGCATGGGCAAAGGCGTCGGTGGAGCGTCGGGTATCGTTATCGGAGTTATCAAACGATTTACTATAATGTCCTATTTATCCTCAAGCTACCTCGTTAAGTTGAAAAGACTAATCAAAGACTCATTATGTAGGGCTCAATTTTTAAGAAAATTAAAGTATTTCACAACGTTGTAAACTTTATCAATCCCCTTGTTAGACCTTCGATAAGAAAATGATTTATACGCCTGTAATCGAATAATGGGTGATAAAAAGATTGCGATTTAAGGCACTCTGTACTCAAGGTGAACTGACTTCAGAGATCATAATGTGTCGAATCGGGCTCATTCATTCATTCATTTATTTATTTATTTATTTATTTATTCATTCATTCATTTGTTCATTCATTTTATTTCATTTTATGTTATGTTACGTTATTTCATTCTAATATATCTTACAACAATATACAATCAGTGGTTGGACCGATAGCCATAAAAACTAGTCTGGAGCTTAATAAAAGTTTAAACGGATTACTTCAAGCCGCCTTTCTTCTATTTTATTTCATTTTTATGATTTTTTTAACAGTTACATCATTGCCCACGTCTTACGCCAGCATACGAGAACGAAGTTTAATCGGTACAGAAGGTTGAATTCAAAGTTTCTTTTCTAGTGTGTTTCTAATTCCAACTTCTCTACACGAAAGTATCTATCGATTTGTCGCCCACAAAAGAGCAATACACTTTTCCGAGACGAAGTTGAACGAGAGAGCAAGTAATCGAATTTTAGCGTATTTTGTATTAGGTTGCTTTTTTTTTTATAGTATATGTTCCGTTCGATCCTCGAGTTGAACGAGCACTCTTCCATTTCAAAGGAGGATTACGGGATTGAGAGAAAAGAAAAAAAGTATTGTATCGCTAATCCGGAACTTGTTTCCACCCGTGTTCGCTTTAGAGTCGATGGTGTAAAATAAGAAATCAAAACAGACAGAAAGAAAAAAACAGAAACTTTCTGAAGTGGACTCTTGCTGTCAAAAGAAGTTCCGGAGGAAAAGCTTCTCTTATGACTAATCTTGGTGCTGCCAGCGTCTCGAGATCTCTTAAGTATATAAAACTCCTTGTCAGTTCTCTGCTCCGGCTTCAACAGGAAAATTCGCGTCGTAAGAACAGCTTCTCCAGGCGGCAGAAGATTAGCCGGGGTCTGGAAAGAGCCTTTAGATGACGAGCAAGCATAAACGAACGCGCGTTGCGAAGTGGCCGAAGGACCGGCCTTATGGGGAACTGGGTACTTAGTGTCGGAGCTTCAAGCGGCCGTGAAATGTTATTCCCGCGGACTTAGGCATGATCACTTCGTCGCTCGTTCGTTTTCGTACGTATCCCTTCGGTTGGGTTGTTTTTGTTTTGTTTCTACTGTTTAAAATTATGTTGATCACGAGCTTTATGTCTTTCGATTCGCTCGTGTGCGCGTTGTGTGAAAATACGATTATGAGCTTGGTTCGGCTTAGCACCGCGCGTCATCGATTGATGGAAGGACTGCTTAATAAAGAATGTATCTTTCTCGTAATATCATATATTCTCAAACCTTGACAAAAATAAGAATGTATGACGAAGATTAGCCATTTATTTTGTATAATTACGTATTTTTGCTAACTCCAGACGGCACTCAAAGAAAATGGTTGCTCTTTGAAAAAAAAAAAAAGAAAAAAAGAGAGAAGCTGGTAATTAAGAAAGTGTGATAGGAGTGACGTGCCTCGAGTGAGGAGTTAATACTCCTTGCTACACTCAGGAGACTTAAGTAAAAATGACCCCTCATGATATATATATATATATTAATTGTGTTGAGGTCGTGCTTCATGTTTTTCGATTTTTTCGTTTTCGCGTTGTGCGAAATGCGACTATGAACTAAGTTATGCTGAGTACCGCATCATCGTTTGGCGGAAGGACCGCTTAGTAAAGCAAATTATCTTTCCCTTATTATCGTAATTCTCAAACCTTTACATAACCAAAAAAATGTATGAAGGAGAGTGTCCATTTAATTCGTATATTCACGTATCATCTCTGACTCCAGACGTCACTTTGGAAAGAAATGTTTTATTTGTTGTAATAAAAGAGAAAAATCTGGTAATCGAAAGATTTTGGTAGTAGTGACATACATCGGGTGCAGTGTTAACTCTCCTTGCTACAGGCACTACATTCCTAGGTAAAAAATATAATTAAGTAATTCATTCGTTCATTTATTTGTGTATGTTGCTTGCTCCAACCATGGCCGATATGCCATGATAATAACGTACGACGCAAATATTATAAGATAGAAACATCCTAAATGTTGTAAAAAGTGAGTTAAAATATCCATATTCGCCTCGCACCGATATAGGTGTCGTATCAGAATCATGGGACTAATTAGAATGATTTGATAAACAAAAAAGTAAACAAAAACTCGCAAAAATCAGGGTAATAGAATAATGCATCACGGCTTTTATATACAAATATAAAGTCAAAATATTGTCGGGTTTACAAAGGCAGCTGTTGATTTCATACTGCAGAAAGCATGTTTTCTTTGCTTAAACTATAATTAAATAAAAATTATACCCCATTTAGTAGAGCTCTTTATTAAGTCGGGAATGGTTTCATTTTATTCATTTCATGTCAGGGATAAGAATAAACAATATTTATCTCGCTGTAAATACACAGCGATTCCACCGAGAATTTACACGCATTACGTACCGATTGACATCCCAGTGAACTGACAATGTTCCCCAAAACAAAATCAGCAAAAGGCTACAGAGTATTTTTTTTTTTTTGCTGATTTCCTTCTTCTCCGACAAGCACGCCAACAGAAGGACACAATGTGGCTCTTTGGCCCTCGTGGAAACTTTGACATAATACCATAAGAACAAACCGTTCACCGGACTTACAACGCAGGAACGATTTATTTTTCAATGTACGGGGTGTTTCTCCAACCCCAACCCGATCCCTCTTGGAGAAAGTACGCATTGCACAGAAAATATATATGGATGTCATATTGGTTTCTGCCAAAGAGCCTGTTTAGAAAAATTAATAACGTTCGGTACAGTTACATTCTTCATTACTTTTGAATAATGATCATTTTGATTTGTACATTTGAAGGTTCAGTTGGAAACTTTCTGAGCATCATTGAAATCCACGAAATCAGCAGAGCTTACGAAAATATAAGTCATGCACAAAGTTCACTGCGTTCCGAAAAAGAAAACTTAATTTTGACGCGTTTCTAGGTTTTGAAGTTTCTATCGTAGCGCATATTTGCGCCAGAGGTCCTGCCCCCCGTGGCCGAGGCGTGCAACTACCGCCTCGCCTCCTACGTAGAAGAGAAGAAAATGTTGCGCGCGCCAGCGAAATCAAGAGCTGTGCTGTTCGAATGGCAATAAAATAATGCTCCGAGCAGGCACGTAGCCAGGATTTTGTTTCGGGGGGGGGGGGGGGGGGGGGGAGGAGGGGGAGGAGGGGAGGGAAGGGAAGGGAGGGAGGGGGCGCCCATGACAAAATGCTGTATGAGGGCGAGGGGGGAGAGGAGGTCCCAGCAAAATGGAAGATTTCGGGGGGGGGGGGGGCCGGGCTTCATGCCCCCCCCCTCCCCCCCCTGGCTACGTGCCTGGCTCCGAGATTCTGGTGGAGAGGATAGATCGCGCAAGAAAGTCAGAACGACGAACTCTGTTTCGAATGATTAGTGGGAGGCACTAAATAAGCTACGCTTTAGAGTAACGACACTCCAGCCATCTTGGTTCTTAAAATCATGGTGGCCAGTTTTCTGAAGCTTTATCTGAAATCGCAGGAAACGCTGTTTCGTCTTCCACAAATGTTTAAATAGTTGGCGGCACAGCAAAACGATATCATCTGGGCTTCCTAACACCGCATCTAAAGCTGAGGGAGCCACATTTTTTAATTGTGACGATCGACAGTGCCGTCTGCTCTGAACTAAGCACCAAGATGGCGGCGCCCACTAGTGGATCGGGGAACGGAGTGCCGATACTCTAAGCGTAGCTCATTTAAGGTCTCTAGGTAGACCTGAAGCTAGCTGCCATTGTCTCCGCTGCACCCTTCCGACGCATTCCAATGCGAAAGCCAAACGCAGGACGCCGGCGTTCCGCGTTTTAACGCGTTCGTCAAGCGCAGTGGAGACAAAGGCAGTTAGCTTTCGGTCTACACACTAATCCTTCCAACCAGAACTCGGCGTTCTGGCGTCCTCTCTTGCCTCCTCCTCTCCCTCAAATTCTCGGCGCATAAGCTCTGTCATCCATAGTAAACCCAAGACAATGGAATAATTAAAAAGAAAAAAAAAACATACGGAACAACGATTTTCGTTCGTTGTTCCGCCCGCCAGCGTTTCCCCCTATCTTCAATAAGCTCTGGTTTTGTTACATACACCCACCATGCGAAGAATGTTTGGCGGAGAAGGTTAGTTGTGTTTAGCTTTGGCCACGGAAAAGCAGAAATGCTGGCGCGGAGATGCGTTTTGGCAGTAAACTAAAACTTCAAAACACGTTCCATTTAAACTTTTTTTTTTAGGCGAAAGCATTAACTGTCCTATGGTGCGAAGCCGGCGTTGTCTGTAACTGCAAAGCGAGCAATACATTCCCATTGGCTGCGACGCGTCATATCAGATGCTTCTTCACGGAAGCCGGCGGGACCGCTCAAGGTCAAGGCGGCTGCGCCTCAGAAATAGAACTGAAAGAAAAGCACAGCAACGCCGACGCATCGTCACGGAAGCCGTGGAGCCGGAGGGGGCGCCGCGCCTGCGCAGTAGGGGTCCTGGGGAAGCGTGATGTCACTGCCGGAGCGTAGTGTGAAAAACGAAGACGTGGCGCGCTGCTTGTAGGAATGCGCTGCGTGTAGGAATGCTTTCGCATTCCTACACATAAGCAGTTTTAAGTCTCTCTGCTGAATTTTTTTTCGAGTAACAGCTAATCATTTTTTTTTTCGCAAGTAATCGGGTATTCAATTGAATACTTTTTAACCGAGAGTATTTGTAATTTTAATTGAGTTTTTTTTTCTTTTTCGGAACGCTATAAAATGCTTTGTGACGTCACGCGGCGTTAGGTCACGGTGTAAAGTCGCGGTGCAACGTGATATCATAACGTCACGTGACGTCACATAACCTACCGTCACGTGACGTGGTCACCTGACGTGACGTAGCGGTATCAAGTCGTGGTATCACTCGCTACCATGACGACACCTGACCCGAAGTTTCATGACGTCCGGCGATGTGACGTCAATTTCTTCCCTAAGTTAAGCGAGCAAAGTATTAAACTACATTTTCCTCGCTCCCCGTAAACATTGTTTCAAGTCTTCTAAACAAATTTAAGCGATGGCTTCATAAATGCTGCACTGCATACATTAGAGAATTTACCAAATAAAAGCCGCTGAAAAAGATTTAAATTAACGTCAAACATTTTTTTCTTTTTTTTTTTTTTGCAGAGAAACATTGTTGTGAAATTTAACTAGGATTACAGCGAGAAACTAAAAGTAACATGGGTTACAGTAAATTTAAGCCAGCACCTCGCTCAAATCCTATTTAAAAAATTCACCAGGCATTACAAGAAGAAAGGGCGTAAAGAAACGGTGCTTCTCCCACGGGTTCATAGAAACGCAATCCCGCAGTGAATGTGTTGCCACCAGCGGTCGCTAGCTCAATCCCTCGTCCTCACCCGACTTCGCGCGCGCGGATTGTCGGCGGCACAATTCTACCGAGAAATGCATAATGCATGACCGTGTGGTTGAGTCGCAGGCGCAGGCTGACTCCTTTTCCTCTCGGATCTCCTATTCAGCGGAGAACAACTTCAATGTAATACGCAAAAAAAAAAAAAATGCGAGTCGACAAAGATTTAAGCGGGCAATGTGAGGAGGGGAGGGTGGTCTCATCCGCAGCTCCTCGCCTATCTAGGAAGGAACAAACGAACAGGCGGGCGAACAAAGGGCCCGGGTATTTCTTTTCCCGTGGAACTTTATGAGTTCCAAGTCCCAGCAGCAAACAAGGGCTTGGTCTTACAAAAAATATAAAATGAACTTCCGAAAAAAAAAAAAAAACGCTTCTTTTGCTTTTGCGCGGCGGGAGGTGTCATATAGACCCTTTCTTCAAGGGCGCCGCCATCTTGAATTGTCGTCAATTCCAGTATAGGCGAAAACATTGTTTAGCCGTCGCCACGCCAGTATGGGCAAAAACATTGTTTTGCCGTCGCCACGCCTGTAGAAGACACTTAGGATATAAGCGTAACCGTCACACATTATCGTTTTGCCTCCCCCTTATTTTTTACTAGTTACAGGTTGAAACGTTTTAGTATTTTTTTGTCGCCCATACCGGATACGCCTATTAGGTGGCTGGGGACGAGAGTACACAGAAAAGGTCTATAGTAACAGGAGGACAACTCGCGTTCGTTCATATTTTCTCCGAGCAAATCAAGCGCCGCTTTCATTTTACTCTGCGTGGCGTAATGCAAACGAAGTGAATGAAAGAACTGGTTATGTAATGAAGACAAAGAAAACAAAATCTCCTAGATAGCAAAACCGAAATCCGCAATCACACTGCTCGTATACATCATATGCAGAAGACGCGAAGTTTCTCTACAGACATGACGACAGAATTGTCTGCGGACACGGCCCACAGATGTCCGAAGCACGTCTGATATAAAATGCTATTTTTTTTTTGTATGACCAACACGACAGGATTGTCGTACATAAAAAAGAAAAGAAAAAGAGCAATACTCAGACAGTGTTTTGCAAACGGTCCTTCGAACGATGTATTTATTAGCAGCGTGTCCGCGGATTTAGTGCCGCGTTTTTGGTGTCACTTAAAGTCACCGGATCCTGAGAAGGTCGCCGTTTTCGTTCATAAAACGAGCAGAATTTTTTCTTGACCTCACCATCCTTATGGCCAATTCGTCTGGGACCGCATCGCACCGGTGCAGTGCGGTTCGTGGTACACGGAAGGCTAGAGGGGAGAGGGAAGCTTCCTTCTCTCCCCGCCAGCCTTTCGTGTATTAAAGTGGAAAGAGTTTACTGCACTGGACGGGTGCTGTGTGCCCCAGTTGCTTTAAAAATACCTTTTTTTTATACATATATCCAGACTTTGTTTTCCACACAACGGCGGAACAAATGCACACCTTCGCATGGCCCATATGTGGCGTCTGTGCTTGGCGGCATTACATTTTTTTTTTTTTTTTTCATTTTCGAAATACTTAAGAACAGCATCATTATTGTGAGAAATCTATGGAAACAGGCTGGATTGACAAGTTGACTGCACACACAACGCCAAAGGAGCTTGTATTGGCGAGGAAGGCTTTCAGATCTCGTTCCGAACGCGACTGGTTCGGAACGAGATATATTCTTGGAAACATGGAAGATAAGAAAAGACCGAAATGGCGTTTGCCATGGCAACAGCTAGGAACCTACATAAGCTAATCGCATCGCAAGACTTTGGTCGTCTGCATGTTACTATTTGTTTGTACTCTCCCGGGATCCAGTGACTCACCTAAAGAAGGCCAACGCGGGGGTTCTTGCGTCAGCGTTCAACTCGGACTCAGGTTCTCACTCATTGAACGGGCGTCTAAACCCAAGGCTGACGCACAACTCGTGTCTAATCCGTGCCCCGCCTTCTTTAGGTGGCGCTTAAGATTCAGCACTTAAGTTCTTTTTTTTTTTTTAATCTTTACTCACTGGCACGTTAAGAAACGCAGCGAGTGTACTTACTATGCTCACGCGTCTTTGTTTCGTAATTCGTGACTCGGTGCTCTTGTCGCGATTATTGTCGCAACCTTCTTGGCTGTAGAACGATGCCTTGGGACTTGCCACGCCCTCCGTTTCTTAAATTGTCATTGACTACGGGCTTCATCGCGGTAGTATTCAGAAGGCACTGCACCATTACGCCTTCGGAACACCATTGACTGTCCCGTATTTAATCGACGCGACCAATAAGAAGAACGATCGGTGTATCGTGAATATATCGAGTAGTCTATTATTGATCCGCAGCCCATGAGATATTGCGCATTAGCCTTTAGGAACGCCGAGAAACGAATTAAAAAAAAACGAGAAGTGTGGACACAATAAACAATGCCGGGGTTTTCTTAAGATGTCGGTAACATATGCGAAACGCACATACTACCGTTGTAATACTGCACTAGAGTTGCGCGACGCGAGCAAATGTTATTTTCGGTGTAACAGGCCAATAATTCATTTTCCGGTGAAAACGTTAATACGTCGGATCACTCGCCGGACTAGAATGGGCTGAACCATTTCCATAGTTCGCAGCGAGATTTTCACTCCAAGCCCTTTGCGATGGGAATTTTTTTCAGAGTGTCGTGATCCACTCACTTAAGGCGATACATGAAACAAATGCCAAACTCTCGCACAAAGATAGCCATAGTCACACGCACACACACACACACAAACAAACACACACGCACACGCAGACACACACACACACACACGCACACACGTTGGGTCGGACAATTTTGCAACCGGTTCCATCGGAGGGCGAAAAAACTCATAACGTGCAGGCTGTACGAGATCGTGCATAGTCTGCCTCGTTCCCGCATGACGACAGAAGAGACGCGTCCGGACTGGCGACGACGCAATACTCGACGTGAGCGGCATCACCCTCCATCAGCGAGCGTGGAAGTTTGCTCCTGACAGGTCGCCGTCTGCACGGCCCCGCGACGACGTCTTTCTTCCACGACGTCGCGCGGCAGGTTGCGGAAATGGAAGCGAGAGCACCGCCGCGCGTATCACTTACGGACCGCGACGCGCAAATGGAATTGGAGAGACGCCGGACCGTCCTCGAGCCTTTTCAGACGGAGAGGAAGCGCCATTTTTCGTTGTGCATTTACGCTACTTTTTTTTTGTGAGCGTGTGTATGGTCGTGTTTCGTGCATATATGCGTGTGCTTGCTCCGTGTGTGTGTGCGTGTCTGTGCGTGCAGGTGTGCGTGTAAAGACGCAACGACGCTGCTCATACGTCATCCAGAAGACACGGCTGCACACAGGATGCCAGAATTTCCCGCGGACAGGCGCCAAGCAGTGTTCTAAGCATGTTTGCTTCATACATGCGTATACTTCGAACATCTCTGCAGACAGTATATGTGTATGGCCAATGTGACCGTCGTACGAGGAACGCCTCAGCCAGTGTCTGCAGATTGTCTTTTGTATGTTGTATTAGCAGTATGACTGGGGCTTAAGTGTGCGGGTGTTTGCGTATACGCCTCACGATGCATGCATCTTTATATCTGACTGTGTACGCCTGTGTGTCTGCTTGAGCGTGTAGGTGCGTGTACACGACTGTGCATGCTGTTTGTATCTGTTTGTATACGTTTGTGCATGTGCGTGTTTCACAGCATGTGCGTGCAGGTGTGCGTGTATGTGCGTATGTCTATGTTTGTGTCTGCGCGTGTGACTCGATCACTGTGTACGCATCTGTATTATACTCTGTCTGCAGTGCTGGCAGTGGGGAAACGCATTTCCTTCATGTGCCTTTCTGTTTGTGTGTGCTTCTTTTTCATGTGTATGTGTGCGTTTCTGTGTCTCCGTGCGAGTCTGTCATGTGTGCTGTTCGTGCGCGCAGGTATGTTTGTAGATGTGTGTTTGACTGTTTTTGTCTGCATGTATGTGTGTGTCTCCATCCGAATCTGTTGTGTGTGCTGTTTGTGTATGCCGGTATGCTTGTATATGTGTGTTTGTCTATGTCTCTGCATGTATGTGTGTTTCCGTGCGAGCCTGATGGTTGTGTTCTTTGTGCGTGCCGGTATGCTTGTATATGTGTGTTTGTCTATGTCTCTGCATGTATGTGCGTTTCCGTGCGAGTCTTTTGATTGTGTTCTTTGTGCGTGCCGCTATGCTTGTATATTTGTGTTTGTCTGTGTCTCTGCCTGTAGGCGTGTCTCTGTGCGAGTCTGTTATGTGTGCTGTTTGTGCGTGCCAGTATGCTTGTATATCTGTGTTTGTCTATGTCCTGGCATGTATATGTGTCTCCGTGCGAGTCTGTTCTGTGTGTTGTTCGTGCGTGCCGGTATGATTGTATATGTGTGTTTGTCTATGTCTCTGCATGTATGTGTGTTTCCGTGCCAGTCTATTGTGTGTGCTGTTCGTGCGTGCCGGTGTGCTTGCATATCTGTGTTTGTCTATGTTTGTGTCCGTGCTTGTTTGTTTCACTCTACATGCCTCGGCATTTTTGTCTGTGTGTTTTCGTATATCTGCGTGTACCCGTATTTGTGCGTGAACGTGTGTGTATGTGTCTATGTGTATGTTTGCGCCTGCAAGTGCCTCACTCTATATGCCGCGGTATTCGCCTCTCTGTTTCTGTGTCTGCATACGTGTATGCGCGTGTGTGCTTGTTTTTTGTGGTCGTTCGTGTTTTCGTTCGTGTGCATGTGGACGTCAATGTTTGCACGTTTGTGCCTGTAGGTGATTGTGTGTGTATGTATGTGCGTGTGGATGTCTCTTAAGCCGGGGTCACACCGCTTACACATCATACAAAAAGACAGTCTGCATCCAGATTCAAACGTGAGTCACCGCGAGATCTGAGCTTCGAATGCCGCCTAGCAATGAGTTCGAGGAGCAAACTTGGTACCCGGCATTCGAACCACGGATATCGCGGTGACTGTGTGTTTGCGGACTGTCTTTTTGTACGAAGTACGAGCGGTTTGACGGGACGAGACACAAGTCATGTGTCACAATTCAGTTTCCCCGCTAAATTTAGTGGAGAAACTGAATTAGTGTTGAGGTCACGTGGCGTGAATTTTTCAGCTAAATTTAGCGGTGAAACTGGGAGGAGGGGAGGGTGCAGATGAGGGTGGGAGGGTACGAAGGAGGGGAAGGGGAGGGTACGCAGGAGGAGGAGGGGATGGTACGCAGGAGAAGGAGGGGAGGGTACAGAGGAGGATGAGGGGAGAAGAGCAGGAGGGGAGGGGAGGAGGAGAGGGCACGGAAGATGAGGAGGGGAAAACCCTCCCCTCGGTACCCTCCCATCCTCCTCCTCAAGAGCTGCGCTCTAATTTCGCCTTGCAGAGATTTGTAAACGTCTTTCATTTTTTGAGGAACAAACTGCGAAATACCGAACCAAAAAAAAAATACTTTGCGCTTGGATTTGAATTTGTCCTCAAAGTTCCTAGGTTTAGACCTCCCGTCCAAAAGAAAAGTGCTTGTTGGTGGCCTCAGAGCACGTTTTCTTTACTTATGTCTAATAGCGCGGTCATTTAAGTGGAGAAAAAAAATGGCCGGGACTCGCTACCCTAAGTTTCTTGGATTCTAAGTGCATATAATATCTCTAAACATTGTAATAATGTTGGGGATGGGTTTCTGGAAGTTCGGTCGACTCCCATACTTAAAGGAGCTCTGCAACAATTTCAGTGCTTTGCTTAAATAATTTGGGAATGGGTGTCTCGACCTTTCTGCAGTAAAGAACAAAAAAAAAACCGCTTTTGCCTGCATGTCCTAGCTTTTATTTAAAAAAAAATGGACAAAGATTGCGGTTTTCGGCACCTCTCAACTCCTTCACTATCTTCCGAGCCACGTGCGCTGTGACATCAATGGGGGTCGTGCGGGGTTCCGGTGAAACTCTCTCTCTCTAAAGCCATCAGTGAGCAGCGAGAACTCATCCGCTCGCAACCGCGTGACCACGTGCTGGCGCAGCGCGAACAACATGGTAAAAAGAGGAAAGTCTCATCCGGGTCCGACCATCCCCGTCCGGCTCCGCCCCCTTCCCCCTCCGGCTTCTGGCGGCTATTCGCGGTAGCAGAGAGAGCTGGCGGTTTTGTAGATCTCGGATAGATGGCGCCACTAAAACTCCGTATAATAAAAGTTTTGTCGGTGATATCAAATTTTTGACGCATTCGTATTCATGTTGGAACGACAAGATTTATAGAAAAATAACCTTTTATCAAGCTGGTATTTGCACAACTTCCTATCATTTTACGAGTCTCCCACTGACGTCATGCCGTGTGGTTCTCATGGCCGCCGCTCGCGGCTGCAGGTCGGGGAATATTCTAATTTTTTGCTTCGCGATTACGCGGCGGAATCGCAATATTTCGAAGGAAGTAAGTGCGTTTTCTGTCCTTTGTGACAAGATAAACAGTGTCAAATGTAGAAGATGCCAATTCTTTCCACGTTAAAATTTTTTCACAGCTCCTTTAATAGTCGGTGACAGCTTAATTATGAAATGAAATCCAGGGCATGGTGTTATTGTGTTCATGCCCAACACTCTCTACGCCCTTGTTTATTCAGCTGTCAGTGATCGCATACACACACGGATCCAGCGCAAAACGAAACGAATGTAACTGAAGCTTCTAATCAGCTGTCCTGTGAAGAGGGCAGGGGTCAGATGAAGCGAGAAATTAAAGCCACTCCCTCGAGAGCGCCAACCGTGTTCGGTTCCGGCAGGTTTCACCAGCGGATAACACGGCCCGTTGACGCCGAAATTGCCTCGGACAGCGAAGCACTTTACCCGGACACCCCTGGGGGATTCCCTTCATGCACACACATACGTCTGTGCCGCTCTTCAACATCTCCTCCCACCTCATATTCCCGGACGCCCCCAAACATGTGTTTGCAGTTTCTTTAATTCTCCACGATTTTTTCCCCACCTTTTCCTGTGTTTGCGGAAGGTGGGAAACCATCCCCATCTTCCCCAAATACGTTTCCCGGTTTCACGTGAAAGTTGCCACATTTCCCCCATTACTTTTATTTTACCGTCGCCACTCTCCCACAGCTGCTCCTAGTTTGTTTTAACAATTTCTTCCCTACCTCGCGCTTCCCCAACTTCCATCGTCACTTCCCTTATTTTTTTCCTTATGTTATTTCAATTCGCTCCGCTTTTCCCAGTTTCTTCGTCTCATTCTCCCGTGTTTCTTTTTCCTCATTTATTCATTTTTATTACTCCAGTTTACTTTCGCAGGTTCTAACGCACGTTTCCTTGTTTCCGAATTTCGCATAGTTTAGCTAGTTTTTTTTTATCCCAGCTATAGTCATTTGCATAGCAAGGAATAGAAGGAGCATGTAAATATGACGGCATATTTTGTTTATTTCTTTGTTTGCAGACTCCATACAGCGTCTCGAGAGCATTACCGTAAAAAAGAGAGAGGGCAGGAAATAACACATTAGGGTCAAACATTAAATTCGCACGATTAGTTGTACAAAAGTGTGTATAACAATTTAATAATTTGCAGCAACTAGGCATGCTAAAAAATAGCAATTTGAGAGAAATCTATGGCGCACTTAAAAACAAACAAACTCTGCAGATGGGTCATCGAATTCCGTACAAAGATGTAAAGAATATAGAGCTTAGTAGATAGCTCCGATACCTCCGACAATAGGGAGTTTTAGGGAACCGTTTTTGCACGTTCGGTATACAGTACGAATGGGCCCTCCGATACGAACTGCGCATGTGCGAGTCTTCTGCGCTAGCGCATGTGCTGTTCGTACCGATAGGACTATCATACCGTATCCGATGTGCAAAAACGGTTCCCTAAACTTTCCCTAATGATACCCCATAACTATACGATGCCAGCGCAAAGTGGAGCACGGGCATCGTTATCGGGGGTGTCGGATCGATCTACTAAAACTCATTAAAATGAAAAGAGGAGGCTACAAGACAACTTAAAGCGCTTGCGCTGCAACACCTATCGCGGTAAGAATCACGGAACTGAAGGCCTTCTTATAGGGTGATGATGCGATCCCAAAGACTCCGAATAATTCAATTGTAAATAGCGCGTTTCGGGAGATTTACCGTTTTCGCGCCGTGTATACCTTTCCATCCTCTCCCATTTCCCTGCCCTAATTTCACGGCTTTTCCCCACCCCATCTGACTTTCGCCGTTTCTGTTTGCACGTTCCTTGGCTTCTATCTCTGCGCCGTGCAAAAGCAAAAAAAAAAAAAAAAGTCTAGGGAAGACGTTTTCCCTAGATATTTTTTCTTCTGTTGTTAAGGCTGGGTTACACGTTATGAATGCTTACGACGAGAGAACACGCTGGTGCCCTCTTTCGGGTAACCCTGGAACACTTCCGATCTGTCCATATTTCCTAATTTTTCATGTATCACTCCTTCGCCATGGGCTTGAAATAATTCTGGCATGTTACAAGCGAGCATTTTTCATAGATACAGTGCGCTTGTTCTACCTCGCAAATACTGCAAAACCTTCACTCTAGTTATACGCAAATTGAATGTGTTCTAGTTCTACCCAATCATAACGGATTCGGTCACTGTCAAGCGCAAATGTGTGAACCGTCCTTTACCGCTCTACATTTCCACTTCTCCTTCTCCATCTCCGTTTAAACCGTTTTAACTGACTTGCGCAGTTTCCGTCCGAGCGCATCCCCAGGCTCCGACCTCTCTATTTTCAGGAATTTCTCCACTCGTCCGCCCTAATTTTCCCTTCCTCGCCTTCCCTAACGGGGCGGCGCTCGCGGCAACAACTGGACACGGAGCGCCGGTTGACAAACGCCGTCTCTCGCCGCCGGCTGTCGCTTCAGTCGACAACCGGTACGGACAGAGATTAATGGGAGGGGTTGGCCCCGTGTGGCTTGCCGACTCTCTTCCTCTGACCGAATAGCAGGCCAACCCCCCCCCCCCCCCCCCCCACCCCAACCACTTTCGCCCTTATAGAAGCCTTTCGCCGTCACCGAGTTACCGCGAGCGGACCACTGCAAGATATCATTGTTTCTGATGAAAACCTTTCATTCTTTGTATGTTTGCACTGTTGCGAAGCTTGAGATTCATTTCTCTTTTTGTAGATAGAACAAGCGGTCAGAAGGGGAAAAAAGAATAGCACTCAAACGCACGCTTTCAATTATACTTTAAATAGAAAATTAAAAATTAACCGTGCGCCTATTTTACCTTAAAGCATACTTTGCAGGAGAGCAAACCATCCAGATTGTAAAAAAAAAAAAAAAAAAAAAGACGAGAGAAAGCAAATCAGATTCGGAGCTACGCTTAGAATTACATATTTTTTTCTTTGTGATGATTTAACGGAAATAGATGATGCTTCAATGCTTCAAATATATAAAACGTTATTTGTGCGTCTATTCCAGACTTGTACGGCACTGAGTAATCCAAGTACTTGTGATCGATTACGTTTTGAAGTAATTTTGTAATCATTTAGGTACATTTATTTGTAACTAAGTAATCACAAGAGTAATTTGATTTCTCCTGGAAGTATTAAAATTAGTTGTAACAGTTACTATTTTCCGGTGTTGGGTAAGGTACGCACATCTAAAATGTACTGGAAGTACAAAGTAAAGAGGGGTTATGTACTATAAGTAAAGTAGTATGTACTCAATCACAAGGTACTGGAAGTGAAGTACTATAAAGACATCGTACTTTGAAGTAAAGTACAAGTACTTTTAAACACAATTCCTTATGATGCCTTTTTATTTCCCTCTGGTGTTGTTTTTTTTTTTTTTTTTTAATTGGCATGCATTGCCCTAAGGGTGATCGGAAGTGCAGCAGTTATTTTCGGAAATGGTGAAAATATTGGATGCAGCGAAATGGCCACAGAGTAATCATTGTTGGAAATGTCACCAAATTCAGACGTCCCTCTGACTTCTGAATTCGGCGCTATACTTGCACTGGCTTACACTCAGTGGGGGTTAAACTTACTATGAGAGAGCATGACGTGAGCCATGTAGCTTCCGGAAGCAATCCTATCGTGGAGTGTCCTCTCATACTATTTTTTATACTTCTCGCTGACTCTGACCAGTCGAGAACTAGCGAGAGTTTGAAATGCCGCGGGAAACATTCCCAGTACAAACGGAGCGAGGCGCCGTTCTCTCGCGTTTTTGGTGAGAGTAGAATATTCCTCCCGGTATTTCTTCAGAGATCACAACGCATAATTTCGTGACATAAATCTAGCCATATCAACGTTTTGGATTGTACTTGAAAGTCGGGAGTACTTATTCGCAACTCCAACGCCCTATAGGTGGCGGGGCGGTAGTTCCAAGATGGCGGAAGAGACGGGGACAGATTCTCCAGGATTTCCCGTGCGCCTGCTCGCTGACGCTGGTCAGTGCGCTAAAAGTTTTTTATTTGTCCACAAATACTAAGCGGTTAGCGCAGGATCATATTACAGTTGACGGGGATGCTGTTGCGCGTTAGGAAAACGAGCATGGTGATATTTAAAAGTTGCATAAACCTCAACTTGCGAGGCTTTGTGGTGGGCGAGCGCGTTTTAGGCACCGTGCACGTCACTGTTCGTGGCAGAATATTTTAGAGGGTGATGAAGATATCGTGTTCGCGCTTTTCCTGGCCATTAGTACTTTAAAAAGTGAGCCGCGCACAGTGACCGTCAAGCTCCGGAAGAGCAGCGTTCACAGTATTGATGTCTTCGTGTCACAGGCTCGCAACTCATCGCTGACCGTCTCGGTTTTAGTGTGTTGCAACAAGGGATCAAACTGCTGTATAGTTATTGATATGAAGTTTGTTACCGCATGCCAGAGCCGTTCCGCATGCTACCGTGCGGTGTGGCATTACAAACGGAAGCTCGCGCTGCGCCTTTGAAGCACAGTTTTCAGTGCGCGCCAGGAGCATTGCCGTGCGCACTGTAGCCAACGGTATCCTGCTGTAACGCTATGCTAAAACTGCCTATGAACATAATCGGCGTATTTAGGGTTTTATTTATTGCTTTATGAGAAATAAATATTTTAATAGTATACTGTACATTTTTTGTACCGTGTTATTTGCAACGTTTCAGCCCCTCACGCCAAAACTGCCCGTTCTAAGCGGCCATCACGAACGGCTGGCTAACACACGCGCTTAAAATGTTTCGAGCATTTCTAATTTGATTTGTAATTAACCTGAAAGCTAGTACGCGTATTCTGTCTTTTTAAAGTGCTTGGAATGAATGGTCATGTTTCTTGTAACGGTTAAAACGCGAACCCATTCCCGATGTGTATTACTCGACTACCGTTGCGCGACCAGTTTTCTCCCACTTAGTGCAAAGAATAGACTTTTCGTAGACCGTACGCTAGACCTTTACATTACAAGCGTGAGCGTTTGCCGTCACGTTGAGCACAGATTGAGCTGGCGGCCATACACAAGACCAGAAATCCGCAGCGTATGCGATATTAGCCCCGTGCGCGACCGAAAGCGTCGCTGTGGTCGGCCTTCCACGATTGGCCGAACGCTGACTATGACGTCGGAAAGGGGATTTATCATCGACGGAAATAAGAGGAATGAAAGAACTTTAATTTTGACGGTGTTGGCAGTGTTCCTTTGAGAGCGCAATGATTTCAAGCTTCCACCATGCTAATAACAAACACCCTCGAACTTGTTGTTTGCAAGGTAATGACGTCACAAGGGGGAACCACAGGAGGGCGCCACCAAAACATCTCGCCGCTAATACGAAAAGTCCTCAATGAAATTAGACATCCCAGTCCTTCGTGCGACGCTGTTGCAAGGCGAAGCACAAGAATTCCTATTTTAACGCGCTCACTCTTTTTTGTTAAAACGACTTCACGCATCAAGGCCGACAGTCCCTGCATGCCACCGTTTCCGCGCCGCCGCCGCCGCTGCTGTCCCCGCTCCTCTGGTTCTCCGTTTGTCCGCGAGAGGGCGAGCGGTGGGCTGGAGTTGCGAATAGGAGAGTACCATGAAAGAATACTTAAAGTTCAAGTACATACTCAGAGAATGTACTTCAAGTAAAGTACAACTTCTCTAAGCCTACTTGAAGTAGTACTTTAAGTACAATGTACTTAAAGTACTTCCCAACACTGCTATTGCCCCCTCTTCTTCCTAATGGCGCCCTTTTGTTCGTACAAGCGTTCCACCAAATAATCGTCGAACCAATTGTCTTTGACGGGAGGATATGGTTTGCTAAAATTTATAAATTAAAAAGATAAGCAGTTTATAGTTCGGTGATTCCGATCTAATCATGTACGGTACGAAAGACCCGTTTTGAAACCGGCCTAAAAGTTGGTTTGAAAATGTTACTTAATCGGAAAAAAATGGATATATCTTCGAGTAATAATCAATTTTTTTTTTCTTCTCAAGTAATCAAGTAATCTGATTGAATACTTTTTAAATGAGAGCAAATGCAATTGTAATCGATTGCTTTCCTTGACTAACGCGTGCAGGATTAGGGACTATTCCCTAATCACCCTTACAAAAATTAGCAATGAATTTCTATTGAGTTTCTAATGTATTCATATAAAGTCAATTCAAACTCAATATAATCTCAATGTTTAATGAGTTTTAAATAAGACACTCAATATTGATTCTGTTGAATTTACTCTTCAGGAATGCAATTGAGTTTCGTGATAACATACTCAATGTCGATTTTATTGAATTTACTCATTAGGAATGCAATTGAGTTTGGTCAGAAGAATGCAATATATATTCTTTTGAAGTTACTCAACAAGAATGCGATTGCGTTTGCTCATTATGAACTCATTATATATTCTTTAGAATTTACTCATTAAGGATGCAATGGAGTTTGCTCATTTAGGACTACGTATTTATTCATTTGAATTTACTCATTAGATATGCAAACGAGCGTGAATTTAACGACTGCACCGAACGATCATTCCTTGTACCAATGTGTTTTTTGTTTTGTTTTTACTAAGGGATAGGGTATAATTTCGTCGAAACACTGTTTTTTCTTTAGACTTCCGAGGAGGGGATAGCATACTGGGAACCTTAATAAATGCTGAGGTGGTCACCGGCCAAATGAATACCTTTCATATCTAGGGTATTTATGTGTAGGGTAAGGCGGTGGAGTAGTCAAGGGGAGTGTGATTAGTGTGTTGTGAGTGCTTTATGATGTTTGTGTGCGTTTTCTTAATGTGCTTCGTTTCCTCCGTGTTCCATGCTGTAGGGAATTCTAAGATAAAAATTCCCCACGCGTTGCAGGATTTTTTAAACGCAGTTGCGAAAAATTCTATTGAAACACTATTGCCAAAAATTTATTTAAAACGCAATTGCTAAAAATTCACTTCAACGCAGTGGCCAATACCCTGTGAAGGTTCAATACGACTTTAAAAATAAAAACCTATTGAGTTTCAATTGAGACTCAACGGGGTGTATTGAGTGAATCCTTTACGCTTTCACTTAAAACTCCGTTTATTTTTTTTTTTTTTGTAAGGGCAAGCATTAACTTGAGAAGTTAAGCATGCATTTTCTGAACTTCACTGATGTCACTTCACTGAAGAAAAACAACATACTTAATATTATGTAAAAAAAAAGAGCACATTGTGCGTTTGTGGGATTGATCGGTTTTTCTTATTTTTCCTACAATCTCGCGTTATGTTTTTTTTTTTTATTGTTTTTCTTTTTGCCCTGTAGGGGTTTCGAGGGCTCGCCAAGCAGCATTCGAGTAGAACCACCTTTTTTCCCTTGGTGTCCCCAGTCACTGACGACGGAAATAAATACGCTTCAGCGTTTCGAAAAAAAAAAAAAAATATTTTTTTTTTGTTGTGCGTTAACTTTTTTGTAGTTATTGCGGTGGCCCAATCACGGTGATGTACGGCGCACGCTTAGCCAACAACGATGCGCATTAAAACAAAAAAGGATAAAGAAGAAGGAAAGAAACCCGAGGTCCGTGCGGGTAAAAATATCGAGCGAAACCAGAGCATAAATCGCATTGACTCGCGCACAATTAGATTCAAGCGGAACCGTATCATGGGGCCTCGTAGTCCGCTGAACGCATTTAGAGCTCAGGGGTTGGTCAATCGCGTGATCTGCTGGAACGTTGGTGCGCAGAAAATAACTTCAGTATCTACTTTAACTAATCTTTGTTACAAAGAAACGGCCGCGGTTAGTACGAAGCACTCTCCCGAATAAAGCATTTGACAAAACATCCCCACCAAAAGGCTCTATATAGCCGAGTGCGAGGCAACGTGTTGTTTGTATCCGAGTCCGAAATAAATAGTAAAAACGTTCGTATAATTCATTTCGCGCGGCCCTCGGTGTGACTTACAGCTAGTATCACGTACGCGAGCAAAATATCCAGGTTTGAAAATTTATGACCGGCTGAATAGTAAGATGCGTTGCACCGCGTGCACCGTGTTAAGGTTGGTTCACGCACTTGCAACGTATGGGTTGCTATTGCAAGTGCTGCGCGGCTCCAACAAGACGGGGTAAAAACCGGTTTTGTTCGAGCCGACGCAGCTCTTGCCATGGCAACCCGTACATCGCAAGGCGTTGCAGTTACACGCGATCGAACTCGACGCAAGTGTGTGAATCGGCCTGTAATCTGATCGACATTTATCCTTTGTTGTTTTGATTTTTTTTTTATCACAAACGGTAACGGCTGCCGTTGCGCGGGGCTAGCATATATACGAACGTGCGTGTCTCACGCGTGTGGTAAAGGTTTATTTTAATTTATCTTCCTCTGATATGTCATCGAGCTTTAGGCTAAGGTAGCCAGAACTCCGTGCCAGCGCGTCCGGCCCGTTGAACTGGCAAACTAGAAGTTTTATCGAAAGTAAGCGTCTTCGCAGAACCGTTCACGCGGAAGCTCTCTCAATAGGCCTTTTACTAAATTAGACAAGCAATAAGGAGCCGGCTGCGAGTGTAGTTACACGCGCTGCACGTGCTGGCGTCGGCAGCAGTCACTGTTCTAAAGCGAAAACCTACGACGAATGGCATCTTTCACAAGCATTTGTCAGCGCCTTCTTTTTTTTTTTTGTCATTTACTTTGAATTTTTCATGCGAGGAAGGCGAGCGCGTGCGGTGCGTGTACTTACATTCCCAGCATTCTCCTTGATGCTTGGGTAATTTAGCAATGGGTCTATTGAGCGCATGGGAGTTAAACCGCTCACAGTGACTGTCATACACACCAACACAGCAACACGATAACAACCAACTAAGTCGCAAGAACACCACATCACGCACGGGAAGAACGGCAGCTAGAAATGCGCCCCGCACGCTGCAGTACGCGCGCCTAGCACACAGCCATGGCTGCCGCACTATTCTATTTCATTATTATTTTTTTTATTTCACGTGCTTACCTACAGACCGAAGACCGTTGCGGTAAAACATAAAACATGATACATATTCACCAAAAATATACACACTTAAAAGTCATTTACAAGGTTAAAACTATACTCATCTGCTTAAAAGGGAGCAGATTTGTGAAATAATATATACCCTAATGTTGGAAACCTTCGTGTTTAAAACATGTTGGATTGCTAACACTAGGGCCATACTGAATAGTGACGTCATGCGAATACTTCCTATATCACGCGAAGCGGTCGCTTTGAAAACATTCGTTTCCACGAGGTCAGAAGAACCACGCTGCAAGCTGTTCCTAGTGAAGCAGAAACCAGAAAATTGAGCGGCCGCTGTTGGGAATGCCTTTGTACTATTCATGATGGAGGCAAAACCTTTTTCCAGAGCCGTATATGTAGAGAGTTTGGTCAATGGGAGGTGCGGGCAGAGCCAGGGCGTGCGGCAGACTCGGAAAGAGGGCTTGGCATGCTCTCTTGACCAACCAGAAGCCGAAAAGAATCCCCTAGCGGCGGTAGCGAGAAACAGTTCTGATCAAAGGTCTATGTTCGTAAAGGGTTTTAATAAACGCGTAAGAGTGATGTGTAGTAACTCTTTGTGGTTGAAAATAGGGTACACGTGTTGTTTTCATCACGGTCATGCAGAAAGATGTAAGAAACGAATGCGCCGCTCAACTCTGTTTTGCTCGGACAGAGTGTGACCGCTCGGACGGCAGATTCCCGGCCCTCGGCGCTTGGCGTACGGATTATGTCGATCGTTCCGCTAGTCGCACTCGTCCACCATCATTTTGGATGAGCGTGATTGAAACATCACGTGTACCATATTTTCAGTCATCGAGAGTTACTCCAATGCAGTTATCAGGTTTGTTTCTCGCGACCACCGCCAGGGTATAATTCCCGGCTTCTGGTTGGTCACATTCAAATTTCTGAAGACGCCCTGGAACACGCCCAGCCCGCTTTCGGCCAATGGCGCCTCCTCATTTGTCTCCTATACTTCCCAACGAATGGCCAAACTCTCTACATATACGGCTCTGCCTTTTTCAACGGTGAGATATATATATATATATATATATATATAACAGATCTTTCTTATACAGCGGTGTTGCAATCATGGTGCCGAATTCACGCGCAAGTTGCTTTAATAAAAAGAAACAAAAAAACATGAAAGCGTCTTTTTTTTATCCGTGTTCTATTCTTTCTCTTTTTTTTTTTTGTCTTGTCGGCGAGTCCGTCGTTCGGTATCTGGCGCCATGTGGCAGCCTTCTTTATCAACATTTAGAAGAGAGTTTTGTCGAATGCTTCGGGTGTGTGCGCCCCTCAAAACTTTCAAGCAAACTTGTTCAGTTTCGCTTGAATGAAGAACACGGAAAGTTTTTTTCTTTCATACGGATAGATATAGCACGACGAGGCTAACGCCGTCAAACGGCGCCAGCTGTAAACTGCTGAGAAGAAGAAGCAGTCACCCGGCAGGAGTGAAGGAGATGGAGCGTCTGAGACGACGGGATCGAGCATTGTTTAAAGATTCATCACGTGGTGTTTCGTTGGTATTTACTTAGTAGGTCGTACGAAGGAAACTCGGCAAGTCGACGAGATCAAAACTTGGAGGACGCTTAAGGGGGATTCAACCGCTATTTATTTGCACCCTTTTCCTCATAGATGGCGCAGAATTTTTCCGGAACAAACGAGTTGCATGTTCGCAGCTGCGCATGCAGGTCGGGCGCTCGAGGTGGGCTCGGGCCACGGGCTGTTCGCCGCCGATCTCGAGCTAAATCTTCTTCGCTCTGCGTCCGCCGCTGCCGGAAGCGGCCAACAGGCGGCGCGAGATACGAGCCAGTACATACGTAGATTACAGTGGCTTACAAAACGTAGAATAAGCTCTCATTTCCGAATGAATTCGAAGTTCCATCCACGTTCGAAATTATCGAAAGCACAAGGTGCGGCGTTGCGGCCTTTTGGACCACCACATTTAACACGCAACCGTTGTTTAGCAAAAAAAAAAAAAATCTTTTTACAGCTTAATTTAAAATTAGAAAACAAAAACAAAAAAATAAAGTGGCGGTTTTGCACTTCCTATGTCCTATATCGGCCTGCTCTTCGTTCGAATACTGGTTTGCAAACCCGCTCCCAGGATGTGTGGAGTAAAGCGCATCTATCCTGGGAAAAGTGACGCCAATCATTTTTGTGGAAATGCTCGAGACACGTGCCGCGCGCCACTTCTTGGAAGAACTAGAGCCACTGGATGAGCTGCGCTTAGAGTGTCGGCACTCTGTTCCCCAACATTGTTGTGGGCGCCGACATTTTGGTGCTTGTGCAGAGTAGACGCAACTGCCTATCGTCATGATTCAAAAGTGCGACTTCCTCATCATAAGATTCGGTGTTAGGAAGCTCATATAATATTGCTTTTCTCTGTCGCGAACTGTTTAAACATTTGTGGAGGACGGAAAAGCGTTTCCTGTGATTTCAGATAAATCTTCAGATAACTAGCAACCATGATTTTAAGCCACAATATGACCAAGTGTCGTTACTCTGAAGCGTAGCATATTTAGTGGCGCTATATATAGAAGAACATGGCGTCTGAAATGTAGCTCAGTGCTGCGCTGTTCCGCCATGATCTTCCCTAGTGCCACTAAATGAGCTACGCTTCAGGGTAACGACACTTGTCCATATTGTGGCTTAAAATCATGGCTGCCAGTTATCTGAAAATTTATCTGAAATCACAGGAAACGCTTTTACGTCCTCAACAAATGTTTAAACGCTTCGCGACAGAGCAAAGCACTATTACATGAGCTTCCTAACACCGAATCAGATGCCGAGGAAGTCGCACTTTTGAATCCTGACGATGGGCAGTTGCGTCTGCTTTGTACCAGCACCAAGATGGCGGCGCCCACAGCAATATTGGGGAACAGAATGCTGACCCTAAGCATAGCTCATTTAGTGGCGAGGTCCACACTTCTGCGCGGCACGGTCCACACTTCTGCACGTCCAGAGGTGTGGACCTCGTCGAAGAGGTCTACACTTCGGCGCGTCAAGTCAAAAGCAACAAGAAGCAACAGTTTCCCACCCGTGAACTGTACCAAGGAGTTCTCTGTCCAAGCAAGTGGCGCGGCTGTACTACTCGTCCACAATCGCGCGCCAAGTGTACAGCAGCTGACAACATTGGCAACGGGTATGGCAAGAAAGGACACTTTCCGTCTGTCTGCCTGTCAGCGAAAAAGAACCACTCAAATACACAAAGCCATGTTGCACTCAAGTTATCCTCGTAAATTCCATAGGTTGAAGGCGCGCCCGGCAAGTGCAGACCAAATTCATTTGCTAAAATTCACGCCTACAAGTACCGCTAACCATTGTTGTGGAAACGCGCAAGACACGTGCGAGGAGCGGATGCTCCGCTGCCATTCGCTTCCAAGGGCCGCTCATTTCAGTACTGCGTCGACAACTGCTTCCAAGGGCCGCTCGAGACACGGGCCTCGTGCACTGGCGCATTTGACGCCACTTGCAAGACAAACGCAAACACATCGAAGGGCTTTAGTCCAGACAGATAAAGAGGGATCGGTGGCCAAGTGCAATAACGAAAAGAAAAAGGATCGGTGGCCGAGTGGTCTAGAGCACAATAGCTCGGAGCACGTGGAGCGAAAGCTCGCGCTGTATAACCCAGGAATCCTGTTCAATTTCCACCCCTGCCCGTTTCGATCTGGATGAGCATCGTACCGGCGTACGGTCGTGTACCACTATTCCGTGATGCACGTTAAAGACCCCAGGCTACCGGTTGTACTGCACTGGCTAAATTGCTCACCTACAGCTGGGAGACAAGTCACCCGTTGAGGCAGTGTTCTAGGCTGTATGAACATACACACACCCCAATTTGTTTCCAGACAGATAAGGTAGCACCGCTTGATCCCACCGTGTCATAGCAAGATCACTGTTAAAGAGGTGTTCATAACGGACAATAGCATGTTGAACTCCCGAGGTTATTTATGAAGACACTAAAGTTATTTAGAGGTTCATTTGATCTTGCCTAAAAATTAGGAAGGTGAAGAAAAAAAAAAAGAAACGTACGCGTCACCTTACGTAAAAACGTATCTTCTACCTATTGATGGCCCGTTTGGTTTTCTCAGTAATCCGCGAAACGGGAAGTGTTAAATTTACAAAAAAAAAATCAAAATTCCATTTGCATCTCAGAGTAAGCACCTCTTTGTTGGTTAAGAAAATATATTGTAATTGTTCAAAATAATAAAAATCATGATTCTTTTTTTTTTGTTTTTCATAACCACTAGCCATTAAACAAGGTCTACAGAGAATGAAAATATCTGAAATAATGTTTTATATAATAAGTGTTGTTCGGAATAAGTCTTTTAACCTCCTTTGCAACTCATTCAACTATTTTTTTTTATTTCCAAATACATATTAGTAGGGTGCCTAATACCCTAGTTACACGGGCGCTTTCAACTGCCATTGAGTCAACGACAGTTGACTCAATCGCGATCGGCCGGAGTTAGAGTTCCTGTATAGGCTCCCTACGGGAGCCAGAGTTGCGCGTTTGATTCCACATGCCGCGTGCCGCCCTCGCCGCTATTCGCCGAGATCCGATCACGTGAGGAGCCGTATCAAGTGTCGTGCAGCAAAGTAGACGTTGCACGCGCCCCGGCGAACGTTCCCAGGCTTTTGAGCCCGCCGCGCGCCTCGAACGCGCGGCGCTGCTATTCGCCGAATTCAGTCACGTGAGGAGCTGGATCCACATGCCATGCGTGAACGCGCAACTCTGGCTCCCGTAGGGAGCCTATACAGGAACTCTAGCCGGAGTTACACGGCGGCGCCAACTGCCATCGAGCCGCTAATGACAGTTGAGTTCAACTGAGCTCCCCTAACTCAGTTCAACTGAACGGACTTCCCCAACTGAGGTAATATGGCGCCTGTCCGCGGGACCGCTGCCGCCGACCATCGTTTCCGAGGCACTTACTGTTTCGGAATGCAGGGGGAGGCGTCTAAAAAGAATCGTAGCAGCAAAACATCCGGGAAGGAATAGATTTAGGCGTCCGAGCTGCCGCTAAAACGATCCCGGCTAGCCGGCAAAACAACAAACGAGTGAAGATGGCGGCGAGACCAGCTGTGTGTATGGACAAAAAGTAATAGGTGCACCCATCGTAGCGGGCGGTAGCTTACTCCACCTAGCTTAAAATATGCGCAACTTAGCCCCGAATCTGCTTTGGTACTGGTGTAAACAGCGCTAACAAGCAACAAGGTATTGAACATAATGTAGGATATTCTTATAATAAATAAAATATGTTTCTCCGAGTAAATTACTTTAACAATTAGACTGATCACGTGGCACAAGAACTAGTTTCGTTTTAGCTTCAACTGGGTTCTGGAGAGCCGTGTAGCACCATCTCAGTTCAGTTCAGTTCAATCACAGTTGGGGCCGATAACTGTGATTGAACTGAACGACAGTTCAGAGCGCCCGTGTAACTAGGGTATTAGTGTGCGCTTTGCTTAGGGTGGAGACATCTGGCCATTTTGTCCCACACTTTTATTTTTCTTTTTTTTTTTTTTTTTTTTTTTGTTCAGAATCGCGTGAAAGAGCGTGTCCCAGCACGCGTTTGTGGCGCTGACTGCGCTATGGCGACATTTTGTTTTCGTCGATTTCTTTGTATTTTACTCGTGAGCGCGTGATGTCGGCCTCGGGTACTACAAAGGGTTGCATCACCCGACGCAGAAGGACATTGAGGAACCCTACATATTAGGATATCTCTGTTCAACCCTGCACGATCTTAGGGTGCTTTCGAGCCACGCTTGTAGCGTATGCAAGCGTTTGACCACGCGCGCTAACATAGCACACACAAAAAAAATAAAATCAACAGAAGTATCGCCTTCAGAGCCTTATCAGGCTTTTCGTTAGGAGTCTGCTGATGACTGGTTACACTTTTTTGTCGTTCAAAATGTGCCGACCAACGGAGCCATCAATTGTAATTCTGTTGTGTCTATGTTTATACAGCGGGAAGTTAGTCAGCTCTGATGGCATCTGGTGTCTTCATTGGAGATGAAAGACAGCGCAGTATACCGCTGCTTGTCTGACGACTTTAACGTGCGTCACGCAATAGTGATACATGACAGCGCGCCGTTACGATGCTCATCCAGATTGAAAAGGGCAGAGGCGGTGGATTGAATCCACGATCAGTGAGCTTTACAGCGCGAGCTTTCGCTACTCGTGCTACCGATCCACGAGCAACGAGACATCGCGGTTGAATTCGAGCTCGAGAGAAAAACAACAACAGCAACAGCAAGAAAATCTCCGGTTTGAGGCATTTAGTACTAGTGTCGCCATCTCGTTTAACAAGTTGGAAATAAAATTAACAGGGTGATTTTATTTACACAAATACGCAAATACAACAATATTTTGCTTTCTCGTCATGGTCTTAAAATTAAGATTAGAGGCACCGCTAGTACGTACGGCCAAGCGTTTTGTCACGTTTGTCTTCTAAATAATTGTACTTTCAAAAATGCCTCAAAACGCGCTAAAACAGTCAAAACGGTCATATTTCTGGATTTTATTAAAACTCTCCAGCGCTCTAAAAGAAAAATCCAAGGGCCGTACAACCTTCATTACGTTATCATAAGTAACCTCCAAAAGAATTAATACTATCGTGCATTCCTGAAACTCAGGTTTGTGTAGCGAAATTTGCCCATTGAGTGACGAGCGGTTGAATCCCCCTTACGCTTCGCCTTTAAGAGCGGAACGCGATAGCGTTTCCGGGTCCCGTTCGCATCGCCTTGTCTAGTGTCACTAAATAAGCTACGCTTCAGAGTAACGACACTTGGCCATATTGTGGCTTAAACTCATGGTTGCCAGTTATCTGAAGCTTTATCTGAAATCACAGGAAACGCTTTTCCGTCCTCCACAAATGTTTAAACAGTCTGCGACAGAGAAAATCAATATTACATGAGCTTCCTAACACCGATTCGAATGCTGAGGAAGTCACACTTTTGAATCATGACGATCTGCAGTTGCGTCTGCTCTGCACAAGCCCCAATATGGCGACGCCCACAACAATGTCGGGGAACGGAGTGCCGATACTCTAAGCGCAGCTCATTTAGTGGCTCTAGCCTTGTCATTCGCTTCTCACGCTCTTCCTGCCCATGAGCAGGAAGGGCGGCGGACATGGCCTATACTCGTTTTCACCTCAAGAAAAAAGGACGTTTTGCGAATTGTTCATACGCCGGGCGAAGTAGTTCTTACAAGATTTGGTTGTCGGAGGAAGGAGCGATGCTTTTGGCGTTTGAAACGTGTACGTCTTGATTAGATGACACATATCTAATCTAAAATGCACCTACATATATCTTAATTCTCCTCATAAAAGGGAAAATTAGTAACGCTCCGCGAGGAGCCGGACGTTTTTTACTACGGTTCTTGAGGTGAAAACGGGTATAGTCAGCAGCATGTCTGGCTGCAACTGAAGGGTCGTGGGTTCGAATCCCGCCTAAAATGCTTCAAATTTTTCTTTAAGGCAGATGAATTACTTTATAAAGTGAAATCATTTGACACATGCGGCGGCCTTTTATTCGCATTGCATGTCGTGTTTTTTAATCACTTCATTCCACGCGTGACGTCACGTTTCACGTGAACGGTGTGGGTCGTTTGAAATTCCCGCGCGAGGTCACGTGGCCGTGGCGTCATGACCCTACCGCCCAATCACGATTTTCGCGTCACGCCACCGATGCCGGCTTTTCTGCCACGCCACCGAGGTGGTCCTTTTTGCGACACAAGCTCCTTAACGCTGTCGCGTTAAAAAAAGGACGTTTTTAGGTAGAAACTTGTCTTCCACGTGAAACTAAATATGAGGTTTTCCTTGCGCATGCTATTCCTACAGTCACTGATAAGAAACACAGGGCGCGATCGAATTTCGAACATCTTATTGCTTCGTAGCCAATAAGATTCGGATATTAGCCGATAAGTACGTCCAAGGATGAATCCAAAAACAAAAAACGTGAACGACATAAACCACGCCCTTCGTTTCGTAGGCTGTCGGTGTCCATAGTTCAGTTTCGGGTAAGTTATTTTCAAAAAGTAATTCATTACCATACAGTTAGTCTCAGATAAAAGTAGCGGAGTTACCGTTAGAGTTACTGCAACAAAAAACAAAGTTATTCGTTAAACTTACGGTTGCATCTTTAAAAAACAAATTCAGCAGAGACACTTAAGACTGCTTACGTGTGAGAATGCGAAAGCATGACGCACGCACTAGGCAAAAGCTTTAGTCATGTGCCTGACCGAAATGTACGCAATTTTCTTTTCAAAGCCACCAATTTACTTTGTTTACACGAACCTCTCCTGAGAAATGTTTCGCAGCCAATGAAAATTTAAGTGCCGTTTCGCTGCTACAGACAGCGCCCAGCCAATGGGAATTCAGTTGCCGTTTTCGCCGGCTTCACTGGCTTCGCTCAATGAGACCGTTAATGCTTTCGCATTAAAATGTAACACCGTAAATTTGAAGTTATTTTCCCGTAAGACTGCAAATCGGCAAAAAAAAAGTATTAAATGCCTCTTCCAAGTTTGTTACAGAAAGTAGAAGTAAAGTTGCCGCAAGTCGGTACGAGACGAACATGACACTCGAGTTGTCGGTCGGAACACATCATCTGAAAAGTGCAAAAAAACGGCAAGATTGTACTCGTTTAATACGCCACGCAAGTGGGCTCATTTTCGTCTTCTGCGCATAAGAAAGGAAGTAGCGGTGACGTCAGAACGCCGAGCCCTGATTGGCTGATCGCGACCCCCCTATCTGAGCGTCGTCTGCTCCTTTGCAACGTCGTCTGCTCGCAACGTCGTCTGCGTCTGTCTTACCTTTCCTGCGACTTTCGTCTTTACGAGCGAGCTCGACTTCGCCTTTCAGAGAGGGGCAGACGAAATAAATCGAGCGGTATACGTTGTTTTTAACAACTAGCAGACGCGCATCAAGGAGAGAAGTCAAAGGACTCACTGGCGAGGTGTCCCGAGGCGCCGAGGTTTGTTTGCTAAGAACCGAGATCGGTTTATAGTGTCCGCAAGTTCCCTCCCAAATACTTTTTCCCTCCTTTCGTGTGCACCGAGACTCCTCACTATTTAACGGCGTCGGCGGGTCGGCGCAGTTAACATCGTCTGCTTTACGTCTGCTAGTCAAAGCGATGGCTGCTTTACCTTTCCTGCGTCTGTCGGAGATTCACCGCTTTTTCACCGGCGAGAGTCACCGCTGCCTCGGAAAACAAGGAGATGACAAGAGGAAGAGATTGAAGGGTTCACAAGGGTCGCGCGGGCATATTCCATTCAGCACGCCAGCCGGTCGTGGGCAGACGGTCTTGGCCAAGGACCGTCGGAGCACCGCTGTGCCTGCTAGGCCTATCTGCCGAGCTCGCTTCCTCGGGGTCGGTGGACTCGTGGCCGTTGGGGCATTTCCCGGGTGTTTGTGGATCCAGCGTTCTTGTTCGTCGTGGTTAATTTCAAGTACTTTTTACTTTTTTTCTTGCTGCTTGTAGTCGGGACGCGTGAGAAGAGCACGTACAAAAATAAACGTCCGTTGATCGTCGCGACCAAGTAACTGGGCGACTCTGTCGGCCATGCTGAGGTGATCGTCGTAGGATTCCGTCGTAACCTTAGCAAAACTTACGATAATTTCGTTTCGTGAATACGAATTTGTTCTCACGTTTTGTCTTACGCACTCTTTGGGCGTAAGATGGTTTTGTGAATCTGGCCTCTGGACTTCCGAAAGTCGCAGGAAAGGTAAGACAGACGCAGACGACGTTGCGAGCAGACGACGTTGCAAAGGAGCAGACGACGCTCAGATAGGGGGGTCGCGATCAGCCAATCAGGGCTCGGCGTTCTGACGTCACCGCTACCCCCTGCGCAAGAAGCAGACGAACTTGCCCTCCGCATAGACCAATCTCACTAAACGTTCGGTGCATGCGTGACGCCACCATAACTGTAGTTCCCAGGAGGCAGACTGCCGTGCATGCGAGGGCTCGTGCTCGTACAATGAGACCAAAGTTCCCTCATTGTCAAACTGGCAGGGGAGATCGGTCTATTAGTGACTTATGGCTGAAAAAATTGTAGAAAATAAGGACAAGAGTACGTTGTTCCTCTCGTCGTTACTTCATTAAAAAGCAATAGAACTACAGTTACAAGTTACACCTAAAAAAGTAGCGTGTAACGTCTACAAACTTAGCAAAAAAAGTAATGAAATTACAGTAACTACCCAAACTGCCATAATTTCACCCTGTAGACTTCATTTTTCTTTTTTCAGTCCAAACCGTTTATTTTTTGCCGCGTCGTTCGCAGATTTCTCTCCGTGAGCGACCGTGATTGTCTATCCGAGAGCTCTGCCGGTAAGTAGGCACACGGCCTCTTTTAAGCCGCAGTACCACTGCTCACACACAGACTTGAACAAAACTCATTACAAGTAATCAAATTACTTGTAATGAATTACTTGTTGAAGTAGTTCTGTTATAATTTGAATACATTTATTAGGAAGTAATCACGAGAGTAGCGCGATTACTTTTGTAAATATTATAATTACTCGAAACCGTTACTTTGTTTTCTCTCCCGTTTCTAATGGAACGAAAGAGAATAAAAGGAACGTTTACGCCGTTACTTTGTTAACGTAGCAGTTACGTTACGTCAAAAGTAACGCCCTCTGCTTGGACAAGCTTCCTACCGAAAGATCATCGAACAAAGTCTTCGAAAGGAAGATGAGTCTGCAAACTTGGCGGATTAAGAAGATGAATAGCTCGTATAGTTCGACAGCGCAAAAATCATCCCTTTTTCAAAACCGGCAATATGTCGTTTTGAAAAATCCGAAGTATGATCAGAAACATAGCGCGGTTACTTTTTCGAGTAACGGCCAATTACTTTTATTTTGGGGTAATCATGTAATCTAATTGATTTTTTTTAAAGCGAGGGTAATTGTAATTGTAATCATTACTTTTATTTTTCTTTTTTCGAGTAACGCGCAGCAGACTGCTCAGGCACCATACAAAAATAGACGGCGCTCGCTGCAGACATGATGACAGAATGCGGAGCGCAAGTTCGTCTGCTTCTTTTGCTGGGGTTGTGGTGACGTCAGAACGCCGAGCTCTGATTGGCTCTGGTCAAAAGGATAGTGGGTAGACCTGGAGGCAGCTTTCTTTGAGGTCTACCCACTATCCTCCAATCAGAGCCGATCATGAGCTCGGCGTCTGTTTGACGTCAGCACAACCCCTGCAAAAGAAGCAGACGAGCTGGCGCTCCGCATTATCTCCGGACGCACCTTAAAGCATTTGAGAAGCACGTATGCTTCATGGTTCTTCTTTTTTTTTTTGTGGATGCCTCAATTTTATTGGCTGAGGAGCTATAATAAAGTGTTCGTTACTCGCTACGCCTTGCGTTTCTTAAGGCTCTCGGTGACTATAGAGTGCAACCAGAGAGTTTATATAACGATCTGGATGAAAACGTGCGCCATCTTCCGACGCATTTCGGCTATACTTCGGAACTCCGCCGGGCACCGACGCGTACGTCGCTGGTCCTGATGGGCCCATGCTGCTGGTGGCGCTTTGATGTATTTACAAAAAAAAAAAAAAAAAAAAACAAAGACACAAGAGAAAATCATATCACTTGTAAGGCTTGCCTCTAGAGTTTTATAGCTTTAGTTTTGAAGCGAAGTTTTGCAGCAGGTATCGCGCGGTGTATAGTAAAATTGAATTAAATCGACGAGCATCTCGGACCACTTCAACTGGTCGCGGCAAAACTAACGCACCTGTATCATCGCCGTCTTCTTTCTTTCTCCGCTCTTCTGCTGCTTGTTTTCTTGTTCTTTCTCTCGGGTACGCCAACATCAACGCTTACGATTTGCCGCCCTCTGTTCTCGTTTTTACGCTCTAGTATTACACGAATAAATTATACATGTTATGTTCATGCACTGTGTGGTTCACCTCTTTAGCTATCCTTCCGTTGTAATTTTGTGTCACTGCTGTGTTTTTTGTTGTTGTTTTTTAGTTTGCTTATCACTGCCTTCGTTGACTGTGCGTTATGCTAAATACTAGAGCTGGGCGTCTACTAAAGATTTCGAATAGAATAATCGCTACCGTTTAATTGATTAATTAACCTAATATTCGAGTGCATTGACTTTCAAAACGTAACTTCTAAAATAAAATTAAAAAAAAAAACTTCAAACTACAATTTTTGTTCTACTGTTTTTTGCTATGTCACCAATGGCGAAATGTACCTCCAGCCTTATTTGAATTGTGACGCTGCACGGACCATAAAAAGAAAACAAAGGCAAACAATTTTGAGGTTGAAATAGTTTTACATTATTATTTAAACGACATGATCACTCTGGATGACACACATAGGTAATGCTAAAATTATTTACCGTAGAATACTATGGCGCTGCCTTCTGAAATGAATAAATGCCCATCAAAAAATAGGGCGGCCAGTTTTACTTTCTTTTCGAAATTTATAACTTTAACTCATTCTATTAACCGGTTAAACAAATTAATTGCGATGAAAGCATTATTCGATTAATCGAAAAGTAAATCAATCAGTTGGCCAGTCATACTAAATAAGTTTTCAAAATTTATAAATATGTGACTGCGTCACTTCTCAATCAATACCCTAAAAAAAAAAAACCTTGTTTTCAGCATATGTGTCAGAGTGAATTCAGACTTGGGTCGATTTTCCGAATTTTTGTGCACTGCACGAAGAGTTAGCGAAACCTCGACAACACGCTCTCTTTTTCTCTGCTATTTATTCTTATAAGGGATTGACGAGCTCTTTACCCCAATTTTACCAGATGAGCGAATCTCCAACATAATACTGGTAGTTTTTAAGAGGGTCATTAATTTGTTAGAAAAAAAAAACAAAAAAAAAAAACGCTGAAAGCGCCGTACCTCTCAAGCTGTCAGGGGACGCGCCAACATCCTGTTTGTTCGAGTGAAATATAAAAAAAAAATAAAAAAAACAGACAACTGAAGCACCGTTAAAATACTTTAGAGAAGGCGAAACATAGCGTCCGAATGTTGACATCCTATATGTCCTCAATTTTCTGTCAATAAAAATATCAAGAGAGAAAGAGAGAGACAGAGGAAAAAACAAATCCTTTATCATATAACGGTAAAAGGGGGCAACAAGAAGAACAGTTATTGACATTGAAGCGTAGATGGAGAACATGGGGCTACCAATAAACCCATCAGGAAAAGTGGACCAGAGAGCCTAAAGATTTAAGAGATGAAGCAACTGAGGGTTTGGCGAACGCTTCATGTGCAAATGGGTGGAAAGTGCGCATGCGTTGCGTTGTCGCGTGCCAAGGAAGAAACAGGGCAGAAAGGCAGAGACACTTGCTGACGATCAACGCTTCCGTCACCTCCTCGCAGCTCGTACTGCAAACGCGGCCCGTAAACCACGTGACCCCAGTCGAACAGTTAAGCACACTCTTACATTTAGGCACACTGAAGTGGAGAAGAGTCGCTCGCAGAAACAACACGCCCCTGTCAATCCCCCAACCCCCCCCCCCCCCAAAAAAAAAAAAAAAATATATATATATATATAAAGATAGGACAGAGAAAAGGAAGATGCTCGGCACACAATGCTTGGGTGTCGGCATGTTCCTTTTCTGCCCTTGTCTACTAAAGCGATAGGTTGACGGGCGACAATTTTGCGGAGATTTCGACCTCGTGGGTTGCCGTCGCCGCGACGGAAAAAACCCTTCTCTCCGCTGTTGGCACGAGGCCAGGAAAGTCGGGTTTTCCCGTCGACCCCTCTGCGTGGAGATCGGGAGCCCCGGCATCCCGCCAGTAACGACGCGACGAAAGGAGAGTCTTCTGTGTCGTCTGCTTGAATGACTTGTTTTCGAAAATTCCTCGCCTTATGCGAAAGCCCACTTTGGTAGTATCCAGTTGCTACGCGCAATGTTGGATGGTTTTAGAAACTTCAATTGCGCTTACCCACTTACTTGACGCTTCACCGAGCGCTGGTGGCTGTCGTCAGTGGCATCCACGACGGCTCTGATAATTAACCACGTTGCACCTTCGTCCTCAGGTACGTGGCGGCACCACTCCACCCGCATTGCGCGACCGTGCTACAGCTATCGTTTTCGTTTCTTCGCACATTGTGGGCTAAAAATACGACTTTTATTTGTGCGCTGTACCTGTTTACCATGTCATCAATACCAACTCGCCCAGCTACCACATTTCTGCAGTCCATATATTTCACTGCATGAGGTCTTTTCATCCAAGGTCATAGCTCTGCCCCCACTGGCCTTGTTCTCCCAGTGCTATATATGTTACAGTGCTCTAAGGTGACCCGATTGCGCAGGGTACGATGCCATTTTTCCCCTGTGTTTCAAACGTGAGTGGTGTGGGTGGAGAAGGGTCTTTCTCTTTCCTTGATCGAACAGTTTGTTCAACCCTGATATAAAGGGTTCTGTTCCCCAATAAAAGTTAAGCTGTGTTTGAGGCGTTCTTCTTCTCTTCTTTTGGTGTCAATTTTCGTATTTCCTCAGTCTCGGGTTGCTTCAAAATGTCTATATATATATATATATATATATATATATATATATATATATATATATATATATATATATATATATATATATATATATATATATATATACAACACGGGCACTTTCACGTCATCGTACGTGGTCTCCGAGGGGGCAATAAAGGAACATATGCAGATGAATGAACCGTACTTAATCCAATGAATCAAAGAATCAGTTTTTTGTTTTTCTTCAGGAGCCCGCCGAAAGCCAAAAATCGGCGGAGCCAGGATTTGAACTCCCGACCGGACATTGGGAGGCCCAGAGTGCAAATCCTGGCTCCGCCGATTTTTGGCTCTCGGTGGGTTCTGCATATGTTCGTTTATTGAATATATACATATATATATATATATATGGTGGTTCAAGTCAGCAGGCTCCATCTAAAATGAACCGTAAAAATCGACGCCTGCACGTAGCAATCTAAACTTTTCGTCAAAGGTGTAATTCACAGGTCGCTTTTTTCTTGTAAAACTATAAAGCGTAGTTCTTTTTTAGTAAAAAATAGGGGCAAGAAACTTGCCGGGGTCTACGGCGGGCGGCGACTCAGACGACCAAGTCCAGTAGTGGGGTGTGTTTGGCGTTGGTATTGATAGATGGCGTCGGGAGCAGCGTCCGAAGGTGCAGCCGACCAGCGAAAGATAGCAGACAACATGCAGACGAAATCTGTTGGCAGCAAAAGCGCCGCCGTTATGCAGACGCGTTTTTTTTTTTTTACTTTCAGTTTTGCTTTTACTGTTCGCATTTATTTTTTAACCGAAGGTACATTTCAAAAGGATTATATTCATTTTAATAAAGCACGGTGGTCGCGAGCCGTCACGATAAGGAGGTAGCGCCATCTATCAATACGAACGCCAAACACACCCCGCTACTGGACCCCTGTCGTCTGCGTTGCTGCCCTCCGTAGACCCTGGCAAGTTCCTTGGCCTTATTGTTTACAGAAAGAGAGCTACGCTTTTTTTTATTTTACAAGAAAACACCGACCTGTGAATTACACCTTTGACGAAAGGTTTAGACGGCTACGTGCAGGCGTCGATTTTTACGGTCCATTTTAGATCGAGCCTGGTGACTTGAGCCACCCTTATATATAACGCACCTGAGACGGTTGTTGGAGTTTTTAAATCATATTATTGGTAAAGTTGGTCGACGTTTCGGCCTGAGACATTCCTTCTTCAAGACTGGTTGCCAAAATCGGTCAGAGTTGTTTTCGCTTTCCACACCCTGGTCGCGTCACGTGTCAGATCACGTGTAAAAAAAAAAAAAAAAAAAAAGCCGCGCCCGGCCGCAGCAGACGTCGCCAGCCATCGGAGCCAAGGAAAGGCCGCATCAGATTTCGCGACCCCAGGAACGGAGCGCGTCGATCAGGTTCATAGAGTTGGATCGGCCCAGATGGCCAGCAACGCACGCCGCGGAAAGACGTAAAAAAAATAAAAAGAAGGAATGCAATAAATCAACGCCAAAACGCATAAACAAACTCCCTTGGAAAAAAAAAACGCAAATTTAACAGTGTTAACCACAGTCCCAGACCATTCAAAAAAGAGCAACAGGTGGAAAGTGCCTGTTTAAGGTCATGACCCGTTGACTCATCGATAGGTAATACAGAAAGGTACACGGAAAAAATCAATTGTTGTACTAATGGGATTGAATTAGCTAGAGTCACTCCGCTACAGGTCGATCAATCTAGATTGCATGCATAGATGACATTTTACCGGGATCTTCATTAATACCGGCCCGGATTGAATTAAATTTGTAAATAAGATACGATTCTCTCTGCTCGCAACACGTTATCAGCTGCCCTTTCCGGTAAAAATATTTTTAGAACGAACTCTATATAAGATAAATCGTGGAGGGCCTATAGCCTGTGGAATGTGTACGCTCACGCTAATACAGGAGGATCGTGTATGTTCACCGCGTGAATGGAAGACATAATGCCGGGATGTTTATTGATCGCGGCTTTGAACTTGTGAATAAGGTACGATTCTTTTTGTTCTGATCTCGGTTGCTTTTGAAACCAGACTGTAAAAATGTGACTTGGAGCTTATCGAATGAGTGTTTTGGATCGCTAACATGTTTTGAAACGGGAAATGTGGGGTTTGATTTTGCATGCGATCTGTGATTATTAAACCGCAATCGGAAAGGTGTCTCTGTCTGGCCCACGTACTGCGCGCCGCAAGTGCTACACTGTAAAAGGTATACTACATTACTGGTGTCGCAATTTAAGTTGCCAAGAATTTTGTAGGTGAAGTTGTAGTTTGTACTTTCTATGGAGTTTCTCGGTGTTACGTGTGGGCAGACCCCACATTCCGACTTTCCGCATGTCCGACTCTTAGTGCTCTCAGTGGCAGTTATCTTGGACCTAACTAAGTCTGTACACCACACGGGGGAGGGTAGTAAAATCTTTTTCCGGCGTTCACTTTGTTGTAAAATATTATAGTGTTTCCTTAATATGGCGGTGACATTCGGATACTTATTGCTGAAAGTCAGCACGAGGTTGGCCTGGCGGCTCGTCTCCGCCTGGGGACCGCTGTAACCTAACAAGAGGTCACGATCGAGGGCGCGCACCTTACTGATTGCGTCATTTATGATTTTTTCTGGGTACTTCTGTTCTTTTAGAACCTCGCGTAGTTGATTGGCGTTGGAGTCAAAGTCATCGTTATTAGAACATACACGTTTAAACCTGTGAGCCTGGCTGTACGAAATACTGGTTCGGCAAGGTCGAGGATGACAACTGTCGAAGTGCAAATATCTCTGGCTGTCCGTGGGCTTTCGATACAGTTGAGTGACCAGAGTTGTGTCCGTAATTATTACTCTAACTTCTAAGAAATTAATGTCAGTTTTCGAGTAACTGTGTGTGAAGCAAATGGAAGGGTGCGCGGAGTTAAAATCTGCGATGAAATTGAGAAGCTCATTTTCTGCGTGTGACCAGATAAAAAATACGTCATCAATATACCTTCTGTAGAACATCGGTTGGAGCGGGCAGGATCCGAGAAAGGTTGATTCTAGGTCGCCCATAAATATATTTGCAAAGTTCGGGGCCATTTTCGTGCCCATTGCGGTACCTCTAGTTTGAAGAAAAAATTTGCCGTCGAATTCAAAACTATTGAACTCAAGAATCAGGCTCGAAAGGGCAGCCGGAACTTGGCCCTCCGGGAAGTCATCCCTCCTGTGGGCTTCATATGCCCTCACAAGCGCCTCTATGCAGTCTTTATGGGGAATATTGGTGTACAGAGCAGTTACATCCATTGTCACCAGAAAAGCTTCCTTGGGTATTTTAATTTTAGAAATTTCTTTGAAAAAGTGAGTCGTGTCCCGAATGTACGACGGGAAGGTAGGTGGGATGTGTCTGATGAGGTTATCAACGAAACTATAAATTGGATCGGTGAGCGTTCCTGAGCCCGATATAATGGGGCGGCCGGGATTCCCTTCTTTGTGGATTTTAGGTAACATATAGAATAGAAGCGCCCAGGTACGGCGTGTTTAGCAGTTAGCCCCCGTAAACCTTTGTCGGTAATTTCACCTTATTTCTCTAGCTGGATAAGTCGCTGGTGTATAAGTTTCGCATGCTGACTAGTTGGGTCGTTGTTTAGATGACGGTAGAATTTGGCATCGTTGAGTTGTCTATAGCCTTCTTTTATGTAATCCGAGATGTTGAGTATAAATATGGTACCCCCCTTGTCAGCTGGTTTGATTATAATATCTTTTCTGTTACCTAGATCCTTGAGCGCCTTGCGTTCGGGAAGCGAGAGGTTATAGTGATGCGGTTGCTGATTCCTTTTTCTTGTTTTTTTACTTGTGCATTTTTACACGTGATCTAACACGTGACGCGACCCGGGTGTGGAAGGCGAAAACAACTCTGACCGATTTTGGCAACCATTCTTGAAGAAGGCCTGTCTCAGGCCGAAACGTCGACCAACTTTACCAATATTGCGTTTTAAAAACTCCAACATCCGTCTCAGGTGCGTTTTCTTCCGTATACACTTTTCGTCATCCTGCGCTACATTTTCTCCCTCTCTCTCTCTCTCTCTCTCTCTCTCTCTCTCTCTCTCTCTCTCTATATATATATATATATATATATATATATATATATATATATATATATATATATATATATATATATATATATAATAGGGTGTCCTAAGTCGACTGGCGAGGCGCGTTTGGCGCTCGTATTCATAGACGGCGCTACCTCCTTATCGAGGCTGCTCGCAACCACCGTGGTTTATTAAAATTAACAGAATATTTTTTTAGAGTACGGTTGGTTTAAAAATTAATGCAAAGAATAAAAGCAAAGCTTAAAGTAAAAAGAAAAGGCGTTTGCATGACGGCGGCGCTTTTGCTGTCAACGAATTTCGTCTGCGTGTCGTCTGCTTTCTTTCGCTGGTCGGCTACACCTTCGGACGCCATCTATCAATACGCGCGCCAAACGCGCCCCGCAACTCGACTCGGTTGTCTGCGTCTCCGACCGCCGTTGACCCTGGCAAGTTTTTTGGCCCTATTTTTTTTTATAGAAAGGGAGCTACGCTTTGTAATTTTACAAGAAAAAACCAACCTGTGAAATACACCTTTGATGAAAAGTTTAGATTGTTATGTGCAGGCGTCGACTTTTACGGTCCATTTTAGATCGAGCCTGGTGACTTGGGACACCATATATATATATATATATATATATATATATATATATATATATATATATATAATTAAATACCACCTATAGGAAAAGACAAACTCGGAAAGTTTGATTACACGTAAAAATGAAAATCCCTTTGTGAAAATGGCGTGGTACATAATTCAAGAGCAGACGCGTCTATTGAATAAATTCAAGACCCATAAAAAATATTCCCCTTCCAGTTGTATAGGCTATACGGAAAGCAAGTGTTCCAAAATGCGTCTTTGGCGCATCGGAATGCAAGGAGGAGCACGCCAATCAAAAGGGCGACATAGATAAGGCGCAGGTAAAATACCTAAGGGGCGTTTCGATTGTAAAAATAATCTTCGAACGTTTTCGGCTTCTCGACTGTAAAATAAAACCTTGAACGTTCTCAACAAAGTGGTTCGGAATACGATAAAACCCTTTTTCCTCGGCATCCCGTTGAAGTTCCCCTTTTCAAAACCACTAACTTTCTTTTTTTTTTTTCTTTTTTTTAGTAGGCAAATTTGCAGTTTTTTTTTTTTCGATCAAAATATATCTATATACGTGGAGGCAACTTTTCTTTGCAATGAAGCCAAAGCTAGGGTACCCATGCCCTTGCGCACATTGAACGCCGATCGCAGCTGTGCTCGCGCGCTCTTCAATTCTTCGGAAATGCCAAAAAAAAATGTGCCTTCGAGTATAGTTCGGAAACATCTTTTCAATCAATCTATAACAAAACGAAAGAGGAACCGGACGTTCATGGAGTAACTCTCTTCAGATGCCGACACGGAATCACAAGGCGAATCCTCGACGCCAACCCCGTCGACGTGGTCCGATGGTCGCAACATCATTTTCGCACCCTGATAGAAGACTTTCGTAACTTGAAAGACGAGCCGGACTATCCCTTGACTTAAGAAACCAGTAACAAAAAGTCTAGCCGCAGGCACAAGCACGCAGAAAAAGTTCGGACACGATATATTCCGGCCGCCCCCTATATGTTCCAAATCACTTTTTTTTTTCGAACACCTCCAGGCCTAACATCAGGGAACGCGGACGAAACCAGAAGTGTCTTCCGGGAAGACCTTCCAAAAAAGGAATGTCCTCTTTCCTAGCCGCTCTGCTGCCCATCTGAGAGATCACCGTTATGCCCTTTTCATCCCCCTCCCTTCTTTCTAGCGTCCCCCTCCCTCGAATGATTCCCAATCGTCCTTTCCCCAAATGTCCCCTTTCCTATAAGTGGTCCTCCCTGACCTATCCCTTTTTATTTATTTAATGTCCTCGTTTAGCCTATTTTCGCGGTACTTTCTGCATCTCCTCCACTTTTGACTTGCTTTCAATCTCTCGTTTCCTCTTCTCCCTGCTCTTCAACGCCAGCAGGTCATCCCACTCTTTCCTTAGCGTGAACCTAGTCCACCGAGGATTTTTCTCTGTTCCCTCTTTCCCCTAGCTGTCCCTCTAACCCTTCCCTCTTTGTCCCGTCATATTGGCGTCTGTGTCCCCTCAATAGGGAAGGCCACTCTTTGCCCTTTTCCTTCGTGTCCTGTCCTGTCCCCATCCAATCCCTAGTGTCCCAAAAATCTTTCGCGTCCAGACGCCGCGGCCGAGTGCTCAGAGGAGTCCGCGCTATCGATCGTTTAGGGACACTGCGTCTGCGAGAAACAGCCTCCCCATCTCGTGGTGAGATCGAGAACTATCCGTCGAGGACAGCTGTCCCGTACTCTTGAGGCGGTATATCCTCGCCTGGTACCCCTTTCCGAGAGGAAAGTGAAAGAAATGGATGAGATATTTCATTTAACAACCTTTATGCCACCACATTTTAATTCCGATGAGATATTTGTTGTGTAAAAGTAAATCCTGGTGGCTGCTGCATGCCTGCCTAGGTTACCTTCATGTGCATGCTGCACGTGCTTGCGAGCAGGGTGCGGCATTCACGATGTTAAGCTTCAAGTTATGTATATTAAAACTCAGGAAAAAACTTTTGAACGAAAACTTTCTGCAAAATGCATCTTTGTAAAAAAAATGTTTTCTTGTTGTACCTGTTGTTGGCATTGGTGTAGCTGTTGTTGTCATTGTTGTTGTCTTCGTAGTCGCTGTCGTCCTTGTTGCTTATACTGCTATGATATGAACGTGCGTTTCTGTGTGCAATCGCGCGGTTATGTTTGATGTCCCGTTCCCATCCCGATTGCGGGCACCAGTTCATGTCATCCCTCGTAATGCCATATTTTCATTGTACGATACAGACTCGGGATCAAATTTCTGACAATTATGTTTCAAGGTGAACGAAATTAAGATGGATTCACCCACAAAAAGCCACGCATCTGTTCGCGTCCATGACAACGCTCCTGTGAGTAAGCAGGTGTGATAGATGTTTGTGGATAGCATGCAGTGGCATCCGTGGCGCCGAAAGAAATGCTGTGAATTCTAAAACAAGCGAGCTAGCGCATTCGAGCAACCACCCTCTTTTTCCCTTGTCTCTCGCTCACGTCAGTGTCACGTGGTTGATAACGTGGAAGAAAGGATCCTGGGTTCAATCCCAACTCGTGCCCGCTTCGATCTGGATGAGCATTGTACTGGCGTGCGGTCGTGTGCCACTACTCCGTGATGCACGTTAAAGACACTAGGCTAGCAGTTGTATGCTGCACTGGCTAAATTTTTCATCTAGAGTGCAATGTCGCCATGTTTCTGGCAGTCTGACCTCCCGCTGTATAAAGAAATAACGGCTAATTACTTTTATTATTTCGGGAGCGAGGAGGATGTACTCATACTTCTTTATTTTTTATTAATTAAACTCCTGCAGCGCCTCTACGGCACTAGTGCAGGGGGCGAACAGTAATGAAGAGTCGCCCCTTTGACCTGGCAACGGGAGTGGTAACATAGAATGTGATGTGTTTGTAAAGAAACTGTGTACACATCTGTAAAGACTTTATGGCGCGAAGCAGCCCTGGGTCGTGCACGGTAAGCGCCTGAGCACTCCGTCGATGCCTTTAGGCCGGTTCAGACACTTGCGTTTGAATGCGTTTGACTGCGTTGCGGCGAGAACCGAAAGCGATTCACCGGCACATCTGTGCTTCGTATGAAGCGTGGACTCCAATTCAAAGAATCATCTTGGCACGCGATATAAGCAGCAGGGATGTCCCGGTGTCTCGCAGCCGCAACGCAGTCAAACGCAGTCAAACGCAACTGTGTGAACCGGGCTTGACTTGTGGGTGCTATCTTCTGCGGTGGCAATGTAAATGCGACTTTCTCAGAGCCCGTTAAAGTTTGAGATGCGGTATGCTCCGTTCACCCTTAAGCTGAGACTAGAAGCTCCAGCTTCAGCGCGAGCTCGTTGGCTTCCGCAGTGCTTTGGTTACGCGTGCCTGCTCGTTCACGCGCTAAAGGCCGAGCTTCTTGTCTCAGTTTATAAGGGTTAACGGAGTGTAGACGGGGCTCACGGAAAACAGAACAATTTGAACGCGGCAGCGCTGAGCGTGGCCCTAGCTGGTGCCAACTTGCAGCAAAAGATAAACAAACACTCGAACTACCTCAGCCCGCTGCGGCAAGGTCAATACGTCTAATCTAGCACCTGCCGTTTTGTTTGTCTCCTTTCCTGCCACTCTGTCTTGCGCTCTTTTTCTGTTGAAGCCCGGAGCGCGCTCATTTCACGGAGCAGAGCGCCGCTGTATGTCTGAACACGTGATGTTTTTCCCCCGCCTGGAGCAACACAAATGCTCTCGAGAAAGACGTTCATTTGGCAATGGTGTCCATTCCGTGAGGAGACGAGCACTGTGACAGAGCTCGGCTGGCGGTTGGCTTATCGACCTCCGTCTGGGTTTGGGGGACTGAAAATGGTGGCAGTCATATAACAAATTTCGTGTTAGAACCTCTTCAGGTATGCAGCACAATACGTCAATTCATTTAATGCCTTTCATTCGTGGACCGAATCGCATTCGTTGAAAGGCTTTCTGTGATTATTACCTAATTAGCTGTCCCAGTGTTTAACCGACAAGAGGACCCTATTGAAGAAGGCCAATATGAACTTGGCTTATTGGAAATATTGTATTCCAGTGAAGTTGATGGAAACCAATAAAATCTTATTGTTATCCGATTAACCCAATACGCACGATATGCATTCATATCAGAGCACAATAGACCATATGCAAAAAGAAGCGCCATCTAGTGTATTCATGATCAATGATCAGATTTCCTCCATATTGGGGGGTTCCCGTACCGACGATTTCGCCCGAAAAACAATAGTCCCGGCAAAGTGTAAGTCGTAGAACTAAAATATGATCACCTGCTGCAAGTCCAGTACGAACCCTTCACAGGACGTCTTCGAGAAATACCGTTCATTGACCTGGATGGCCCAGTTCACTGCTTGAGTGACGAGTCTTACGACCTCGTTGCTGACAATTCCTTTTCCTGAATTTGGCGGCCGTCTTTCTTTTCTTCTTTGATCCGAAACTAACCAGCAACCTATTGAGTGTACAAATAAACTGCCCTAATATCATGAAAACCGATTTAAATGCAGATGCGCCTCGTCCACAACTGGAAAATGTGATAAACCCCCCAATATGGCGGCTCCTCATGGCATGATGATGATAGCTGGCAAGGATTTCGCATATGGCCTATACCCCGATACAATATGCGGTTGTTGGTGTACAACAGGATATTGGAACACAATATCCCGATATAACTTGCGGTTATTGGTATACAACACAATATCCGAGCACAACACCCCGATATAATACGTGGTTATTGGAATAGAGTACGACATCGCGTGAATATTGGTGACCGGAACATCAATTGGTGCTCTGATGAGTTCATGCCGGGGCAGTATAGACCTTTCCAATGTTTACAAAATCACAGTCCAGCGTGCGATCTTCACAGTCCAGCACGTGCGTGTTCGTCGCTTCGGAAAGCGAGCAAAGAACGCGCCATACGCACGAACACTCAAAATGGCACCGGCCACACGCTCTTTTTTAGAATGGTCTATATGCCAGAGACACTCCTGTGGCGGTGATGATGACAACTAAGACCTCGCTTTGGTTTGAAATGGAGTGCTTTGGAAAATTAACCATTTCAGAAAGATGAGTTAGTACTCTCAACACCATTTAAAGATATAAAAACACGTATATAGCGCGTAACTGTGTGTCTCACTAGTGGAAGAAAATAAAATGTAATGATAATGATGCCAAATCTGGGCGATTCGGTTGCTGCGAGTGAACGTGGGCGGCCCGCGTTGCTAGTGTTGCGGTGTCAAGTTGCTAAGAGATATTGTCGCCGTCTGAAGCGGGCCTAAGTGTGGTAGAAAGTTCAAAACCCCAAAAAGAGCGGCGATGAAACATTGCACCTTTGAGGGAGGTATATCGTGACGTCTGGACCCAGAAGATCGGGGTGAAGAGGAGCAAAACTTACTCAGAGGAGCGGAGCAAAACAGCAGTCCATCGTTCGTCACGGAGTATGCCAACAGTGGAGGTGACACGAACCACTGTTACGCTGGTCACACCTCCTGTGTTGCTACAGACACAATGGACAGAATTACCCGAGGACACGTCTCATCCATGTTTGCTTCATGTTTGCTTCATGTTTGCTTTATGCTTGCTTCATGCGTATGTATGCTTGGAACATGTCTGCTGGCAGGGTTTGTAAAATCAATGTGACAGAACCGCCATACGAGGATGAAACCAGACTTGTGCCTATCTCAAACACTCTACTCAAGATACTGCATTTCAAATAGTTTCGGTAGTATTTTTGTATCTTGCAAATACATTTAGTCTAGAGCAGTGGTTCTCAAACGGGGGTCTGCGGGCCCTTTGGGATCCGCGAAGGCATTCTAGGGGTCTGCGAAGCCCTGCCTCGTCCGCGAAGCCCTGCCTGGCGGCTTGCTCACAGAATTTTATTACAAGTTCTGGGACGTTTTGGGGAACGCGCTTGTTAATGTTATTAACCCTTTTCTGAGTACTGGTCTTGTGCCCGCGTCCTTGAAGAAGGGCAGAGTAATTTTTATACCGAAGGGTTCTGGTCAGCTGTGTGGCCCTCAGGCTTGGCGGCCCAACACTTTAGTGAATGCAGATTATAAGATCCTCGCGACTTTTTTTTAAGTAAAAGGCTTCGAAATATTCTGTAATTAATTATTCGTCGGTTTCAAACGCGTAGCGTTCTAGGGCGCACTATTTTGTGTGCTCTGTCGTCGACGCGGGATTTGTTCGCGTATGGTTTGTCACGACAGATAAACTGCGCATTTATCTCTCTCGACCAATCAAAAGTTGTGATCGAATCAAGCATCCTTATCTCTACAACGCTTTGGCTGCCTGTGGTTTCTTGGATTATTTTATAGGGTTACTTGAGAGTTTGCATCGCGGCATGTCTAGCGAGCTTATAGTTAACGGTCGTCTGACTGATGTTTTCTCTTGCGCAGGGCGTACGACAAGGTTGCCTCTTGTCGACGCTTCTTTTAGTCCGAATTCTGGATCCATTGTTGCAAAGAATTCACGACAGTGAGAGTTAGGAAATTTCCGCTTCCAAGGCATGGCAGTGTCTGTATCTGCCTACGCCTTTCATTTCTGATCAAACCGGTTATATGCGCTAAGTTGTGGTACACTGCTGTGTGGCCCTCCCGTCCCAGCTCTGGTGCCCAGGTTGATGTCCCTTGTTTTTATTTATTTATTTTTGGGGGGGGGGGAGGGGGAGGAGCCACTGGCATACCGCACAAAGGGTGAGAGATTTCGCAACCACAATCCTCCAGACACCCCAGTTCATAAACACGTAACAACGAGTAGCGGGTCACTGTGCCTTCTACTTCAGCCTATATCAGGGACACTACCACGCGTTAGCGCCCATGTTCAAGGCCGCTACCATGGAACAACCACTTCTGACGCAGTGGATCCAGTCTAGACATGCACGAAACGCGTTACTAGTAACGAGTTACTTCTATCTAGTTACTTTTTAAGAAAAGTAACGAGTAGCGTACTTTGTTACATTTAAGGCCAAGTAACGAGTAAAGGCTGAACTCCATGGGACGAATATGCTACAAAAATCGACGAATTTTGCCCGGTGGCTTTTTCTCTGCGCGTGGAATCACCACAGTGGCTGCTATGTCGCGCGCAAAGAGAGCGTGCCGTCGAGCGGCGTTCGTCAGTTATTCGTCGCATAATTCGCTCCATGGAGTTCAGCCTTAACGGTATTTTGCTACTTTTGTGGAGTAACCTCACACTGTTTGAACAGCCTCGTTTTAGTTCTAACCTGAGTACACGTCTATTGCGACAAGGGCAGATGGGCAACCTGAAAAAATGAAAGCCGTTTACGACTCCCTGTAACGCCGACTTAGAGCGCAGCTCTTGAGGAGGAGGAGGGAAGGGTACTGAGGGAAAGGTATACCCTTCCTCCCTCCTCCTCATTCTGTCTGCTACTCCTCACGTGACCCCTGTGAGGTCACGTGAGGATGACTTCATCAGTGACGTCACGTGTGACGTCATCGTCATCATCACTGGTGACATCATCGTCATCGTCACTGATGACGTCATTGGCGTCGTCATCGTCACTGATGACGTCATCAGTGACGTCACTGATGACGGCATCGGCATCGGCATCGTCCTCGTCATCGTCACTGAAGACGTCATCAGTGACGCAACGCGTCCCATAATGCACCGCGCGGTTACGCCGACGGCGACGGCGACGCCGACTTCGACGCTGCTCAAGCCGGAAACGGGCGCCTAAGAGCTGCGCTCTAAAACAGCTAAACAGTATGACAGTCTAGCAACGTTAATCGTTGAACACGTCAGTTGTACTGTACAGCAGGGAATTTCCATCACCCAGCGAACACAGTAAGATTTCTCTATTGAACCTTCTAGAATCGCGTATAGACCGAATGTAAACACGGAAGTTGCCAACACGGGAAGGCATAGAACCCATCGTCAACTCGGAACTTTAGAAGCAGGAAGAACAAGAGAGAGATGGGAATCACAGATTCACAAGCTCTTCCTGAAGCACAACACTACCGTTCCTTCGAGCGCGCCAGTAGAACGACTCTTCAGCGTCGCCGAAGATGTACTCTCAAGGAAGCGGGGAAACATAACTGATAAAAACTTCGAAAGGCAGCTACTGGTTAAGTGCAACGACTACCGAAGAGAAAACAATATATGAAACAAAAGCAGGTGTGTATTGGTCGACAAAGTGACAAGAAACGTGACTCGTTACATTTAAGGTAAAGTAACGAGTAACGTATTTAGTTACTTTTTGAGCAAGCAGCGAGTAACGGTATTTAGTTACTCTTTTGGGGGTAACGTGTACATGTCTGATCCAGAGTTTCGAGGTGGTGTGGTGGGCCCTCCCCTACAATGTTTCATGGACCATCTCTGAGACACTCCCTCAGTTGGCAAGCGACGCCAGGAATTTTGGCATCGGAGTCTGCCTGCCTGCAGGAGATGTAGCCATCATGTCCAGCTAGCACCCCAAGATATACCCGCGAGAGGCTCTTCTTATCGCCGCCATCCTTGCGCCAGTCAACACCAGCAACCTATCCGACAACAGGGCACTCGTGCGCGCACTCAACCACGGGCATGGACTACACTTGCCCTAGCGGCGACTCGTTTGTTTATAATAAACAACCGGGGACCCGATGAGTCCCAACTGAGAGGAACTTCGCTGACGGACCCTCCCGGTACGCATCCGTACAAACACACGTATGCCGGGTAGGGTTCGCCACCAGGGGGTTGATGCCTAATAAGGCGTCTCACTTGAAGCATGTCTGTAGACAATTTCTTCGTGGCCAATGTGGCAGTACCATCATCCTCAGAGAGTGTCTGAAGACTATGTTTTGTACTGTATTAGCAATGTTACCGCGACTTAAGAGTGCGCCGCCGAAACGTCTTGTCGCCATCAGCAGATGACCCGTTGCCGAGGGTGGCAGAGTGACGTCCTTCATTTACGGAGTGTTTCAGTTGCCGGAGTCGCTAGCCAGGCGCCGCTGTCGGTACGGCGAAGAGCCGTCCCACGGACAGCACGGTGGCCACGGTGCTCGTCGCAGACCACGTCGTCGGTGTCGTTCCTCCGGGGAACGCCGTGTCATGCCCAATCGCTCGCGACACATTCACGGCCCGTGGAGAACGTCAAGAGTCGCGATCCATCGGTCGGGGACGCGAGGGAGCTGTTCTCGGCCAGTTCTTCTCCCCGTCTTGAGACAAGCGTACGTTACTCAAGTAAACTAACTCAATACCGTTGTTCACTCAAAAATTAGCCGTTTTGCGCCACTCTCGTCAAGTTTCAGCGCATTTGCCGTTTGGGATTGACGTCATGAGCAGGCCCTTCTTCAAGGTGGTATGGGAGGAGTGGATACGGCTGAACCCATTGAATCGGGTGGCGGCTTGCGCCACCTAGCCAAAGCTTTTATTTTCAACTGTTAACTCCGATTAGATTTGGAATACATTACGAATGACATGGAATTTACATCGCGACGTCACAGAAAACGTGGCCATCTGTTAGGCACTACTCGAGACTCGTACTCACGTTTGCCCCACGAGAATCGTAGTGCACTCTCTTTCAGCAATATTTTACGCCGCCCAGGTAATGGTTTTCCCGAACTCTACCACCCACAGGGTGCACATAGCATGGGCGATCTATGTGTGGTGGTCGAGGGCGGAGGTTATGCGGAGGACAGACCTACACTGGAGCTGGAGCGTGAAGCAGGGCGGTCTGGGCATGGTGAACGTGCGTAAACGTGCGTGTTAGACATGACAGCAGCAGCAGGCAAAAAACTCAACTGTTCGAAATGGAAACCGAAGCATGAGCACGGAGGCGAATGGCCGCGACATGTGGACGATGTGGAGGGAAAAATGTAGAGGAGGAAACAGTTGCCAGAAGTAACGCGACCCCGTCTCTTTTTCTTTCTTTTTTTTTTCTTTGCATTTTTGGCGTGTAAGGCAGACGAGGACGACCAGGACGGAGTTTCGTGCACCGTTTGTCGTGAGATTGTTTCCGATTTATATCCCTTCCGCTCGATGTTTCGCGCTTGAAGATCGATTGGCCGGCATGCCGCGAACGACAGTTCCGATGTAGCGGCCCCACATCCGTCGCAACGTTTGTCCGTCGTGCGGCGCCATCGTGTCGTTCAGTCCGCGGTACGCCACCATATTGAGAATGACGTGGATATGTACTTCTTGTGATCCTTACAACATTTTTACAGCGGAGCTGTTAAGGGCTGGGCTCCCCAGGATCGTGTCCGTGTATGTCGACATAAACCTACCTGGACAGCTACCGCCATCTATAAGCGACGGCGGCAAGCACACAACCAGTATGGTTTCTGCCGTCGCTCGTAGATGGTGCCAACCTTTCCAGCTATAATAGAAGAATGGATAGTTGGGCGCGTTGGTGGGAATTCACCGTAGGAAGCAGCGCGAAAAACAGACGACGACGAAGAAGCACACAGTGTATCGAGTACAGCTCCGCTGGTCTTCCTTCTTCACGAGAGTGGAAAGGCTTAATTTTTTTTATCAACGTATTTGTAGTTTTTTAGAGGCCACAAAATGTGGTTCATACTCTTTTCTATTTTTATTAATAATATTGAATGTGTGCCTTAGACGACCCATGACTCTGGATATATTTCGTACGCTGTAGATTCAACGCCACGTGGCTATGAAAAAAATCATGAGCCATTCCACTTTGTGAAGGTGGACGACCACCGAAGCTGTTTAGCATACGGCACAGACGTGACACAGAATTTTGAACAAAGGTACGAACACATTTATTGTCCTGATCGGTGGTCATCGTGACGAAAGGTACGCACACGCATTTACTGTTGCTTGATTGCTGGTCATTATTTTGCGTGGACGAGTATCAACGCCCCGAGCAGCCAGAGGAAACTAGACACGCGCGACGGAACCGCCACCCGGCGGAGAGTAAACACACCTGACGTGACCGCCACCCCGGGAGAGCGGAAGGACGCTTTACACACGCGCCAGATTGAGCCGCCATAGCCGCCCTTTTCTTGTCTTACCAAGATGCCGAGCCACTGAAGCGGGCGTTGACGAGTCGCCACAACGGCCTATGCTGGGGGAAAGGACACAGTAACACTTAAAATGGCAATAACCTGTCCTGCTGTGGAAATGATGAAGTCAAGCGAACGGAATAAGAGGGAACAAAAACTGAAGGTCAGTTATGGCGGCGCCCATGCACAGCTGCTGTAAAGCGTGAATAGGCACGCAAGCGCATGGAACGACGACAAAGAGAGGGCGGTGCGAGCGTAAACATGGCCAACGCGAGTCGCACAGCGGCAAATCTTTGAGAAACCCTTAATTATCTACCTGAGAGTCTACTGATACTGAAAATGGAGGAGAATGCAGGGAATGGTGTTCCACGCGCCGCACGTGCCTGCGTCAGCAGCAGTAACTGTTCTAAAGCAATAGCCTAAAACAAATGGCATCTTGCATGCGCGTTCGTCAACGCTTTATTTTGGTTATTTCCTTCGAGTCTTTTAAACGGGGAAGGCGTGGGCGTGCGACGCGTGCGGCGGGGCGAGCGTAGAGTTTTTGTTGATGCCAGCCTTGTACACGTTACTAAAAAAAGTAATCGATTACAATTACTATTACTCTTGGCTAAAAAGTATTCGATTAGATAATTTGATTGCTCAAGGAAAAGTAATTGAACATTATTTTAAGAAGTAACCGTTACCTTTCCGATTACTTGATTGTGTGAAGACTTACATCTTTAGCGCTCATAACAATGAACTACTTACAACCTATATTTCACATTTTCACAAATATGGACGAAGAAAAAACAGGTTCCCTCTTCGTAGTCGCTGCTCCTCCTTGGAATCTCTGGTTCCAAATAAAAAATATTTTGTTTTCTTGCTCTATATATTTTCTTGTACTGGCAACTAAGGGGCCCTTACTCTCTTTCGCACACGCACGCGCTTCTCGACATATTATTCAAATGTGGATGGCATCGCATGTTATACGAAAGAGCAGCAGCTCCAGGATTTGCAACGGATCATGTGTAGTATCCATCACCAGTTTATTCTTTTCGGGGAAAGTTGTCCACCAGGTTTTATGTGCGGCAAATAGCGTTTTGCAGAAGATAAGTGACTGGAAAATCTCAAACTCTTTAGTAATTAATACAGATAAGACGAAAGCAATACTTTTTAGATGCAAAAATACCGTGTTTTCATCTACTCAAGGGCTCTCTCTCCAGGGACGAAATATTGACTTTGTACCAAATGTGAGGGTTCTTGGTCTGATATTTAATGAGTACATGAGCTGGGACGCCGAAGTACAATGCATAGCTGGCAGACTTTCAAAAGTTGTGGGCACTATTTATAAATCCCGTCATATATTACCCCTTTCGGTCTTAATTATTCTTTATAACTCCCTCTTTTACTCTCGCTATAATTACTGCTTCCTTGTTTGGGGTAGCACAACGCTTACAAATATGCATCACTCGCATGTTCTCCGGAGGAGAATAATTCGAATTATGTGCAATGCGGAGTTCAACGCTCACACATTACAACTTTTCAAAAACCTTCACATAGTTCCAATTACAGAGCATTATAATTATAAACTTATTCTAACATATCAAACGTCTGTAAGGCAAAATCAACTTGTTTTTCTATCAATCGCCAATATGAAGCGGAGAGTGCCTGCATATGCAGGCCGTTGTGTTGACGCATGGTCAACGCCTCGCTCGAGAACAGGCTATGGCCTCCAGATGTTGCAGTACTCGTTGCCTAATGTTATATAAATAATACACATAGACTGGGCACGGATTTGATGGGTTTGAGCAGAAAGGATATTCGTTCATTGTTTCTCTAGTGTTATCTCTGCCTATTCTGGATGGGACCTCCGAATGTACGTCAGATGTTTTTCCTTTGTTTTTCGTTTAATGTTGTGTGTTTTGATCCGATGTAAACCTTGTTCTACGAGTCACTAGTACGTAAAATAGTTTCTCTCGTTGCTGATGAGGAGGAAAACCTCTGTCAAGCGACAACAGTCTGCTTTTTTTTTTCTTCCTCCCCCTTTCCCCTGGAGAGAAAACAATAAAGTTGAAGTTGAAGTTGAAGTTGAAGAGATCGCCCCGACCACTTCTCAGCTCGAAACCTTGCTTGTCACAAAACCACGTAGGGGAAATACGGGAATTTGACGTGTATTTGAACTGGCTTCGTTATGTTTTGCATCCGCTTGAGATATTCTTGGGTTCTGGTTCTCCTACGGGCTGCGAGTAGGTACCGTAAGCAGGATTGTTATTTTTATTATTTCTGTGTGTGTGCGCGTGAGGGGGCTAGTTTGAACGAAGGACTTACAAAGCTACATTCTACTCCCTCAAACTTCGCCCTGAATGGCCTTTGTCACGCACTGTGGCTTCCCTGGGGCTTCCCACTCCCAGTCCCAGCTCGAAAAAAAACGGACATTCCACAGAGACTGTACATACAAAGGGGTTGACCTCGTTTCCTACAGCTCCTCCAAAATCTTTTTTTTTTTTTTTACCGTGCGAAAAAAAGATGCAAATTTTATTTTTGTCATTTCAGAAAAAAAAGTGTGTGCGTGGGGGGGCGAGGGGGGGGGGGGGGGGGTCCCATAGAAAAATAGTAACAGTTAAAAGTAATTTTTATTACTTCAAAAAGTAATTAGATTACTCTTGTGATTACTGCCTAATAAAAGTAATCAACTGATACAAAATTACTCCAAAAAGTAATTGATTACAAGTAATTTCATTACTTGTAATGCGTACGGTACAAGTCTGGTTGACGCGCATGAAAAATCCAGGGAACCTAGCCATAAATAGCTTCGCTGTAAAAAGAAAGTAAGCGCGACTGAAACCGGCCAGTTCTCGGCTGGCTCTTTTCGGGCATAAAGACCCTGTCAGTGTCCCTTTAGTCACTTTCTTTGCCGGCTTTTATGATATAAGTTACAGGCTCCTTTTCATCGTTTTTATTATTTTTTTCCTGTATGCAACAGCTTTTTATTCTGCAATGCGGCATCTTCTGTGTGTTGTTGTGTGCCTACAATGTAAAAGAGTGTTATGTTTGGGAAACAAAAGGGGGCGTAGCTTTGTGTAAACACACCCGCTTTACACGCAGCGGACCCAGGTTCGATTCCCGAAGGCGGCAGGCGATCTTTTTTCAAGGTTTTGGAAATCTTTCAACGGTCGCCGTACGCCCTATTACTTAAACTACAAAACCAACTTCCAAACTCTAACGACATCAACAACTACTACAACGACAACGAACGTCATTTACAGTGGTTGGAAGAGCCCATGACAGCTACCGATGTACAGGCGTGTATCTCCCCCCCCCCCCCCCCCCCCCCCCTCCCCGTGCGTGCGGGCTCGGGGTTTACTATATATGTAGGTCGCGGGGTGTGCAAAGTGCGCGTATCTAAACGGAATCTCGAACATCAATCGAATAACTCATTCTCAGCGGCGGAATGAAGTTCGTCGTAATACACCACCGTATACAGCTCTGAGAAGCTACTGCATTTGCGCCGACCAGCAATACACTGAGTGCACAGATCGCTAATCTTACTAGAATCCGTATAATTAATGAGGAGGTGAAGAGAGACGGCTCTTCTGCGGTTATGCAGCTGGAGTGGCAAAACAATATGATTCTTTATTTAGCCACCGAAACTGCAATAGCATTGGCATAAGAAACCGACCGCTATTCTCATTTTCTGGAATACAAATAACACCACTTATTACTATTTCTAGTGTATCTTGATCAAATATACACTCAAAAAGCTGTTTAGTGCAGTGTAGAATTTTTTCTTGCCACCCCCCCCCCCCCCCCCTTTCCCGGTCAGACCTTAGCACAAAAACATAAATCTATCCTCTGTAAGGATCAACGTTCTCATATAACGTAGGGCGTAAACTTTTTGGCCCTGGTATAAGCTTACATGAGTACTGCGCAAAAACGTATTCGTGCTAAATTGCTAACGCACGATGGATTTAGATAAGGACAAAAATGAGGCCAGACTTCGTAACCGATGACCCCCGCAGCTACGCTTCGAGTCACGTTGCAAAATAATGCGTTTATGGCGGCAGACTGGTTAAATATTGCGTAAACTTTCACGAGGCGCTGGTAGGAGTTATAACGTGTTCAAAGTCTTTTTCGGAAGGTTAATGTACCGATAACGATGAGGTCGTCGTGCTCTCTTATATAAAGCGCATTCAACAATCGGGGCACATCCGACGCGTAACAATGTTGGGCTTCGTCTTGCTCCTCGGAATCTGTGGTAAGCCTTTTTTTTTTTTTTTTGGCAACAACTTTTTTACTTACAACTTTAGACGAGTTTTCGTTCCTCGATTTATTATTACTCTATTCGGTGACAGCTTAAGAATCGCAGGGCGTGGCGTGTTCCGCGCATCTCATTATCACTCCGCAGCCAATCAGACTGCGGCATTAGCCGATAAGAACGCGCCGGAGAGCCAATCACGAAGCGTGAACGCAGTAAGCCACGCCCGCGCGTTTATTAAGTTCTCATAAACTGTAAAAGACGAATGTCAGTTTTTTTATATATATGTATAAATATTGTTTGGAGTACTTATATCTCAAACAAAAGCTTCTTTTTTTTTTTACATTATGCCGCTAGTTTTAACATGTCAGTTTATATACGCACTTTGGAAAGCTTTTAGGGAATCGATGTAAGTTCCTCTCATGCTCGACTTAAATGTCATTTGTTTCCAACATCACGCCTAATGAAACTAATTCATCCAGTCTTCAGCTACAATTATTCTTTTTCTTATTTCCTCATTAACAAGCTCTGTGACCCATCTCCCAGGGCAGGCCCTAGGGGTGGGCGACCTGGCTGGTCACCCAGGGCGCCACCAAAAGGCGGGCGCCCCAGCGCCTCCCTTTTGAACTTTTTTTTTTTTATTTGTTTGAGCATGGCGCCCGACAGGACGCTATATGCTCGACCACCGTTCGTTTTTAGAATGCGGTTCTCGCACGATAAAGTGCTCGTGAGGGCCATACCACCGTGGGCCATACTCACATGTTTACTAGCAGCATGATGTCGATAGCTAGGGGCGTATAAAGAGGGAGGGGGGGGGGGGGGGGGCGCCACGGTCGTAGTTTGCCCAGGGCGCTTGAGGGTGTAGGGCCGGCACTGCCATCTTCGTTGTGTGCGCATTGCTTGTCGCACAAACGCTGTTGTCACATCAAACGATAACGTAACCTGAAATTCGAGGTTCATTTTTTTATGTCATATAACGTACCAGTAAGACAAAAGTGCACACTCAACTAGTCTTTCCTTGCAGCCACCTTATGTGCGACAGTAGCATCGCCGTACCCTGATCGCCCGGGACAAGAAAGATTGTCCAGTTTCGACCATCCTTCGCCAAAGCTCCCGGTGAGTGGATTTTGCAGGCCTCCAAGAGCCTTTGGTAAGAATATAGCTTAGAGCCGTTCTTTCACTATTTAGCTCATTAATCTAGAGACACGGAGGAGGCTGCAATAGGGCGCCTCAATGACGTTCTTTGGGGTGGTGCGATGTTTTGCTGTCCCCGATGCCGAACACACTCGACCACGGGAAGAACACAAGAAAATGGCATGAGCCAAACTTCGCCCGCTCACACGACTGAAGAGGATAAAAGGATTTTCCAGTCGAGAGGTTATAAAAACACTTTCACTGCGTTCTAAGCAAAAATAAAGAGGCATTGTGATGCTTAATGACTTTGTATGACACCATCCAAAGATAGACACGAATACATATTAAAGCTTACGATACTCCATTATCCGCCTGCACTATGCAGCTCCTTTCAATTAATATTTATTTAAAAAACAAAGCTACGAAGCAGCAAGTGTCATGATATGCCGGAGACTGCAGGTGACAGGAAGACGGACCAACACAAGCACAAAGAAAGTGGGTTTCAATCGACGAGCTGATGGGACGAAATCAGACAGCATTAAAAGCGCACCACCATGGTGTCGCCATGTTTCTCTACGTTTTCTATCATCGCCGAAGCAATCATAAACAAAAAAGGCCTAGGGACTTACGCTTCTGACACTGCTTGATTACCTCGTAGCGTCAGCTGCGTCTGTGGACTTAGCTAAAACGAAGCTATAGGTCAACCTGGTAGAAGTAATGTCGTATACCTACAAGTCACCAACAGCTCAAGAAACCCGGGCCGTGGCGAGCAGCTTATTATCAGTCCCCAGCCAATGAGACAGCGTCACTGGTCCATAAGAGTGCCGAGGAACGAATAAACTTACCAGAGGCCGGGTGGACATGGTGCGGAGCGCAAGTTCGTCTGCTTCTTTTGCAGGGGCTGCGGTGACGTCAGAACGCCGAGCTCTGATTGGCTATGATTGGAAGGATAGAGGGTAGACCTCGAGGCAGTGAGCATTGAGGTATACCCACTATCCTTCAATCAGAATCACTCAGAGCTTAGGAGTTCTGACATCACCGCAACCCTTGCGCAAGTAGCAGACACACTTACGCTCCGCATAAACTGCGTCGAGCGTTTCTGAGGCTGTCGGTGACCATTGACATCTTCTGTTCATTTCAGAGGCTTCTTGCGTGTCACGGACACTTGTCCCACGGGCATCTTTGCAAGGTAAGAGCCGACGGTTCTTCCGCCCACTGTGCCACACTGAGCGATAAACACACGGCCTATATAAACATTTTTGTCTCGGCGGCCGCCACGTTGAATTTTGACGTAGCTGACTGACGGCAAAAGTAGAAAGTAACTTTACTTGCCGATTGGAAGCCGCTAGAATTCTAGCGGTTTGTGCCACAAGGTTTTTTTTTTTTTTTTTTTACTATACCTTTTTTTATTGTAGTTACGCTTAAGCTGCCTATACTTTATTTTGTGTTGCCCAATCCAAAAGTACATCATATTTCAACGTGGCAACCGTCACACGAAACGGTCTATACTCCGTTTCACTTTATATCCGACGGCAGCCGACAATCCGATGAAGACAACGAAGCAGCGCCAAATGTGCGTCGTCACGACGCTTGTCGCCTATCGGGCGTTGCTATCACCGACTATGCGGAGAGCAAGTCTTCTGCTTCTTGCGCAGGGGTTGCCGTTACGTCAGAACGACGTCGAGTTCTGATTGGCTTTGATTTGAAGGATACTGGGTAGACCTCAATGATTAAAGCCTCGAGGTCTACCCACTATTTTTTTTTTTTTAATCAGCCAATTAGAGCTCGGCGTTCTGACATCATCGCAACCCCTGTGCAAGAAGCAGACGAACTGGCGCTCCGCATATGGAGCCAATGCGCGCACAAAAAAAAAGCGCAGACTCACGGCGCGTTTACTGTGCGTCATTATTGTTTAGTTAGCGATAACGAATGCATGATAATGATGAGCGCCGTGACTGACAGACAATCATGACGAACGAAACAAGCAGCGAGGAACCAAGCTCAGAATACGGTTAGATGTGAAAAAAACGCGATTTGTGCATGGGCAGGGACTAAGTGCGACGCCATGCCCATCGTATCCACGCACAACACATTTTTTTTTAATTCTCTTTAATTCTTTAAGTTTTTAATTCTACAATTGTGCTTAGAGGTCTAAATATCATCCGCTGGGGTCTTTTGTATTCTTCCGAGACATACTTTCGTGTTCTGTGTTCGGTTCCAACTATCGTTGAGGCAGACGGAAAAGCTTACAGAGCCCTGGAAAAAGATTTGTCTAGAGTCTAGATTGTCTTGAGTCGGCGTCTTACCCAGCACTTTGCGAATATGAGCCGACTTTACAAATACTTCTTTTTGTGTCCCAAATGTTTGTTTAAAAGGTAGCTTACCACTAAACTTCAAAAGTGAGTTGACATTTGAGTAGACGTTACTCGGAAAACGTATTTAAAAAAAAAACTGTTATTTACAGAAATAAAAACGTTATTGCAAGTTACCAAAGTACCCAGAAAAGTTTCTAAACTATGGTAACTTGAGTGGAGTAGTTAAATTACGTACAGTTCTTTTTTTTTTTTTCGGCTGTGTTCTTCCGTGTTTCAAATTTAAATAAGCTCGAACTTTTTTTTTTTTCTTTTTTTTTTGTATGGAGTTGCGTGGTCATGACAGTTTTCGTTTGATGCAGAACCAAAACTGCACTCATTGGCATCTCGGAATGTGCAACAACGGAACGTGCAGCTGCTTGGTGGTGCCGGCAGTGGCACCGACGACGACGACGACAGTAAAACCTCCTCCGATGGGAGGAAATAAAAAGAAACTGTGAGAATGTATCGATGTAACCCGTTAACTTGCTCAAAATAAAGCGGCAAGTTTACCAATCACAAAGTTTCTCTGTTTCACGTCCATCGTTAATTACGGAAGTGAACTAAAGGGTTCCTCTGGGTTCGCGGTTTGAAACGAAATCTCCCAAGGATGATGTGTCACCACTGGGTTATACATCCCACAAAAGACAGTCATCAGACACTGTCTTGAGGCCTTGCTTGTATGACGGTCGCATGGGTTATACGAAGACTATCTGCAGAGACGCTAGACACATACAAATGCATGAAGCAAACATGCTTGGAAGATGCGTGAGACAGATAATCCTGTAATCATGTCTACGGCGAACATCATCTTTTTCGTACGATGTGCGAGGAGCGCGACTTAACTCTCGCCCGTCGCACCCGCCCCACCCTAAATCCCAAAATGGCGGCCCGCCCACCAGAAAATCGGCGGGCCACGGAGTGCCTCTACAAAAAAAAAAGGAGAGGTTATTCAGTGGCTCTGGTCGGATGCACATCTCCCCTCTTCGCACCGACCTGGACGTGACAGCCGGCGGTAAATCCGGCCTCTCACTCAATGGACATATCCACTCTCCGTACACGACCTCTGAGCTTGGGTTGGAAGCGGTTGGCCGCACAGGAAGCCCTCCAAATTGAATATATCGCCAGGGCCGGGCACCGCAGGGGTTGCATGCATACGTCCGCGTCGCGCAACGAGAGCTGATTTCATCGAGCGCCGCACTGAGTATATAGGTCCGTCCCATTATCGCTGAATAATGACCGGCACGACCCGCGCTGGCGTTATCGACTCCTGATGCTTGACTGCCTCTCCGCCCGCAGCGACCGATTACACACGCGCACACGCGCGTGGTTTAAGTAACTCCGAAACCGAGCGTCTCCTCCATCACCCCTCCAAATTTCGAGCTCTCTGGACAACGCGGTCGCTGAAACGCGCCCATTGGGCCGTGCTACCGTGGTGAGTTGACCTGAGCTGACCTCATTACGAACTCGGAACCGCACTCTAGGAATATGCCTGGGTGTCTGATTTCCCCGCAGAGATTTTGTGGGGCCAATAGGGACTTTTCGTACAACGTAGAGTTCCTGTATAGGCCTATCGGAAAGCCTATAGTCTATGCACCAGCACAACTAACTTTATGACGTCACGGTCCTGCGGTGGTGCTGCTGTCAGTACTGCGCGCATGCTCAGACGGTTCCTCTCACGCGAGTCTGGTTTCTGCGCACGTGCCCACACAGGCACGTATTCAGAGGGGGGGCCCATGGGTTCGGGCCCCCTCCCCCCCCCCCCCCGAATTTTTCCATTTTGCTGGGACCTCCTCTCCCCCCTCCCCCTCATACAGCATTTTGTCATGGGCGGGCCCCCCCCGAAACAAAATCCTGGCTACGTGCCTGTGCCCAGACCTGGTGCGGGAAAACGCGGGCTCGTTTGTAAAGGTGTGTTGGCCAGTCACTGGCAGCTTAAGGAACGCGGGGCGGGGCCTATTATGCTCTTTGCCCTGTCATTCGTTCCTGGGGCGTTATTGCCTGCTGAGGCTGCAATCTCATTGGCTGTGGAGCGATAATTAGATACCTGGGACTCCCCACGCCCTGCGTTCCTTAAGCTGTCAGTGAATACTGCAGTGTTGACTGTGTGTTCAATTGAATTCAATTATCATTTTAGTTAATATACAAAGGAGCCTTGTTCGATGTCAACCCATCCTTCCATACAATGCAAAACTTTTTAATTTATTATGTCCTATTCACTTCACGCATAAATTACTGCACGCTCGTATGGGGCACGACCACAGCAGGAAACATACACACCATCCTTGTTCTTCAAAAGAAAGCGATTCCATATATTGCTAATGTGCCACGCTTACAATCAACCGCCCAATTGTTGGCACATTATGGCATAAGAAGCGCGAAAGGTATTTATGAATTTCGTTTATTGCATTCTTTATTCTTGTCGAATGAAAGTTTCAGATCATTTGTATATATGACATCTGACCTATCGAAACAAATAAGTGACCCTCGCACGCGCAGCTGTGACAGGTGGTTAGTGCCGCGCCGGCGCACTGAATGCTTCTCGCAGTCGCTGACATATAACTTACCTTTTATTTTTTAAAAAAAAGTATCTAGAAAGAAATGTTAACTTTGGTACAATTACTAGTTAAAAAAATGCGAGAATTTTTTGTAAACAATAAATGATAATGCAATAGTCTTTATCTTGTATATGGGAAAGTTTTGGTGTTCAAGCCTTTGTTGTAATTTTTGCTACAAAACAAGCCATCTGGGAAAATTTAATCTATGTCATATATAAATCCATCAACTGTTGGTTATATAGTGTTTGACATGTTCCATATAGAATCGTATACATTCATACGGTGATTACGTGTACTCATATTGTTATGCGCCCTATTTGTTGTACTTTTTTCACAAACCGTTGATGACTGTATGGGCCCCCCGGCACTCTCAAGCTGTCAACGACAGCTTTCTCGCCCGGGAAGCCCCAACACTGTGTTGGAAAATAAAATTGAATTGAATTGAACTGAGGTACGGAGAGCTAGCTACGACGAAAGAAGGCACAAGTCATTCTCAGAAGGGATTAAGATAGCAGAGAAGGACAGCGACATACTCAAGGCCAGGGTCCCACTGAATGTGGCAGTTTAGGTACTTTTTGGCAGGTCATTACTCATCTTCTTCTGAATACTTTTTTGTGCGATTGATGTCGTTCGAAAGGCAATTGCAATCCTCTTTCATGTGATATATGTATGTATTAGTTTATATTGTTCACGCGCATTTGTACCGTTGCGAATATGATGGCAAGGCAACTCCCTTGCTCCGCTGGTTCATATTTCATGAACGATCTATTAAAGATAACACGGTTCCAATAGTATTTGCACTACTTTGTTTTGTTCATTTCTCCGAATATTGCCCTAAAATTGTAATTTTTCCGCTCAAATAAGGTTTTAATGACATGCGCTAGGGCAATGAAATCAGCTACATATATAGTGCTTATAATTGGCAATACGCAAAGAAATATTTAATGTTGTGTAGCAAATTTTTGTTAAGATATTCTATATCAAACGTAGCACTTTTTTGTGCCTCGAGTCACAGTACTTCAAATGCCGCTGAGGAAATAATTAAACTATGATAAAATATTTTATAACATTTTGAACTACGATGGTTGGCCAAAAAGTGGCCGATGGCTTTTTTTCATTTTCAAAGTCATAACGCTCCAGGAGCCTTTCAAACTTACCTGTTTTTGACGCGATTCTTTTATGGACATCAAACAGATTAATTGGCATCTAATAACATGTATTGTATGAAATAGAAATACATTGCGATGTATTAGATCTACACCTATGGAACCCGGGACCTCTCCATTTCCAGAGGAGATGGAGAGGTCCCGGGTTCGATACCCGGACCAGGCGGATTTTTTCGGTTGCGCACCAGTCACCTAGCTGTGTTTGGAGATTTCGGTTTGTCCTTTGTTCCTCTTCTTCCCCTTCTCCAGGGATTATTTTCGTCAGCCTATTGTGCTTACGTTTGATGAAGAGCAATATGAGGGGACGAGGTAATGATTAAATGATGAGGCTCTATAAGGACGACGACAATAGTGGGTGTCGAACCACAACGTACAGTGGCAGACTTGTTTCAAGTATCGTGTACCCAAAGGCTTTTCTTCACCCGCAACAGAATATGGTAGAATCAATGAGCATGCTGCTTTACAACTGTACTTGGAACAGGGAAACTGCACTGTGCAAAAGTGCGGCTTATTCGCTAATATGAAGCACGTATTTCTAGCGGCATCCCCTGATGGACTGATTGGAAAAAATGTCCTCGTTGAGGTAAAGTGTCCCCGTTCCAAAAGATTCTTGAAGCCTACTGAAACCACAAAAGAGTATGAGGCAAAATATAAGAATAGGAGCTCGGTGCGAAAGGTCTAAGTGACCACCATAGCTTCACTACCAAATACAAGGGCAGTTACAGAATACACAAAAAGAGTTTTGTGATTGTTTTTTTTACACTAAAGGGCATTGGTATCCAACGTATTCAGAGGGATGACACCTTCTGGTCAACCAACATGGAGCCTTTTCTACTCCAGTTTTACATGGAAGGCCGGACTTCCGCTGAAATTCCTCACGTAGACGAGTTGTCCGATCGAATAAACTGCCATTACTCCCTATCTGGGAATCTCTCGATATTCGTTCGTAGGCCATAGTGACATGAGATCGAGGGGTGTGCCTCTTCGTCCGCCGAACATTGCAGTTTTTCCCGTGGAAGATGAGACCGTCGCGTGCTGCCGGAGCAAGAACCTGGCGATTCTTCACTGAACTGCTTCTTCCGTAAGCTTCAAGAAGGCTTTCTTCGTTTTGCACACCATCTGTTCTGCTTGCCCGTTAGTTGCGGGATGGTATGGTGCACTTATGGTGCCTAAAACTATTTTTTTTTTCAAAACTTTATTATTTTATTTGAAACAAGATTTGGCGCGTTATCAGAGAAAGATATTTTCGGTAGGACGAAAATAGCGAAAAGAGAGCGTAGAACGTCAGTGTCGCATTCGGACGTCGTGGCATGCATCCTGTAACTTCCAACCACTTAAAGTACGCATCGATCATGACTCCGCAGACGCGGACACGTTTTGCCACCCACCGACTGAATAGTGGATCGTTTTCAGAGACTATTCATGATGGCCCTGGACTCGAAGAATACTTCGAGTCTTTCCGCAAAGTTAGCCCAAGTGCCAACACTTTTGTCGAAAGCTGTAAGTGTTCACAACATCGACAACGTCGGTAGCGATGGGCTGTGCATGACACTAGACGCTTGCCATTCGCTGATAAGAAACTTGCTTGTTCGTCTGCCACGAGTCGTCCTATATCAGGTCATTACCGCAACTCCATCTAACGACAAAACAGGTCTTCATTGTCCGCATGTCCATAGTTAGCAATCATGTGAACTTATAAATGTATGTGTAGCGACAAGTGATTATTAACACTGACCGCCGGCTTTCCTCCTCTTTCCTTCCTTCCTCCTTCCCCATCTCCTGTTTCCATTATCTGCTCTTCTTTACGTTTCCCTCTGTTTTCCGGACGGGACATCGTCGGCGTTTTTCCTGCATGACAAACTCCGTCTTCTCTACTACTTTACGGAATTCCTCCTCCTCCTCCTCCTTCTCGTCCTCCTCCTCCTCCTCCTCCTATAAATTCCCGAACGCTCATCACTTGCCGTCGCTAAACGCCACTAATTCATAACGTCTTCATTGCAAATAAACGTCTTCCTATTTGTTCTAACGCTTTCCATCATATTCCTCCTAAACTGTACTTACAACATTATGTGTGTCGGTACTTCCGAAATATTGTAACAGCGTTTGTTTTCTGGGAACTATAATGTAACAACCTTTACAACATCTTCCGGATCCCTTGAAACACAATATTTCGTGATATTCCTTTTCAGTTGTGATTATAATACCGTAAATCGCGAAGCAGTTTACTTGACGTCCGCTTCCACTGGTGTCTTGGAAGATTGAGTCTACTGAGCGTGCACTCCTGCAGAAGAATTTTTCATTGACAGAATATTGACACGTGAATCAACAATTGATTCCTTCTTGGTAAGATTTATTCCGAAAACCCGTGGCAACCGTCGAACCGCATGTCCCTATAGGGAGTATTCACTGGCGGCCATAGCTGTGTGCGCGAATGGTGAGCGCGTGCTGATGGCGAGCTTCCACAGTTCTTTTGCAACGTGCATTCCGCACCATCAAGAGTGCCGGTCTCAGTAGCCTATTGATGTGAGCTCGTTCTGAGCATGCGCTCTAAACAGCACCCACAAATATGGCGTCTGGTGAATACTTCCTATATCAGAGAACAATTATTACCCAGCCTAACATTCTCGCATACATGAGTTTTCTGTGCCACGCTATTGAGCCAGCTGAGCACAGCTGGCAGCGGCGCGAGCAAGGCCACGATGGGAACGTGATGGTGCCCGAGCCATCCCACCGTGAACCAATATTTCGGCCACCCCACGGATGCGTGTCGCCATCTATTTGTTGAACTAACGCCTTGTTCAAGATGGCTGCCGTGGGACCGCAGCCTTAAGAACTGCGTAGGAAGTGGACTTTAATACAAGATTATTTCTTGAACAGGCCATGATGTGTCTAGACTGTATAAACTTGGTCGTTTTTTTTTTCATAAATGCGTGAGTTACATCATGACATTTCACCCGTATACCCTATAATTATGGACAAGAACGCAGCGCCATCAAATTAATACAGCGCCGCGTAACGAGAACGTGAAAATCCTCTCTGCATATAGAGCACATTAAAAACTTACGGAAACGCATCATGTAAGTGATATTAAGACAGTCGTGCTGCGCGAAAAGCGCACCCGGAAAATCACGCACGAGGCCCGTGCACTGTCTGAGCCAGCAGCCATTTAGACTCTCAGAAGTTCCCACTTGTGTACTGCCCCGCGATACACCCGAAAACCCAATTAAGGGTCGTTTAATACTTCATTCAGTCAGAAGTAAAGACTGCCACTCGCCCTTCTGATAGGTAGAAATAATAAAAGGAAGACCAATGACTGATTAGCCGTGTCTCTATATGACGAAATATGCGGCGAGGGACCTCTTATAGCACGGCCGCTTTTATAGTGTGCATGGTCTCTAATAGAGCCACCACATAAGCTAGGCTTCGGAGTAACCACGATACAGCCATCTTGGCACCTGAAATCATTGTGGCCAGTTATCTGAAGATCTGAAATAGCAAAAAACGCGTTTCCGCTTTCCACAAACGTTGAAATAATCAGCGAAAAAGTAAAGCGATATCGCCTTAGCTTCCTTGCACTCTACTCAAGCTAAGGACGTCGTATCTTTTTTAAATGGTAGCGATCACCAATTCTGCCCAGATTAAGCCCCTGCGGCGCTTTCTAGATAATCGGAGAATGGAGTGTCAGTACCCTCAGCGTAACTTATTTAGTGGCTCTAGTCTTTACACTCTGAATGTGGTTCGACATAGGTTACGGATCAATTAATTTTCCGCGCATGCTTTCTTGAACAAATAAAATGTTTATGCGGGTCGAGGATTATATGTGAAACACCGGTTTGGATTTTCTTCTTTTTTTTACGTGGAACACGTATACCGTGCTACGGGGGTTGTTCCAGTTACGTGTCGTTCCACCTACCCTTATCCATTTTCCGTCAATCTGTTCCAGTTAAAGCTTTTCTGAAAAGTGATTTTCTAACATTTATGGTTTACGATTATCAACTATCTGAAACACTGCAACTAGCATGTATTTACAATTATCTGAAACGCTGCTTCGTGCAAACTATGAAGCATGTGGAACACAGCGCGTCCCGGTTAAGCGGAACTTTTTTTAAAGAAGTTCTGTATATAAGTGGAGCGAGTGAATCACAAGATGGGATGGACGAACGAACGAGTGTGCAACTCGAAACTTGTCGGAATCGACTTTATGTAGACTCAAGAAATAAACGATTATAAGACAGTTGCGTTATGGTAATTAATGATTTACAGGCAAATATTGTGTAAGGAATTATATCTGAGGTCTCTCCCGAAATCCCCATTTGGCGAGGGGTCCGAAAATGGGCCAGCTGACGAACTGAGCCGATGTCCGGTACTCGCCGACTCCCGGCAGAGCCTCGAAGCGGGCGCAGTAGTCTGTCAGCGCCTCGAACTGCGTCAGGGCTTCGGCGTGGAAGACGCGTATCCAGTCCAGCGTCTCGTACATCATAAAGTCCACGTACGAGATGTCGTCGCCGAGGATCCAGCGCTTGACTCTGAAGTAGATGGAGTAGGTCTCCAGCGTCATCGGCAGCATCTGGATGTAGCGCTTTCTGGAAGCTTCGAAGTCCAGGCTGAAGATGACCCGGCCCAGGCCCCACCGAAGCTCGCAGACCTGAAGAATCGGTTTCCAATCTTAGAATAACACTGAGCACCAATCGTTCGTCTTTCCTTAATCAGTTAAGCCAACAGGAACAACGGAGATGGGGTTCGTGTTCCAGTGGCCACTCAGGTTCTGTTATGGCAGTACCACCTCCATCCCGACGCCAAGACGGACGCCAAGACGGACGCGCCTGCCGCTTTGCGGCGACTATCGTCGAGCTCAAGCCTGTTTGAAGCTTGGGGCGGATCGGGGTGCTTGCTACCGATGACGTCATGCCACAGGCCTCGTCCTGTGGTATTGATTATGGTGGGATAGAAGGGGAGCTGTCGCGATATCACGCTTCTCCCAGCGGCTGAGAGAGGTCTCGTGATTTATGCCTCGGCGTCAATATATTACCATGGTGCCTTCTATATATGCTTCAGCAGCAGTGCCATAATGGCACAGGCCAGCTAATTCTTTGAAAATCTGGTTCTAAAAAATAGGAGTAGACAAAAAAATATATAAAAATATATATGTGGGGTCGTGCTCCCATTACAATATTTCTGCGGGTCGTTAGAAAATGTTCAATAATGCCATTCTTCTTTAAAATGATCTTCTTTTAGTACCCTGGATCGTGCAAGGGTAGCGATGCTTACCACATTCAAGCCTACTAGTGCCTCCCCTTCCAGCCCAGCATATCTCAGCGGGAAAAGGGGAAGCACCATTTTGCCACGGAGATCGCATGATCATTAAGTGCGATATTAATCTCGTTTCGCATTGGCTGAACTGACTAGAGGAAGGCCATTGATCGGCGCTTCGAATGCATAGCTGCTATGCTGCATAGTATACAATCAAGAGTAACGTCGAGAGTTGTGCTAGTTAATTCGTTCATCATAATGGGGAAACAGAGCAAAGCAAAAAACGGACAGAGCAGACGAAACACGCAAGCAGTACGAACACTGTACGGAAAAGAAGAAACAAAAACTGGACGACCGTGCAAGTTTTTTGCTCTGTTTCTACATTATGATACAATCAAAACTTTTGACAATGTATATAACGGCAAATATGAGAAACCATAAGCCCCGGGAAAGAGCCTCAACAAGCACCGCAAAGAATAATCAAAGCATAATTTTGACGTGATAACTGCAGGAGATAGAGAGAAAACCAAGATTAGATATGATTGCCGCGTCAGCGTTCGTCTGGGTCTTATGCCCACTCAATGCTTCGAAAGACGCTCGTCGCCGCGGACTATATATAGTGTGCCCAGTAGCGGAGTTGACGTCATCTGATGATGTTCCGTGGAGGCTGTTCAGACAGGCTTTGTTTATAGACCGATACGCTGTTTGCGAACAAATTATGGTTTGTCCACACCATACCTGGTGTGGACAAACCTGGGCACTACGCGTGCGCAGAAACCAGATTTGACTGAAGTGAAGCGTATGCGTTGTGCCAACAGCAGCGTCCGCTTCGGCGTCTTGTGAGCCTCGACCGTGCAGTCAAAGCACAGCGAAGGCAGCGAGCACGTGCGGGAGAGCCGAAACCTCCGAAGAAGACGCTCAGCCGTTCTTATCCTGTCAGTGACTAGTGGTGGTGCTATAGCCTCCTATACTGACAAAGCCTAGCAGATCGCCACGAGAAGCGGCCGTCAAAATGGAGAAGGTAGAGCGGCACACAACGGATCAGAGGACAGCCGCGTGACAGGCGCCCCGCTGCGGCGAGACGCCGAAACACACTTCTCCCGAGCGAACAAGTGTTTTTTGGGTCCTCGCCACTGCAAACGCTGTGCGCTGACGTCCAGGTTCCAGGGAAATGGCTCTTCAATGCTCTGTGCTCTGATCCTCGCGCTCCGAATCTGCGACCGGGCACTCTATTTGTGAGTATACAGGAGGCTATGGTGGTGAAACGCGTACCTGCTGCTCCATGAGGTCCACCTCTTGCAGGTCCTCTTCGCAACGGCCAACGAGAGAGTGCTTGCGACCGAGGTACCGCATGATGGCGATGCTCTGGGTCAGCTTGACGTCGCCGTCGATGTAGTACGGCAAACCCGGATACCGAAGGCCCAGGTTCGCCTTCACGTTGCCCCACTCTCCAAAGTCGTACCCCGGAGCTGGCCCAAAGTTGTAGCGGCGGTCCTCGAAGGCAACGCCCTTGTACTTGAGGAGGTAGCGCACCGGCTCGGCAAGGCCACGTATGTTCCAGTAGCCGAGGACCGGCACACAAGCCAAGGACTGCGTTTCTGCCCTTGGTATTAAACTCGTAGTCGTCGCGGCCGTCTTGGTTTCACCGAACGTCGGCGACGTCGCTGACATGGCCGTCGAGAGCAATGTTCCGTCGTCCGCTGTTGGTCGTTGTCCTTCGGTGTCTCCGTCGCTAGACTTTGACTTGCTTTTACGGGATCTGGATGTAACGGACGAGCTTTGTCGCGAGCTGGAGCGACTCGGCGTTCTGTTTCTTGACCTTGATTGTTCCCTAGATTTAGATCTTTTCGAGGAACCTCTTGTAGATTTTGAGCGTTTTGATGATTCCTTCCTCGACTTTGACCTTTCCGGTGATCTGACCCCATTGGACCCAAATCCTTCTGGCGATCTCGATTGCCTCAGCGATTTCTTCTTCCATTTTATTCTTTCTTTTGGCTCGCTTTTATGAGTTTCTGTTTTAGGTGAGGTTTCCTTTGAGCCTGATTTCTGTGGAGATTGTTCGTTCGATGTCGGGGCTCCCTTGGATTGTGGCTCCACCGGCTGACATGTTATAGTTATTGTGTTAGTCTCTTTATAGCTGCAACGGCGCGTACACTGGAACGAGTTGAAACAGATTACCTTTTAAAAAAGGAAGCAAGGGCGTGGGTGATCTATGCATGGCTTGCATTGACGTCACATCCGCAGCCATTGGGTGGTCATGCTGCTGAGCACCTAACTATACTGCAGCCTACATTTCTCAACACCGGCATTATGCTATAACTTAACGAATAGGTGCTTATTTCGACATCAATAACAAAAAACGAACTGATGGGGAGCATCATTATATACGTCCAGAAGTTCCTCATTGCTCACTTTAACGCGGTGCACGCAGCAGAACACCACTCGCTGGTTTTTCGTTATTCAGATCAGCCAATAAGAAGGGCGATTGGTACCAGGCTTCAATGATAATGCGGATTCAGTGTCAAGGTGGACGACGTTTTCCTACTGAAACTGCATCAGGACTGGTGCACAATACGTGGCTTGCAATGACACCACATGAGTGAACATTGTGAAGTTACCTGCCACTGCATGAGTATACCTTCTGAAACAGATTCTACATCAGCGATTTTTTTTAAGAACAAGTAGGAATGGCTATTGTACGATGCAATGAGGTCACGTGCAAGATATTTGTGCAATTTGTAAAAAAAAATTTACAGCTTTTCTTTTCTTCTTTTTTTACGAAAATAAAGTACGCTTCGTCGAACGCTTATTATTTGCCAAAATGTTGCGTATTGCGGACGAAACCAGATGCCAAAGTTTTAGAACAAACCGTTATCTCAATTAAAAGTTATAAATATTTTTTTCTAAATTTTCAATGGGAAAATTGTGGCCGACGGAGCCCTGGAATACATGGAGCTCAATGGCACCAGTCGCCAAGAACGGGCCCCATTTTCCCATTGAAATTCTAAGCAGACGAACTTGCGGTCCGCATTGCAAACGGGGCCCGTAAACCGCGTGACCACGAACGAGCAGTAGGAACCTCTGTGTAAAGGCCGGTTCTCACATGAAGAGCACTCTTCACGTGCCGTCAGCTACTTATCGCCTGCCACAAGCAGCAGTTTTGGCGGTGCGATACAAAGCTGGTGAACGCTCCGGTCAGCACGCGCTTAGCGCGAGGTTAGCGCTATGCTTGTAGCGCTCCGCTGCATGTGCGAACAGGCCTTAATACAGGCTCTTAGGAGGCTAACACCGGGGCTTTGCGCGCGACGCGTCGTCTGCTCGTGCCCTAGAGAGCCTGTATTACAGAGCTTCCAACTGCTCGATCGGGGTCAGGTGGTTTATGGGCCGCATCTGCAATACGAGCTGCGAGGTGGTGACGAGAAGCGTCTGCAAATGTCTTCGCCTTTCCTTCCGCTTTCCTCCTCGCCACGCAAAAACGCAGCGCATGCGCACTTACGACCAATCTCCGCAGGAGGCGTCCGCCATTAAATCGCAAACGCTCCCTGTGGTTTGAGATGGATCCTCTCCTCAATCGGCCTTCCTCTCGCGGCGCACACAGACGCTAGAAGAGGAGGAGGAGGAGGGGGAATGATTGGGAGGGGGGTAAGCACGACCACCTCGGGGAGCGCTTCCGACGTCCATAGAGTATACAGGAGGCTACGGTACGGTTTGTACGGAAACTACAAACCTTTCGCATTCGCCTTCTTCTCCCCGCCATCTTTGTCTTCTGGGTAATGGAACGCCTTCGAAGAATGCGCTGCAGCTCTGTTGTGCGGTATATCAGACGCTGGGCATGCGCACACAGCTCAGTGACTCAACCGTTTTCGCGCGGGTGATAGGTTAAGATGGTGTGGCGTATTAGGTTCGCGTTATCTGCTTCGTGATAGGTGTTTCGGCGTTCTTAACGGCTAATGCCACAATCTCATCGGCTGCGGACCGATAACAAGATGATCGGAATTTTCCACGCCCTGCGTTTTTTAAGCTGTCAGTGACTACACGATCAGAATCGTATGCGCGGAGGGCAAGTCGTCTGCTTCTTTTGCAGGGGTTGCGATGACGTCATAACGACGCCAAGTTCTGATTGGCTCTGATTGAAGGATAGTGGGTAGAACTCAAAGCAAGCTGCCTTGAGGTCTACCGACAATTCTTCAATTATATCCAACCAGAGCTCGGCATTCTGACGTCACCACAACCCCTGCAAAAGAAGCAGACGGACTTGCGCTCCGCATTAAAGACTGCAGCAGTGTGCAGATCTGAAAACGTTCTTCTTACCCTTGGAACGTAGATGGGGATGGTCTCTCGTTGGGGTGTGCTGCTAGTCGACAACTTTTTCTTTCTTGTTTTCCCCGATACTACTACGGCTGACCTTTTTTATGCTTTAATGAACACGGAATGGAGATCTTTATATAAATTACATGTTTTACGATTGCCAGAAGCCTCAAGAAGCTGGGGTTCTTTATATTTCTTTCGAAAGTCGGGAGATGAGCTGTTGCTTCTTAGAAAAAAAAAAAAAAAAAAAGGTGTTTTCAGAAAACAAGGACCTCAACATTTTTCCATTAAAAAGCCACTAAATGAGCTACGCCATGGCCTCCTCGATACTGGTGGCTATGGCTACACTTAGAGAATCGTCACTCTGTTCGATATTGTTGTGGGCGCCGCCATCTTGGTGCTTAGTGCAGAGCAGACGCAACGGCCGATCGTCATGACGCAAAAGTGCGACTTCCTCGGCATTCGATCCGGTGTTAGGAAGCTGAGGTAATATTGCTTTGCTCTGTCACGAACCGTTTAAACATTTGTGGAGGACAGAACAGGCGTTTTAATAATATAATAATAATAATAATAATAATATTTATTTGCATACAAAAATCTGATCCTGGGTGGCGTGCACGGCTGTGCAGAAAGGTTAAAACCCGTATACGCGAGTGATTTAGATAAAGCTTCATATAACTGGCAATGATTTTAAGGCCCAAGATGGGTAAGTGTCGTTACTCTGAAGCGTAGCTTATCTAGTGGCTCTAGTTTGCACCGTTCTCCATATTAATCACTCTTCGGGTGGGTCCACAACAATCACTCGTTTTTGGCGGTACAATCGAGTGACTGTTGTAGAACGTTCTTCCGCAGCGAATATACACCGTTTTGTCGGTTTTATCACGAGTGCAACAAGCGCGAGCTTAACGCCTTGAACGGTGCTTTTAATGCACGAGCTCGTGTGCTCAGCGCGCCAGCTCAAAACGTACCGCTCAATCTTGTGGCTTATAGAGTGCCTTCATGTGCGCACATGAAGACACCCTAGCAGCTTCAACTCCCTAAGTCCCTCAGTCCAAATCCTCGTTTTTATGGCCAATAAATCGCATTCTAAGCTGATCAAAACTTGGCAAACAATTCTAACTTATTATTAAAGAAAAAAATATATATATGTATATATATATTATTTTTTTACTTCTTGGGGCACGCCGTTCACGGAATTTTGTAATGCGTATACTCTACCAGCAAATAAAAAAAAGCTAGTTATTTGTTGTTGTTTTTTTGTTTTTTTTTTGGGGGGGGGGGGGGTATTTAGGGGCTTCCGAAAAAAGAAGTGACGTAAACAGTAACGTGTCGATTTCGGTTTAGTTTTTAGCAATCGCAACAAGACTTTGCACCACCACTGAGCGAGAAAGCAAACTGCAGGCCAGCAGTAAATTATGGTGCGTACCTTGTGTTCGTACACCTTTCAGAAATTTATCGTCTTTATTGCGATGGAAGTGAGCACTTGAGTGTCCTTCAGACATTCTTCTAACAATGTACGATTCCCTCTTGACTTAGCTTTTGTCCTTACACGTTCATACATGGGACATCGGACTCGCTTCGTCAGATGGGATTTTTTTGGCACTGTGGCCGTACCAGTATTGGAGCGTGGCACTTTTCATTGTTCTCTGTGGACGTATACAAGAGAAGGACGAGACAAACTAGTGGCTACAAGAGGAGGCTAGAAGACAAACAATAGACCCTTTTCAAAACAATGTCAAGCAACACTGGCGGTATCATCTCTTGGGCACCAAGCGAGTGACTGAATCCGAGTCCTCGCCGAACGCTCACGCAGCACTCGTGTCTTATACATGCTCAGAATACAATCCCAAACAATGGCGGACTCGGGTAGTTAGCGCAGCAGCTACCAGATGGCGCGCACTTTTAAAAAAAGATAAACCACTGGCAAGGTGGCGCAAGTCGCCGCCCGATTCGAAGGGTTCACCCTCATCCATCCATTCATCTATCTATCCATCGGTCTATTAGCTACAAGAGAAGTCTCGAAGACCAACGATTCAACGATCGGTCTTCTCTCAGTTCATAGCGAAGTCTTTGCTGTTACAGCAGCGCGGGCTTGCGTCACTGGGTGGTCCTGGAGGCGATGGTACTGGTGATCCACTGGTTGTAGTTGTTCACCTTGGTGTAGTAGCCGTACCTGCCGGGCACTCCGCATTTGCCCATGTGGGACCAGCTCACGATGCCCACCAGGAACCAGGTGTCTCCGAGCTGCGCCACGAAGGGCCCGCCGCTGTCGCCTTCGCAGGTGTCCGGCACCGTCGGCTGGTCGTCGTACCCCGCGCAGAACATGTTGTCCGTGATCTGCCGAAGAAGTTATTCAAAGCCTCAAGTGGGTGCATGCTGTAGGTAAGCGATCTTCAAACTTTCGAATCATACAGCTTTCGAATGAGTCAGGCGTCTGTCGTCCCTCCAAATAAATAAACACGTACAAACAAAGAAGATTATATACACTATATATATCGCCTGCACTGAAAACCAAATTTTGGAACTTTTTAACAGAAACAAAAACAGCAATTAGAATGTTTTCTTTAAAGAACAATCATATTTATTGGACAGTTTCGTGACTTGGCAACTACCCGTGGAGAAATGATTAAAAGCAGGCAGCTTGTATACTTTGTGAAGCTTCTAAATGCGGTTTGTATCATGAGAAGGAAGACCGGCGTTGGGCTCCAACGGTCGCACAGTCTGTTGTCGCTGACATCTTAAGAACCGTAGGGCGGGGAGAGTCCCCGGCATGACGTAGCCGCTCCGCAGTCAATAAGATTGCGGTATTCACAAATAGGAACGCGCAAAAACAAATCTCGAAGCAAGAATCGTGATTTCAGTAAGTCACGCCCTGTGTTCCTGAAGATGTCCGTGGCTGGGTTTACAAAGACTCGAGCAGGGACTAGTCACACGCACCTTGTCTCTCTACTTCTTCCTCTTCAACTCAATCGAAATAGTGAAATCTCGATTTGATGGGTACGGTCGCATCCATCTAAACGCAGCCGATGACTGTAAGTGGAAAGAAGGGTTGGCGTCATTCCGCCGCTCACACCGCGTTATCATTGAGGTGCGATACTAGTGAATTTTAGTAGATCCTTCTGATAACTCCGAGAACCATACCCGATGGCAGTACAATGGCACGTGAAAACGTGCCAGCGCAATGTCGGGTAACCTAATCGCAGTTATCGGAACAGTCTGCTAAATCTCCCTAATTTTCGCACTTCCCAGTAGGGAGCTTAAGCAGAGCGCTACCGCAGGCCACCGCGGTCACGGTAGCCCTCCGGGGGCGCGCTTGAGAGCACGCTTCCATATCACAGCGCGAGGTCCCGCTAGGAACACCGCTCTAGGCGGCTATGCTAGAACTGTCTACTGACTCCAACGACTGGTGTTCCGAGTGTATCACGGGAAAATATACGCGCAGGAACTTCGGAGAGCGTAAGGCCCTTCTGGGGAAGCCTATGTACCTTCTTTTTGATGGCAGCGCTGGCAGCGTCGAGACAGACCTGCTTCTTGAGGATGGGCAATCGGACCTCCTGCAGGTTTTCTGGCCGGGGTCCCTTGATGTTGACGCGGCCCCAGCCGCTGGCCAATCCGAGCACGGACTTGTTGGCCTTGAACACCACCTCCTCGATGAACTGGTCGTCTCCCAGGCAGATGGGAGTCACGTAGGGACTGTACTGGACCGCCGCCCGGAGCTCCAGCAGCGCGATGTCGTTGTCGAGCGTCTTGTTGTTGAAATCAGGATGTTTAATCAGCTTCCTGTTAAATCGAACGCATGTTGAAGTGAGATGAAGCAGAGTACACGTGGCTTGCAGTGACCTTCATATCAGCTGTCATTGTGGTGACCTTGCTGCTGAGCACGTATTTTGCACCACCAAATTTGCTTTTCTCGGCAAGGACAAGTAAGAATGACCATCTGTAGGGTGCGATGACACGACTTGCAAGTACTCTATCTGGTCCCGGTTCAGATCCGCTAAAACAAAATCACGGGTGCCACGTGAACAATGCCCGTGTGTTTATAGCACGGTGGAAGAAACATTTAGGTAATGACTCTCTGTCCGACGCGGCGACCACATTATGTTCGGCGCACCGAGCGCGCTTCACTCGCACGGGGATAGATGGCGCCCAAGTATCGGCTCCCTCAGAGCCGTTTATACTGAGAGAGTTTGGCCTTCTTAAGGAGATTTTGACAGCCTGACAACCACAGCAGCGTAGTCTGACAACCGGGGGATGACTACTTCCGTCCGCCATATTGTGGCTCTGACTCATAGGAACTCTACGCGATTTCTCAGGAATGAACAAGACAAAGAAGTAACGCCATATTGTGTTATCGCGAAATCCGCTTGTTCTAGCGGCCAACAAGCTCCGCCATTGGCCAAACTCTCTCAGTATAAACGGCTCTGGGCTCCCTCCCAAACTGACAACTCCGGTTGTTTCTCCCAGCGGTGGTCCCGCATTCCCTCGCTCACCGCTTTTGGTCGTACCTCACCGCCGCCGCGCCGCCACCAAATCGCCAGAGTCAGTAAATCTGTGTTTTCTTCCTTCTTCTTCTTCGGGTAAAGGCTCATCGTCGTGCACGATGGTGTCACCTATGGTCGACACAGCACCAAAGCAAAACACGAGGCCAGCCACTGGCCGCACACCACCACTGCACCACCACACCGCGAAAAAGGCGAGCACGCTGCGCCGCCGACACCGTGGCCGCCGAGGAGGGACCACACATCTCAGCGCCCTCCGCGGCGGCGCGGAACTAACTAGTTCGAGGCTAGCTCCGAACACGATCTGGTCGCTCGCTCCCCGCGGGAAGAGCGGCCAGAGTCATCGCCTGAATGTTTTCCTTCCGCCGTGGTTTACAGTAACTGGCTGGATAAAAACAGCAGGGTGTCTCTTTCTGACGCCTCCAGCACGCGCTCGTCGCCCTCCGTCGTGCCATAGCCTCGCGAGAAGCGGCCGCTGAAATGGAAAAGGTGGTGCGGCAGACAACGGATGAGAGGAGAGCCACGTGACGCGCGCCCCGCTGCGGCGAGACGCCGAAACATACTTCTCCCGAGCGAACAAGTGTGTTTGGGGTCCTCGCCGCTGCAAAAGCTGTGCGCTGACGTCCAGGTTCCCCGAGAAATGGCTCTTTGATGCTCTGTGCTACCAGATCCACGCGCTCTAAATCTGCGACCGGGCGCTCTATGGCTCCGTCGTCGAACTGCCAGGCATTGCGAGTGTAGAGGAGGCTATGGTTCTGCTGTGGTTGCGCGTGCATGATTTAGGCTCCCTTGAAGCCGAAGTGTTATCGAAGGTGGGAAGCCTACGCTGGAGCTGGGATAACTGAAAGACCTCCCTGCCATTTCGTTCTGTCAGTGATTACAGTTTCTTCAGAAAACACGGATAGCCTATCGGTGCAATCTTCGAAAGAGTTCAAATTAGAGACAAGGCAATAAAAAAAAAAGAAGCGAAATGCCCCGAACATGGAGGCTCAACTTTCTCGTAGAGAACTCGTTTAGACAATCACTGCAACTCTTCGAAAGAAGCTCGGCAAATGACAAACTCCAAAACACATTTTGACTTTAAAAAAAGCAGAAAAACGCGTGACGTCTCACATGCTCACGTCCTGCGCAGCAACACACAGGTTTCAGTTTTAGCTCCCAAAACGTTATTTTTAACCTTGTCCGGCCTATACTTCGTTTCACCTTATCTGCGAGCGAAGCCAAAGCTAGAAGCGCGAGACCAGCGCTTTTTGCGTTTCTCCTCAGCTCGCGCGCTCGAGCAAAGCCTGAACGCACGGAGCTTTCGTGCTCGCGCTTCCAGCTTTGCCTACGCTCGCACATAAGGTGAAACGAAGTGTAGCTCTCCCTGCCGGTCGTAGTGATTGGCTCTCCGAGAGCTCCGCGGGAAATTAGATCTACATATACATTTATAAAATTAGCGGACAACCATTTATAAGAAATCCTGAGGGTGGGTAAGGTTTATTAAATAATAAATGATGCTCTACCTGTGATGGAGCACAATATGTGCCCTCCGCCCGGACCACGCAAATGTTCAGCAACACTCCAGACGGTTACCGTTACATCCCGTACAAACGGCCCACCCCCCGAAAGATCGCCTACCTCAATTGTTTTTCTCTTCACAGTGGGTGGGCGTTCATTAGAAATTTTACTCTAGAACGCGCTAGTCGCGCTCCATCTCAGGTGGAGGCATCGTTCATCATCTAATTAAACTTTAGGGTACTACTCGCCTGACGGAGAGCGTGATCTCGTGATCTCCCTCGTTGACGAGGCTGTGCTTTCCCAGGATCACGCGTACGTTATGGCGTCCGTAGATCTCGAAGCAGTGGGACGCCGTGAGCACCCAGCGGTGGCTGATCAGGCTGCCGCCGCAGAACGCTTCGTTCGAGTCTGACTCGCGGAGAAGCACCTGAGGATGGTGAGGAAGGTGAATAACGCCTAAAGCCGCTGTCACAATGTTCATACATGATACAAGATACATGGTGTTCGCTGCTAACACGATCACAAAAATAAAAGCAGAAACTCCTCGAGAAAGTTCTGGGCACGTCTGCGTCACACATATGTATCCTTTGAACATGTATGCAGACGGTTTTTGTATGACCAATGTTACAGTCACCCAAGAAAGGCTCACCAGTGTCTACAGACTGTTCCTTTGTTAGATGTACGAGCAGCGTGACCGCCGCCTAAAAAAAATTCGGCAGAGACACTTAAATCTGCTTAAGTGTAGGAATGCGTTCGCGTTCCTACACGCAGCGCATTCCTACAAGCAGCGCGCCACGTCTTCCTTTTTCACACAGCGCTCTGGCGGTGCATGCATCACGCTCCCCCAATCCGCAGACGCGGCGAGTTCCCCGCCGGCTCCGCGGCTTCCGTGACGATGCATCTGCATTGCTGTGTTTTTCTTTGTGTTTTATTTATGAGGCGCGTCCGCTTGGACCTTGCGCGGCCCCGCCGACTTCAGTGACGAAGCATCTGATTCGACGCGTCGCAGCCAATGAGCATTTAGGTGCCGTTACACTCGGCCAATGGGAATTTTGGTGCCGTTTTTCGCCGGCTTCACTTCATGGGCCATTTAATGCTTTCGCATTAAAATGCCCTATACGTTACGGAAATTGGTACTGACCCGCAGATGAGTTCTATATATTAGACCGTCCTGCATACGCCCTGCTGAAAGAAATCCTCCTAGAAGACGAGGCCTGCTGCGCATGACGTCATCGTCGGTGGACCCCCGACCCACGTCGCGAGCGGCAAACACGCTGAAGCTCGAGAGTCGCCACAAAGCGGCAGACACGTATGCGTGTTGGCGTCGCCGTGTGCTAGCGTCGCGCTCGTCCTGAGATGCTGCACGACGCTTAAACCGCTTTGTTTAAAAATGTTTAAATATAAATGTTTAAAAAGAAAGCCGTGAAAGCTACACTTATGCGGTTCGTGCGGGTGGGTTATACGGCCAAACAGACATACTATATGGGGATGATGGTAACTAGGGATGCCACGAACCACCCTAGGTTAGAATTCGAAAGGTTTCGATATTTTGAACCGAACTGAGGTTCGAATTCAAAAGATTTCGATATTTTCGACCGTACGGAGGTTCGAATTCGAAAAATTCACAACTTTCAAAAACCGTGGAGTTTCGAATTCGAAAAGTTCGAAGCTTTCACGATTTCTAAAAGTTCGGGTTCGATTATTTCGAACTTTATTTTTACTTGAGGTTCGAGAAATTCGAAGAGTTCGAACTTTCCTAACTTGAAATTCGAGAGATTCGAATGTTTTGAATTTCTTTAGATCTGAAATTCGAAAAATTCGAACGTTTCGATTCTTATAGACATAAAGTTCGATAAATTCAAAGATTTCGAATTTCTTTCTAAATAAAGTTCGAAAAGTTCGAATGTTTCGATTTTCTTTTAGGGCTAAATTCGAAAAAAAACAAAACTTGAAGGTTTCGAATTTCTTTCAAGTCCAAGTGCGCAAAGTTCGAAGTCCGGTTTTCATGTTCCGCAACAGTTTCAGTTTCAAATAACGTTTTCACGCCTCACTGGTTCTCACGAAATCAGGTTTAGAAAAGTTCGGGTGTGATATTTGGACTGCGCGAAGTTGGTTAAGCAATTAAATGAGACGACGAGTGTCCCGGATGTGCTGAAATATTTGCCAGTGCAGAGTGACGCGTGACCATAGATCAGTAATTGTGAACGCCAGCCCGGGGGGGGGGGGGGGGGGGGGGTCATTAACGTGCATCACGAGGTAGTGATCACACGAACGCACTGTATATTCATCCAGTTTCGAAACGGCCAGGGGCAGCCAGGTGGTTGAGGCTCAGAAAAACCTTGAAGCAATCTGGAAAACTTCCTCCCTACCCCCTTGCATGCTGGTAGTAATCCGTTCGAACGCCGCTCGAGTGACGCTGGCATATAGTAAGTTTAGTATGTACATGATGCAAAATCCTGAGACTGGGAATGAAATTTGAAAGAAAAAGTGTAAGAAGACAGAAAAAAGGGGACAGGACAACGCCTCATACTTAGCTCTGGGAATGAAATTTGAAAGAAAAAGTGTAAGAAGACAGAAAAAAGGGGACAGGACAACGTCTCAAACTCAGCTCAGGACAACGTCTCAAACTCAACTCAGCTGAAAACTCAGCTCAGGATAACGTCTCGAACTCAATTCAGCTGAGTTTGAGACGTTGTCCTGTCCCCTTTTTTATTTCTTCTTACACTATTTCTTTGGAATTTCATTCCCAATCTCAGGATTTTGCATCATGATCAACATACACTAGCTCGACTGCACCTTGACAATTTTTTAGTTTTTAATTGCTTTGGAGGTTTATTTTCCGGGACAGAAGAAACGGCGAGCAAAAAGCACAGAAGCCGACACAACTTGAGATCGAGCAGCGTTCTACCATACCAGTGGCGTCGGAAGAAAAAAGACGGGGGGGAAGGGGGGGGGGGGGGGGCTCAGTCTTTCCCCCTCCCCCCAGATATTTCGGACTGTTGAAGAAAGCAATACAGGGAAAGAGGGCATGGTCGAGCTTATTTTAATCTGAAATTATTTATGCCTATGTATAGCTACTGTCGCTCTTCACTGCATAAAATATCGCGTGGATGCTCATTGTTAGAAACTCGTTGTCAGAAGGCACCACTCGTCCCATGCTAGGTGGTTCGGAAGTTCAAAGCTATGTCTTTTCGACCTAAATAACTGTGCCATTAGTAAAAAAATAATAAATAAATAAACATAACAACAAATGCAAAAATAAAAGACTGCAGAGAAAAAAAAAAAAAACAAAACTATCAAGAACCCGCCGGAAGTGTTGTATTCTTACATATTCAGGGGCCCAGCACTACGAAACAAGTTTCTCCTACCAAAATGTTTACAGGCTAAAAGAAACACGTCCCAGAAACGTAAAATGAAAAAAAAATGCGTTTTTTTTTTTATGACGTGCTGAACTTGAACAATTTTAGAAATCTTCCCCCATGAGTTAATTTATTCCTCAACGTGAAAAAAACAATAAATACATTATTTTGTATTCTGCAGATCGCAATGATATGTACTGTCTGCAGTGTTAATTTAAATGCGATACCTCAAACAATTTAGACGAAAACAATTATCAAGTTTAGAGCATAATTGCCCGCAGATACATGTTTGGATATTTCTTCGAAACTCGTCTTGAACAACAATAATCACACTTACCTAGGCTATACATAGATAATTCTTAAAAAGTTTAACATCTCTACCATAAATAGCTTCGGCCATAGCGCGCTTCAAATATGGCACAAACGGCATTGGTCAAAAACCCGTCGTCCTTCCTCGCTCCTTCGGGAATCCATTTCTTTAAAATCAAGCATGCCAGATGATGGAAATAAACGGCATTGTCTTTCGCAAGGAATGCGGCACCGCATGTAAAAATGCGAGAAAAAAATATTACGAATGTACCTCACTGCTTTAATCCAAATGAAACCGCCCGCCGGACTTTCGAGGTTCGACGAACTTCGAACCTTTATGCTAAAAGTTCGAAGTTTGTCAAACTTTTGACTATCGAATTTCGAATTTCTTAGCGTAGGAAGTTCGAAAGTTCGAAAAACTCGAACTTTTTAGTGCAAGAAGGTCGAAAGTTCAAAAATCAACGAATTTTTTAGTCTATCAAGTTCGAAAGTTCGACAAGCATCGAATTTTGAAGCGTAATAAGTTCGAAATTTCGAAAAGCATCAAACTTCTTAGCTTAACAAGGTCAAAAATTCGACTTCCGTCGAATTTCTCGATATGGAAAGTTCGAAATTTCGAAATATTTTGAACCTTTCGAACCCCTTGATTCGATCGTCGAACCTTCGGTTCGAAAAACGTTCGCGGCATCCCTAATGGTAACGATCAGTCGGCTAATTAAGTTTGTTAATTAACTTTTTTTTTTATTTAGTGAAAATAGACCTGCGGTTCCAATTAGACACTTGGAGCGTCATGGAAAACCACTAAATCAGATATTTTTATAAAGACTGAGCGCGTGAGAAGCGCAGTAGTGCGCTAAAGTTACCACTCGTGGAGCAGGCACAAGGCTACCGGTGCGATAACGCGCCCGCGCGATATTTTCCGTCTCTTATCAGAACCCCAGCCTCGTAGCTGTCGCACGAGTGGTACCTTTAGCGCAAAACTACGCTTCCCAAGCACTCAATGTATTTGTATAAATTACCGATTCGGAGGTTTTAGATGACGCTCTGCAAGTTTCTAATTGGAACCATTTGTCTATCTTCACTAATTGAAACGTTAATCACCAAATTTTACGTAATTAGTCGACTGATCTTTACGATTAGCTTCCTATATAGTATGTCCCCCCCCCCCCCCCAGCCGTATAACTCACCTGCACAAACCGCATAAAAATACCTTTTACGGCTTTTTTTTTTTTTACCAAGTATGTTAAGTTTAGAAAGGAACACCGTGTATTTGTGATGTGGTCTGGGGGGTAAGGTGCAGGCCTTATCTTCTAGCTGGTATACTGCGTGCACAGAAAGAGCTGAACGTAGTATGTGGCGAGCTCGACTTACCTGCCACGGGTGAGCACCGACCCTGGCGTCGCTGCCTCGAACAATTTTGGAGCCTTGATTGTTGGCCGCGTCACCGGGTTGTGCGAGGAGAGGCTTCCCGCACGGACCTTAGGAAAGGCGGCACAGAAAACTGTAAAGAAATTTCTACATGCTATAGTCACTTTAAAGTTCTAGAAACGCCGTGCGTAACATGTTTCGAGCGTTTTATTATTGCTCTCTAGTCAATAAGATCACGGCAGTAACCAATAGCAGCAAGCATGAATCCCGAAGCAAGAAGCGAGACGATAACAAGCGACACCCAGCCTTTCTTGAGCTTGCAGTGACTAATCAATAACTGTGCACGGGGGCAGCTGGAGCCACTAAATGAGCTACGCTTAGAGTATCGGCACTGCGTTCTCTGATCTGCTAGTGGGTGCCGCCATCTTGGTACTTGGAGCAGAGCGGACGCCACTGGCGATCGTGACAATTCAAAAATGCGACTTTCTCAGCTTTAGACACTGTGGTAGGAAGCTCAGGGTATATCGTTTTGCACTGTCGCAAACTGTTCTAATATTGTTTGAGGACGGAAAAACGCTTCCTGCGCTGTCAGATAAAGTTTAAGATATATGGCAACCATGATTCTAAGCACCAAGATGGTTGAAGTGTCGTCACTTTGAAGCGCAGTCCATTTAGTGGCTCTAGGCGCAGCTATAACTGACCTTCACTCTTTGTGTTAAGGCGAAAGCCTTATATGTCCCATTACGGGAAAAGGCGGCGTCGGCGTTGTGCCGGAAAGATGGCCATAAAAATGCATCGTCAAGCACGTGGTGCTCAAGGTCAAAACGGACGCGCCTCAGAAATAAAACACAAAGAAAAGCGCAACATCTTTCGTCAAGGAAACCGTGAAGCCGGCGGGGGCGCCGCGCCTGCGCAGTTGGGGAGCGTGACGTCACCGCCGTAGCGCCGTGTGCAAAAGGAAGACGTCGCGAGCTGCCTCCGGCGAGTCAGTTGCGCTTCGGACTTCATCTGTGCTCATGTGTGCTTCGTGCGATGGACTGTGAGGCGACCGCGTCTACATCTACGGCCTCGACAGCGGCAGCAGCGTCCACATTTACGGCGGCTACCGCACACAATGCCGGCAGAAACAACTTTAATACGTGTACATTACCCGAAAACATTTCCCCCGCCGGACTATAATACTTTCACACGAAAGCAGTCTTAAGTGTCTTCGGCGTGTTTTTTTTTTTCTTCTTTTATTCCACTCAATTCACTTCTTCACTGTGCCAAAAAAAATATATATATATCTTCCATTTTTTCTTACGTGGTCTCTTAGTGCGCGAGGGGGGAAAGGACAGGTTTTACGAAATTTTGGGTGGTCCTTGAACTCCTTCCAAAACAAAATCCCTCAAAACCTTCGAAGCGAATTCGAACTCGGAAGGGCTTTTAACCGAGCCTTCTCTTCACGTCATTGCAAAGGGCTCCTGAAGTTCAGCTGGCACACTGGTCCTTGACTTCCTCCAACAGAGTGGCAGGCTATCGGAACAAAATGCCAGCGATCGAAAGGCAATGTGGTCACACTGCCTCTCAGTCTGTCAAAAGTGGGGCACGTCTTGTCGTCAGCTCCGCAAAGCGGAGTTTATTGTGCACCCTCTTCTCGCTCCGTGATTCGTCGGGATTGGGGGCTTCCTCCTCTCTACTCTCTCCCTCCCCAGCGTTTGCTCTGCTAAGGTGGAAAGAGTGGAGCACTTCGTAGGAGGAGCTTGTCTGCTTTTTTTTTTTTTCTTTTATAACCTTCATAAAACTATATGCCCTTCTCGCTGGTTGAACTGATTGATGAAAAAAAATTAAAGACGTTTACAAATCTTTGTAATGCAAAATTAGAGCGCAGCTCTTGAGGTATTTTGATTTTGCGATATAGCCTGCTAAACAATTTGAGAAAGAAATATATATATGAACAAATATAGATCACTCTCCTCACTTACTAATTCTGCGCCCTCCTCCTCTTTCGTGTCCTCTTCCTCCTTCGTACCCTCCACCTCCGTATCCTCCCCTCCTCCTCCTCCGTGCCGTCCCCTCCCCCCACAGTTTCCCCGCTTAATTTAGATAGAAAATTGGTGCCACGAGACCTCAACACCAATTTAGTTTCCCCGTTAGATTTAGCGCGGAAAATGACGTCACATGACTTCGTGTCGCGTCACCTATGAACAAACTCAGTCTCCCCGCTAGATTTAGCGGGACAACTGACGTCACGTAACGTCAACACCAATTCGATTCTTCGCTAAATTTAGCGGGGAAAATGAATTGGTGTCGAGGTCATGTGACGTCAGTTTTACCGCTAAATTTAGCGGGGAACTGAAGGCGCAGTGTTGCATTATGGGACGTCACAGACCTGCACACCAATTCAGTTTTTTCGCTAAATTTAGCGGGGAATTTAATTAGTGTATAGGTCTGTGACGTCCCATGATGCAACGTGCAGCGTCGCCGTCGGCGACGGCGACGCCAACACCGCTAGGGCGCCTAAGAGCTGCGCTCTAAAATCTAATGATTTGAGTTTCGTGTGCTTCGCGGGACAGTATGCATGCAGTAATGGAGGCTTATACTCGGAAAAGTAAGTCAACGGGCCAATTTCGGCACTCTGGTTAGCGCGTGTTCATAAACGTCACATCACCTGATTTACGGGGGGAGGATTGGGGGGGGGGGGGGAGGGAGGGAGGAAGGGAGGGGTGAGGCTTAGGTAAGCACGCCGAAGTGCTTACCTAAGCCTCTCCCCTTACCTAGTGTGTAAACACGTCGAAGTGCTTACACGCTAGCCTTTAACCGGCTCCCAGATTTTCTTATGTGTAATGGGTAAGCAAATCTGGCAGACGACTGAAGCATAGCGCGCGAATCACTGTGGTGTATTTACCTTAGCCTGTCTCTCTCTCCCCGAAAACCAGGCAATGTGACGTTCGTAAAAACGTGCCAACCAGAGTGCCAAAATCGGTCTCTAACTCGACAATGTTTTTCCGAATACGCGTCCCGAGGAGCAAACCTTGGTCCAGTCCAGGGATCCTGTCACTCAGAGCCGAGCCTCCCGTAACGTTGGCGTCCCGCACGGGCTCCGCCTCGTACGTGATGTGGAAGCCACGACTGCCCTCGGCGCGGTCACAGCGACCGCCGAACAGCACCGTCGCTTGCCTACCGGAAGTGACGAAACTCTTGTTGGCGTACGCGTCGCCCGGCGACAGCGTCCCCAGGCGGGCGCCACCTGGCAACGAGAGAGTACAACAAGGCACCAAGATGTCTACCTCTTTACTAAAGCATGGAATGCTTTTAACGGAACCCCATAAAGTCGCAGTCAGTCTACTCAAAATCTATACATCACACAAGAGACACACGTGTTCTCTGCAAACATTATGACAAAATTATCTCGGGACACACTTCAAGAATGTTCAAAGCATGTTTGTCTCGAAAATGTCTGCAGACAGTGTTTGTGCGATCAATGTGACAAGTTAGTCATACAAGGAGGAAACACGACTCAGACAGTGTCCGCACACCGCCTCTTGTATGATGCATTAGTGTCGTGACGTGACTTAATTCATCCCAGACATTTGTACAATCGGGCTCGAATGAAATGCGAGCACTGGAGCTCGTGGCCGTCGACATATGCTGCGCCTCCTATAGAGGCATCTGGAAACTGATAAAACAGTGGGAAGGAGAGTAGGGCGCTGCGGTGGTGTGCGTCCTACTCCGATGTGTTTGAGCCTCGCCCAGCACAACCCATGCTTCGAAGCTGCGCGTCGGTAGTGCATGCGAAGTTCCGTCACTGTTCGAATTTCGTTCGAACCCGGTGGTATGTCTGTCCGTCCGTCCGTCCGTCACTGCCTTCCCCCCCAACAATTCATCGCGGAAATTGATGTCACGTGGCGTTGCATCTTCTTACCCGGGCCGTCCCCGTCGATGAGGGTGACGGTGTTGTTGGGCGATGCGCACAGGTCCAGGTCTTGTACCTTGAAGCGTATGACGTTCCCGCGCGGAACGTCCACCTTGGCCTCGCAATACGCCTCGAGTGGATAGAAGGTCGGGTAGCTGGGGCTCTTGATCACACCGGACAACTCGTTGTCTTCCAGGTAACACGCTGTGAAGACGGAAATAAGTATAAAAGAGTAATTAAGAAAAAAATAAGAAAAAAGAATCTCTGCGTTTTTTATGCTTTACATTTGCTATAACGACAAACAGAAACAACCGACACCGACCTATGCCACCCAGAAGACAAGGCCTGCCCGCGACATCATTGTTGGTGGGTTTCAGACTCGCCCCAAGCGGCAAACACGCTGAAGCCCAACGGGAGTCGCCGCAAAGCGTCAGTCGCGTCCGTCTTGACGTCCCGGTCTGCTACCGTTGCGCCTGTTGTGATACGCTGCAAGATACGCTAGCGTCGATGCTCACGTAAGGTAGTCGGCGCAGCTTGGACCCACTAGTGATGACGTTTGGGAAGAGATCTCAGTCTCTCAATGGCTATACATGGCTTACATGCACGTGACGTCGTCGTACCATGCTGGTGACAGGCACGTATCCAGGAAAGGGGGGGGGGGGTCATGGGGCCCGGGCCTTTCCTCTCCCCCCCCCCCCCCGAAATCTTCCGTTCTGCTAGGGCCCCTCTCCCCCTCCCCCTCATACAACATTTTTTTGTGAGCACCCCCCCCCCCCCCAATCAAAATCCTGACTGCGTGTCTGGCTGGTGGCCATCCCTACTTGCTCTTGGTGAAAAACAATTCGATGGTGCGGAACGTATGCTGCAGAAGATATATGCACACGTCAGCAATGGAGCAAGGCCAGACTTGTGCCAGTTACTTGAAAAATGTAGTGTATTGCAATTACAAATTACTGAGCCTCAAATGTAATGGATTACCGTTACAAATCACTTTCGCTGAAATTAACGGTTACTTTAGTCGTTACATTGCAAATTAATTTCATAATACTTCTTCTGTATACACTTATAACGAAAACAGTAGAAATTTACAATATTGATGTTTTCAAAAATGTTCTGCAACACCACTTTCCATTTCTCATACGCCCGCATTATGGTAGTCCTCGTAAAAAAAAAATGTTGTATTTAGGAATATAGGTGCACTCCGTTCCCCCGTAAGCTGACAAGGCAACGAAAGCTGCAACCGCACCCGCCACTCCGCTAGCTTACGGAGACCGGAAGTGATCCCTGGAATTCTGCAAACAAAGCTAGCGTTGCGCATGCTCAGTAGCAGCGTCTACCTCTAGGAGATCCGGAGGTAAGGAACCGATCTACGAAAGCTCCCTTTTGAAACGGGCCTTTCAAGCGGTGTAAAAGTCAAAAACAAATTACCACGAAGAGCTTTCTCCTGCCCAGGAGAACAAAAGAAAACACGTTGAAAGGCAATGGAAAGAGGCAGAGCCTACTCCGCGTTGTCTTCTTGACTATTGTTTTCGCATATTTTTATGTGCCTTCCACGATTTTCTAGTGGTTTTAGTGACCGGTCATACAAAACATCCTGTTCTCTTTTTGGTTATTCTCCTCTTCACTATGTTTTCTATTTTGTTGAACATTCTATCTTTCTACTGCAGAATTGCCTGATCATATTGCTCCAGTTTTTTTTTATGTGCATATATGTTTAAGTAACGAGTAATTAAAGTAATCCGTTACCAATATTTGGCAATGAAATTGCATTACAAATTCCTGCCGCAAAGTAACGTTGCGATTACAAAATTACATGAAAAGGTAACAGATTACTTCCCAAGTCTACCAGGTTGTAACACGTCTCCCATGATGCATCACGTTCTCCGATGGCTGATGGATGGTAAGGTGTATGCTGACTGGCATTCCAAGGGCATCATTGCGCAATATGCACTCAGGGACTTCTCAAAGAATGTTTCTGGCGGTTTCTTCAGCTACTCACATTAAACACGCTTTCAAAATATCCAGGCTCTTTCTGGCATGCTGCTTATTATTTCTAAATTCAAAATAGCTATTGAGAAACAGCGAACGAAGGTGATACAAAAACCAACATTCAAATTTCCCCGCACCCTCCGGTGGGGGTGACTTCCCAATGTTGTATGACTTGCAAGTCGAGCTGGAAAACTGAAAAACACGATAATTCGCGCACGTTTTTTTTTTTTTTTTTTTGCTGGCGGAAATTTAACCAGCATTTATTACGCACCATCAAACTTCCTGCTACCCTGTAACCGTCGCGGACAAGCTACTCCCTCACCCCCATATTGCCCAATATTACATCTGACGTCGCGTTTTCAGTGTTACCAATAGAGCCTTTCAGCGTCTCGAACCAAAATTTAACGCTTCGTAACTTCGCAAGAAAAAAAAAAAAATCTTGTAACTTGTAGTTTTTTTGTTTTTTTTTAGATGTATATATTAATGTGTTCTATGAGGCAAATCAGTGACTATCAAAATTAACTCGGGCCTAAAGAGAAACCCACTCACGTCCGACTTTCCTATCGTGGGGCGGTCTCCCGTAGCAGGTGACGTAAGAAACCTGGAAGTCGCCGAAGCCGAAGTCCACGTGGACCTCGTTGCTGGCCGACTGCACGATGACGTCGTCGCCTTGCGTCGTGTTCTTCAGTCTCGCGAGGAGCCGGACTTTTCCTGCGGGAAGTCGAGACGGGACTTCGGATTCAAGTCGTACAAGGCCGCGGTCACACGCCGCTAATACATCATACAGAACAATCTGCAGACAATACATGAAGGATTCGTTGCATGACAATCACATTGGTCATACGAGAAATTACGGGACACTAAGACTGCTTACGTGGAAGAATGCGAAAGCATTATTGTCCCGCGCGGTCGCCTCACAGTCCAACGCACGGAGCACACAGCGAGCACAGATGAAGTCCGATGCGCACCTTTTTGCACACGGCGCTCCGGTTGTGACATCACGTTTCCCCACTGCGCAGGCGCGGCGCCCCCGCCGGCTTCACCACTTCCGTGACGAAGCGTCTGCATTGCTGTGCTTTTCTTTATGTTTTATTTCTGAGGCGCGTCCGCTTTGACCTTGAGTGCCCCCGCCGGCTTCACGGCTTTTGTGACGAAGCATGTGCGTTGCTGTGCTTTTCTTTGTGTTTTATTTCTGAGGCGCGTCCGCTCTGACCTTGAGCGCCGCGTGCTTGATGACGTATTTTTATGGCCATCTTTCGGGGACACCGCCGACGCCTTTTCGCGTATGGGGACATATAGGGCCCCTAAAACTTCTGCAGACATGTTCGAGTCATGTAGAAAGCAAACATGCGTTGAACATGCATGAGGTGTATCCGCAGGTAATTCTGTCGTCATATGTCGTCAGCGAACACCTTGTTTTTGTACAATGTATGAGCAGTATGTCTGCGGCCATCTGTCGGTTGCGCCAGTCAATGGGTGCATATCGTAGAAACAAACAGTTATCGTTACTTTTCCTTTTACTGAGGTAAGTTTTTTTTGTTTTTTGTTTGTTTTTTGGTTTGTTTGATGCGATGCTTCTATATTGCCTTCAGGCACGTCTGTAGTAAATCGTAGCGCGATATGTTACCAAGTCGATTTATGCGATCACTTTAAAGGCTTCACCCATATTTGGGACCCCACTGTATAGATTCCCGTGCGCACTTCGTTCCTGCTCAAAGATTGTGCTGTCTAGGCTGATAAGGCAAACGTTATTCCTAAACTCGTGTTTCTTATTATCATTCACTCTTGTCTGCACACAATGACGTGACTCAAAGCTACGAAGATGCATCTTACGAGTATACGTTGGTGCAGCGGTAGGTACTGAAGTGCTTCAAACACCATCACTATATCTCGATGGCGACATAGAGAGTGGTCAGCCTCACGGCCCGCGTCTGGTTTTGAAACGCCGCCACTAGATGGCGAAAGATTTACGGAAGGGCCTGTTTACTCGAACACTGGTGGATATAAACCACTCTGCTTTTCCAGATGGGGAAACCCGAGTGTGTTTTAAACGAACGTGAATATGTTTTACTTGCCCTAATTAATGCGTCAGCGTATCAAAATATGAGCCGCTCGAAATAAATATTAAAATGTTGAGAAAAATGATGATGTGAGGATCCCATGCCACGCAAACTTTAAGCAAACTCAGCTTTTACTTATCAGCTAAGGCAATATCGTTTCGTTTTGTCGAGGATTTTTTTTTTTTTCACAGTACAACTACATTTTTTACCTACGCTTGAAAGGGGGTGCAAAGCTATCAGGATGATGTCACGAAAATGTGGTCACGGAAGTGACGTACGTCACTCAGACGCGCCGCCTGCTGCCGAGAACCACACAGTGCACACGCGCGTCCATTCTTGTCTGCTCGCTTCCCCGTTGGCTCGCGTCAACCCGTCGATCTACTGTCTGAATGAAACAGCGATAGACGGCGCTCCGAAAACCGTGATTCCACAATCTTCGCGCTAGACAGCGGCCGAGCGGCCGAGCTCGTGTGCTCTGCGGCACGGGCAGTTCACGTGACTCTCTCGTGCGACTCGGCGAAGCGTTAAAAACAATCGCACGAAATTTCGCGTATGCACCTTGCCTCCTTTATACTGACAAAGCCTGGCAGATCGCCACGAGAAGCGGCCGCCGAAATGGAAAAGGTGGAGCGGCAGACAACAGATGAAAGGAGAGCCACGTGACTGGCGCCCCACTGCGGCCAGACGCGGAAACACACTTCTACCGAGCGATGGAAGGTCCGCTCGTGCTCCTTGCGTTCCTCGCGCTACCACTTCTTTTCTCGTCGGGTTTGAAAACCATGTTTCGGGTCCTCGCCGCTGCAAAAGCTGGGCGCTGACGTCCAGGTTCCCCGAGAAATGGCTCTTTGACGCTCTGTGCTACCATATCCCAGCGCTCCAAATCTGCGACCGGGCACTCTATGGCTCCGTCGTCGAACTGCCAGGCTTCATCCACAGCATTCCTGGACACGGTCTCCTTGCGCCCTCTCTTGGCTATTCTTAGCAAAACGCAGTAAAATGATAATTTCAGCCAAACTACTGCAGAAATTGTTAAGTTCCCCGGTATAATTATAGAGGGAACTAATACACTCTTATTTAGTACCTACTTGAACCTCAGGATTGTATACTTTTTATTCCTGGGCCCGATATAATATTGTTGCATTGAATCCTATGGGCCACTTTGACAAAATTTTAAATTTATTCTCACTGAAATGAAGAATCGTAAAGTTCCCAAGGAATATAATAGCTGCCAACTCATAGCACACACCGCAGATAAAATTTCGGTATTTTAATTAATACTTTTTATTCCTCGAGACTTTCAAATTCGGCCCGCTTTTTGCCCCTGTAGAGTTAGCACTCCGACGTGCGCCAAGAAGCTTGCGGCCAAGCTACCTTTGCATAGTCTTATCGAAAAAAATATTTGTACGATACGTTTGTGACAGCATAGTGTGGCTGTTATATAATATGACTATATAATAATTAGATGTTTACAATCAAAATTTGTGCCCTGCATTTCAAATATAAGCAATTGTTACGTAGGGTCAGAAACACTTGCATTGTATATATTTTTCTTTGAATTTGCCTGTGTACGTAAATTTTTAGGTCAGTTACAGACACAAACTGAACAAAATTCATTCAGGCGTGTATAACTAGAAATAACCAGAAATGTAACTAGAACGGCGAGCCGCTGGCCGTTCGATTGTGTCTTTTTATCTTTCTTATTTTATTTATACATATATACGCGTATAAAAAAACAACACAACGACGACGACGTTGAGAGGATGACACACCGGGCGACGGCGGTGCCTCAATCTGAGCCCTGGGGAGCTATGTTGCGCTTTTTGGACTCCCAGGAGACTAGGGAGAGGAAAGTGACGTCAACAACGCAGCAAATGCAGATTGGATGTTGATTTTGTTTTCTTCTGTCAACATCCAATCTGCGTTTCTCTAGTCGTTGACGTAACTTCCCTCTTCCAAGTCTCCTGGGAGTCCAAAAAGCGCAACATAGCACCCCTGGTTCCTCAGAAGCGGCAGCTTCTACTTTGACTGGGCTACCTCCTTGGAGCCTGATGCTTCGACCCCAGTGGACCCCAGTGAGCAACAGCGCCATCATGTTCCTGAGGATCCTTCATGCACCGATTGAACGGCGTGCCAGATCCCCATGGCTCGCTGCTGACCCGCCCAACCCACCTCCACGAAATCTGGACTTCTGCGAATCGGATTGCCATCCTCCCCAATACCAACAATCCATGTCGTCGTCGTCATGCAAATATATACTCATCACATTATCATGTTCACTAGACGCGGCACCACGGGGCTCCATGGTACGGGCTGCTGCCTTTCCGCGGTTCCGCGGCTCTCCACAGCCAAATAAATAAAGACTAAAAACTAAGGACTAAAGACAAAATGCTTTGGTGACCAACAGCCGTAGCGTTTTAATAAAAAGAAGAATAGTGTTTCCTCGTTTAGAGGATACAAATTCCAAAACTATTCCATACTAGTGGAGCACATCCCTGAAGTAACATACACTGAAACTAACAGATTGTCTCTTGAACGCAAAACGGCAAGATACCCATAATTGGGGAGAGTTTTTTGTTTCTAAAGGCCAAATTCAGAAACCTAAACTAAACTAATGTTTGCTGAAACTCGAGGTATATCGTGTGCATTGTTTCGAAAAAGTATCAAACAAAAACACCACCCAACACATTTGACGTTGTTTCACACCTCGAGACACTGGCTTGCACTGGCGCACCGACCGTTGGCGTAGCATAGCGCGTAGTCGTGAAATGACTGCGACTGATGATGATGATAGCTTATTTGCCAAAAAAAAAAAAAAAGACTCGGCGCGGACCTTCCCTCTGTCAGGGCTGGATTCGGCGCTGTAGGCATTCTGTCTAGTGCAAATGAGCGGAGTGGAATGTATTCCCCCTAGTAAAGTATTTGGCCAGACGAAAACGGTGAAAAGGGTGGGAGGCCGGAGAGATGCGCAGGAGAGGAGGTTCAGATAGCGGTCACGCGCTTCGAATTCTCCGTTTATCTTGCTCTAGGGTGCCTACATGTCTGTCTGTCTGTCTGAGGGTGAGGACATCCATTGTTGCCCTGAATGTGCCAGCTGGTGACGCTCTCGCGCACTCGGTAAGTGACTTGGGCGGTAAAATGGCGTCTATGCTAAAGCTACGCGCTCGAGCTGAGTGACACCAGATTGCGCGCGCTTCAAAATGCATAAAACAAAACGATTGGGCGGAAAAATGGCTGAGATGTCACCACTCAAGCAAAAACGCGCGTGTGTATGAAGGCACCCTATCTTGCTCTAGAGTTCCTGTAAAGGCTCCCTACGGGAGCCAGAGTTGCACGTCTGTTTTCCACGTGCGCCTCGCCGCTATTCGCCGAGATCCGATCACGTGAGGAGCAGGATCAAATGCCGTGCAGGAAAGTATACGTTGCACGCGCCCCGGCGTACATTCCCCTGCTTTTGAGCGCGGCGCCGCTATTCGCCGAATTCAGTCACGTGACGAGCGGGATCAACATGCCGTGCAGGAAAGACAGCGCTACGGAGATGAACTCGCAACTCTGGCTCCCGTAGGGAGCCTGCCTATACAGGAACTCTATCATGCTCAAGGTTGATACGCCACGTGTCGTGAGAATCGGGAACTAAAACAGCGTGTCTCAGAAAGCTGGCCATGTTGTGAGTATAGAGGAGGCTATGGCCATAGGCTATATTGCTCTATGTATGAGCCTCGGAGATGGCGGCGCGGGGGCTTGCACATTTGCCTCTACCGGACTCCGAACCACGAACATTCGCTTCTTGCGCACTCGACATCGTCACGTGGCACGAGCGCGTGGTCGCTTCTTCAGCTGCGACCGTAGTTCTACGGAAATTCATGCAGCAAAGTAAACCTATCCGCCGACCAATTTTTTGTTAGCATTTCCAGAAGACGGGGCACCGTTTCTTGCGATAACAGATAAAACTTGATGTAGCTAGCAGCAAGGCACCAAGATGGCTGATGGGCGCTAGGTGGCGCAAGCTACCGCCCGTTATAAAGGGTATACATCCATTAGCATCCATCATCCATCCATCTAAGTGGCGTCACACTGAAGCGTAAAAGACAAGGCTTGTGCTTTTTCTCCCCAAACGTCATCTCTGGTGGGCCCACACAGCGTCTTTCAGCGTCTCACAACGAGCCCAAACGTAGCACGTGGCGACGACAAGAGGAACGCGTCTGCCGCTTTGCAGCGTCTCTCGTCGAACTTCAGCGTGTGCGCCGCTTAAAGGGGTACGGAAACAAAAATTGAAATATTCAAATTTCATTCGGGAATGACTCAAGCATGACGGACAATAACCCTAAATGATAATCGCACGTTTGTATTTTGAACGCCTGGTTATATTTTTCGTTCCAAACGCCGCACTCGAGCAAGCGCTCGAAAAGAAGCGAACGGAGAGCGCGATGCGTCATGGGATATCCGGCGCAAACAAAAACAGAAAGAAAAGATTCCCCGCATTCGTGACGTAGCAAGGCTGGCGTGGTTATGAGTTTTGCCCTTGGCGGCGTTGTCAGCGAGTTTTAGTAGACCGTGTTTCACCCTCCGCTAAGCCCCTCCACTACCTGGAACTCTACAGACAAGGCCATCGGCACGCAGGCGCAGTGGCGATTTCTTCGTTGCGGAGGGTTAGCGGAGGGGGAAACACGGTCTACTAAAACTCCCTAATGGCGTCAGCGCGTTACAACCGAGCCGTTCGAAGGACCCGTGGGGTGACGAGCGTGCGGCTCGCCCAAGGAGCACGTAACTTCCACAACACTGTCAGCTTAGGGCTGAACGGGGTGGGGGAGGCAACTTTTGTCCAAGTTTTGAGCGACGGGCTGATCTTCTAGGGGGAGAATGGCTGTGTCCGGTTGCACGAACGAGGGTCCGAGAAAGAGGGGAGTCCTTTCTTTCCGTCTTCTCGGACTGTTCGGTACAATGCGCGATTTGTGAGTTGAGGAGGAAAGCTAAGAAGAAAAATGTTGAAACTCCACTAGCGGCGCTGCTCCGATGGAACTTGCTACGTTATGACTACGTAGCAAGTTCCCCAACGTCGCTAGATTACCTCCCAAATAGGCTCCGCGTGCATCGACCAGGTGCACATTGAAAGATCGTTAAATTAGCTTTAAAATTAGTTTGCTTGTGCCTGTCAACGCAAGACTGGTGTTTTTGAGATTATGCTGCAACATGCAACACATTAAAGCTAAAAAATGACCGCTGGGATTTGGTTTCCGTAACCCTGTAATGCGGGTCGGGAATCTACTAACGATGACGTCACGAGCAGGCCTAGTTTTTTTTAGGTGGTATTGGTCTAGCCGGGACGTGGCTCAAATTTGCCGAAACACACACACACAAAAAAAAACACCTTCTAAAAAAGAAAAAAAGAATGTGAGTTTAGTTTTTGGCGGAACACAAAGCCAGTCAATCATAGCAAAGAATAGGGGGATCTGCGTGCATGTCGAAGCTCAGAATACCATTAGACCCGTAAAACGCAATTTGAGCAATGACAATGCGCGAGTGAAACTTCATGGCCATCCCCCCTTCGCGCACGACACTTTTCAGATCCAAAGGCGCCTTTCGCATTCCCCTGCGTTTGCTTACGACCGAGTTCTTGTGATCGCCTACGACGAGAGAACGCACTAGTACGCTGGCGCCATCTATGAGGTCACCCCGGAACTGCACCTCACTAGAGCGAAGGTTTCGAAGTAGTTGCGAGATAAAAAAATGTACGTACTATTTATTAAAAAAAAGGTCGTTTATAACACTCAAAATTTTTTTCTAGCAAAACAAAAATTATGTCCAAGAAAAAAAAAAAGGAAAATATACAGAATCGCGATGTGTTTCACGGCTACCCTAGATGACGCTAGATGACGGTAGTGAGTTCTCCCGTCGTAAGATCCCAAGAAGATATAAGGTACTCGGGAGTCGAAAGCAATACAAGTGTGTGAAACAGCCTTAATCGTAACCTTAACTTCGTCATTCGTTTTTACAGCGGAGCTGTTAAGGGCTAGTTTCCCCAGGATCGTGTCCCCCGCAAAGAAATGTCAACACAAAACTCTGCTTGCCGCCGTCGTTCCTAGATGGGGGTAGCTGTCCAGAGTGTTGTGTTTGCCGGTTGTCCGCTTGCCGCCGTCGCTCATAGATGGCGCAACCTTTCGAGCCTTTCCACTCTGGCTTGCCGACTTGCGGCAGGCCATTATTTCATTCCCACCATAGTACAGCTTCGCTGGTCTTTCCTCTTCACCAAAGTGGAAAGGCTAAAATTTTAGGGGCGAAGTTCCTTAGGGTCTAGCCTTGTCCGTCTGTCCGTCCGGCGTCCGTGCTCTTAAAAAAAGGAAAAATGTTTGCGCCGTTGACAGAATTTGAACCTGTGCGGGGAGACCCCAATGGGTTTCTTGTCCATCGCCTTAACCACTCGGCCACGACTGCGGAACGAGTAGGGGGCTCTGAGATGTGGTAGTAACTCAAGAGCTGGGGATGTCATGGATGAAACGTTGCATGTAGCAGCTGAACGTCTATACAGGAGAGGGCGCTGCGGTCAAATGCGTATATAATCGCGTTAAACTTTGCATGGATTGGCTCAGCGTTTATAGACGAGAGGGCGCTGCGGTCAAATGCTCAAATGCGTATATAACCACGTTCCATATCACACATTCTCTTCCTGACATGGACCGTTGACTTAAGCGGTGGAGATGCGTTCCCACGGCTTCTAGCGGATCCAGGCTGATCCGCTAGAAGAACCACTGGCTCTGCATTTCACCGATCATAAAGCAGTAATAATGAAGTCGAAACGCAACCCGGAACTCTGCACTACCTATGAGCAATAAAAAAAATCAGCACCATCAGCACTACCTATGAACAATAAAATCAGTATCATCAGCACCACCAGAGCTTCGTCCCAATCAACATCATTCACCACATGGAGATGCGGTCTTTTTTTTTTTTTTTTTTTTTTTATGTACGTTTAGGACGCGTACCGTCAGAGAAGCGTTCTCGAATCGTGAGGCTTCCTTTTGCAGAGATACTGTCCCATGATCCCAATCTCGCCCGCTGCACGTAGATGCTGTACACGTAGCCTGGGTCGCTGTACAGCCACGCCGGCTCGGTGAACTGGACGGCCTGGGAACCCCCGGCGATGCAGGCTGCAACAGAGAAGGCGCACCGGACGCCGAAGACGTTGCGGATATTATGCGGAACGCAAGTTCGTCTGCTTCTTTTGCAAGGGTTTTGGTGACGTCAGAACGCCGAGCTCTGATTGGCTCTGATTGAAAGGATAGTGGGTAGAGCTCAAAGCAAGCAGCCTCGAAGTCTACCCACTGTCTTCAATCAGAGCCAATCACAGCTCGCCGTCTCTTTGACGTCACCGCAACCCCTGCTCAAGGAGCAGACGAACTTTTGTTCCGCATACGTCACCGACAGCTCTTTGCTCATACACCATGCAAAAGACAGGCGTTTGCTGCGGACATGATGAAGGAAATATTTGCGGTCACGCCGCGATCATGCTCACACACTCACACATCAAATCTGTTAGTACTCACACTAGCACATTTGGCACGCCTTGCGAAATTCGAATTGCCAAACGTACATACCTGGAATCGGGCACGCGGACGTAATTTCGCAAAACGTTTTATGCGTATTTGTTTTTAGAGCTCCTTTCAGAGGTGGTAAAATATTAGAAATAGAGCAAAAGCGGCGGTTGTGCATTTCTTACGCATTACACCGGTTGTTCGTCGTCTGTACACTGGTTTCTGAACTTGCTCCCAAGTGGTCACTGTTCATATATTTCGATAAAAGTATTAATTATCGCAGTTATCTCACTCATCGCTGGCCTCCGCTACGCGGATCGCAAGTTCGTCTGCTTCTTTTGCACGGGTTGTGGTGACGTCAGAACGCCGAGCTCTGATTGGTTCTGATTGGAGGACAGTGGGTAGACCTCGAGGCAGCTTGCTTTCAGGTCTACCCACTATCCTACAACCAAAGCCAATCGGAACTCGGTACCATTCTGGCGTCACCGGAACCCCTGAACAAGAAGCAGACGACTTGCTCTCCGCTTTAGTTTATAGCGTTTTTGAGTTCAGCAAGCCACCCAGAAGCGAGCTCATTACCAGCGTGCGGACAGCAAACAGGCTGGTATAGGACATAGGAAATATACGGCCTCCGATTTTGCTTCATTTTTAACATTTCACTATACCCCAAAATTGAGCACTAGAAATAGACAAGAAAAAAAAAGAAAAACAGCTTTTGGCGAAACGTGTTTGCGTGCCCAATTTCAGGTATGTACGTTTGGAATTCAAATTTTGCGAGGCTTGCCAAAATTTGTCCAGGCTCGTTCACGCAGTTGCGTCGATTGCATTCCTCTGCGTTGCATCATGCAGCACATCCGCCTCTCCATTGGCTCGTCGTAACGGCCGCCATAGCAACGGCTATTCGCAAGCAGTCTCAACGAAGTCAAACGCGCCTGTGAGAACAAGCCTTTACTCCTTGCAGCCGCACACTGTATACGCGCGCTTCGAACACACGCGTAAGGGTGGTAAGCTTTCTGCTTGGCCACGCACGCTGCCATCTACACACAACATCCGTGAAAATAAATTACAATTACATGTTTGCGGACAGTTTTCGTGTGACCAACGCGACAGGGCTGTCGTATACGAGGAAGAAACACGCCTCACGCACATGATGAGAGCCAGATAACACTGTCATCATGTTTGTCGCCAACACCGTGTCCTTTTTATGATCATAGCGTCATCTTCTTTTCTCTTTGATTTTATTCATATTGTGCATTGAGTGCGCAAGTGTTAGTTTTTATGTTTTTGTAGTTATTTTAAAGAGTCGCCGCTGTCGAATGTAAAGGGGTATTCACACGAGGGAGAAATCCCGGGGATTTCTCCCCGGCACGCGCGCCTCACGAGATGAAAACGCGAGGCTTTTGCACATCGCAAAGCCTGACGTTTTCGTCGTGGGATGCGCGTGCCGGGGAGAAATCCCCGGGATTTCTCCCTCGTGTGAATACCCCTTAACGGGGGCCGAGGGCTCGTCAAGCCGTTTAAACACGGCTTTTTTTCTCGGCCTCCGCCATTTTTTGAAATGGAAATAAAGTATTATTATTATTATACTCACAAACAGGCACTCCTCTCCCCCCTCCCCTTCATACAACATTTTGTCATGGGCGCCCCCCCCCCCCCCCCCCAAAAAAAAAAAAAAATCCTGGCTACGTGCCTGCTTACAAAGCCTGGCAGTTCAACGACAGAGCCAGAGAGTGCCCGGTCGCAGGTTTGGAGCGCGAGGATCTGGTAGCACAGAGCATCAAAGTGCGCTTTCTCGGGGAACCTGGACGTCAGCGCACAGCTTTTGCAGCGGCGAGGACCCGAAACACACTTGTTCGCTCGGGAGAAGTGTGTTTCGGCGTCTCGCCGCAGCGGGGCGCCAGTCACGTGGCTCTCCTCTCATCCGTTGTCTGCCCCTCCACCTTTTCCATCTCGGCGGCCGCTTCTCGAGGCGATCTGCCAGGCTTTGTCAGTATAGAGGAGGCTATGGTATGATGTACGAACAGTGTGAGAGCGGTGGCAATGACGTTAAAAGGGCCCTGCAACAACTTCTTGACAGGTTTTCAATTTGCACCGAACCTGAGCGCACTGAACGTAGTAACTTAATGAAACTATTCTTTTTCGAATTTCGCTGTATTTGAAAAGTTATAGGCAAATTAAACTTACAAAAAACAAGCAAAAAATAACCTCCTTCATGACGTCCTTGGTTGCTTGAGTGGCCGTGAACTAGAGGAGGGGTAGTGAGCTCAGCGAGCGCTCACGGCTGCCGCACTCCGTGTCGACGGCTCGAGAGGGCGCCACTAAAGCATGTGCTGGATAGGCTGTATGAAGCGGGCGGTCAGGGCGGCTCGCGTTGCATTTGCTGCGCGATTAAACGACTAATTTGGCATGACACTTCTTGGCCACAAACGACACTAAACACGGAGTAAAGATCAGTTCATAACGGGAGTCACTTCGTGCTGCCATATCGCCAAACGGCCAAATCGCAAGCCAAACCTGCGTTGAAGGCCTTCGGAACGCTCGGAACCGGTCGGATCCTCGAGCCGGTATACGACCGCAGTGCCGCCGTGTACATCCGGGACCTTACGACGCTCGCCGCTCGTCGGTGCCTGATCCCACTACCCCTTCTAGTATACTCCGCATTTTCCACCGCTCGGTAGCGAATATGTCGACGGGTCATTTCTTGTTTCCGTACTTTATAAACTGCATTTATTACTTTTCTGATCTAAAATACTCAACATAACCTACTTTCATAAATAATTGAAATGGTTCTCGCCACTTATATTTTGTATTTCGACAAAAAAAAAAGTTTTTAGCGGCTCTGGCCAGTAGTAAGGCCAGGATTAAAGACCTCACAAAATTGCGCGCTTTCGGCGCCGCGGGTCACCCCCGTAGCTGGAGGAGGTTTCCGTGTCCTCCGGTTTAAATATGACGCACTGATATTATAGTTACTATCTCCTTGCCCGCTGGCTTGTCCGAACCCCAAAAGACGTAGAAACCGCAAAAAAGTTAAGCGCGAAACACATGCGCGTCAAAACTGTCCGGTCCGGCGTGCGAACTGTCGGGAAGATGGCTGCTCCGAATCGCCGCATAGGACGGTTCGCGACACATGGTTTCCGACGCGTCGTTGCGTCGCTACGTTCAGCTCCGCCCAGTTTCGGGTATCCCTCTACCGAATGGATGGATGAGTGCTAATGGCTATATATATAACGGGCGGTAGCTCGCGCCACCTAGCCTAGAAAACTAAACTACTTCCCTCGCCCTTCTTGGTTTTTCTGACTTTAAAACAAACATAATATTTTTATTACACTCTATTAAAGTGTGCGTGTGTAGAGATTTTCCGTGAGGTTACTTTTCTGCTCAACATCACTTAATCGCGATGGACCGCAGCGGACCTTAGGAGCAATCCCAGCGAAGTGAGCACTGCGTACAAATCACGTGACTACGCACACCGCGCATTGCTGCGTCTCTCCCGAAGTTCACGTGACACTCACACGGCATTGGAATGGCTCGTAGCGTCCGCTGCTCTCCATCGTAAGGTGAAACGGAGTACATTCGGGTTTCGACGGCCTCGATCGGTCCCAGAAGGACGGCTTGCTATGGCGCGCGAGATCAGCAGCTTGTTTTGTGCGCGCGAGAAAACTCGATGGCGTCCATCTCCTTCACCGCGCACCGCCACATGTGTGTGTGTAGGCGTTGTAAAAGAGGGGGAGATCCGCTTCCCCGAACTACCCGAACCACGAAGCGCCTCCTCGCCCGATCGGGCCGAAAGTACTTTGTCATGCATTTGGCGTCGAAATTTGGCGGTTGGCTATGTGGCTATTTTTGGGCACTTCAAATTGTAACGCGGCATTCTTTTTTTTTTTTTTTTGCTTGGTTTAGAGTAGATTTACAAAAGACACTTCAGCATGGACACAAAGCAACAGTCCACCCTTCCTGGATTCCCGCTTTCAGGGATTTTCTGCGTGAAGATTCGTGGGCGTCATGCCGGAACCTATTAGCTTAAGAGATCTACCGTGACCTAGATTCAGCTCCGACGACATCGCTTTTGTATTATTTGTGGTTTATTTTATGCTCCCAAGTTCTTTCTGCTTCCTACTGGCATCTCTTATTTCCTCGAGTTTCCCCACCATCCTCCTACAGGAAGCACCTCATCCGAGGAAAAAATGATACTAAAGGCAACTCAAGACATCCTGCAGAATTTTATGTCGCCCGATAATGCGTGCTGTACCGGATATAACAAAGGAGGCTTTTCCACGAAACATGAACGTTTTTTTAAAGCACAATGAGCCATAACAAAAGACAACAGATTTGGGACAATGAATATTCCGAACAAGGCCAAGATCAATGCGCAGGAGCAGCCCTGTTTCCGTTGCTATCCGAGCTTGCCATCGCGCTCCCGACATTAGCCATGTCGAATGCTGCCGTGGAGAGTAATCAGTCACATGTCTCTCACAAAGTCAGGCCTAAGGAAGAACATGTCCCTTCCATCTCTTCAAAACGTCATCTATGTAAAGTGTGCTTTCCTTGGGAAGAACGAGTTCTGTAAGGACATCAACCCTACTGAAGAAGTTTTTGCCCGTTTTAACACGGAAATCATGTATGAGGCGAGTAAACCGGGCACGAGCGAGTGCTTCATAACTTTGTTACTGCAAAAACGCGTGTGGAAAATTTTTGTACTTTTGCGCTTGAAATAAAACGTTCAATACATTTCAAGATGTCGTAGATCTTGCAAGCTGCTCCTAAACCCTAGATAGGCAGATGCAGTGACTTCGAATTGAGCTCGGACATTCGAGCACACGATTTTTTGGGCCCTGCAGAATATGGCTACTTTTGGGCTACATACATTTCTTGCATTTGGCTACTTTTGGGCTACACCGTCTGGCTTTTGGCGGTTTGAGCTAAAAAATACCTGGCAACCCTGACGCCATGACGTTGAGCCTCTTTCGCTGTTTGATTGGCCCTTCGGCTCAATGCATCGGCCGCGTTCGGACCGAAGCTGAAACGAAGTATAGCAAGTTGGACGCACGCCGGCGCCGGACGGAGGCCCCCTCCGACGCTGCGGTGCGACGAAAACCCTCGCCCTCCAACGTCGTTCCGGTGGTTCGCACGCTGAATCGGACAGTTTGGACGCGCATGTGTCTCGCGCTTTAGACGCTTAAATATGATTGCAGGGCCCCTTTAAAGGGGTACTACAACGAAATTTCGGCGCTTATTTTATGGTCTATATGTGTTCAAAGGAGCAGTATCACGTCGGACACATCAATACACATCAATATCTTGTTAAAAAAGACACGAAAAAGAATTTTAAAACGAATTAAACGATTAGCAAACTGCACCTGGTGGATGTCGCTAACGCCTCGTTTGTAATGCCCGTCTAGGAACCTTGAGAAGTAGTGACGGTTATTGTCTCGCCTCCGGCCACGCCAAGAGAAGAGGGGAAGGAGGAACTCCCCTCTTCCCGAGAATTATTTTTGTGCGTCCCAGAAGTCGCTATTCGCGACTCCAACTAACTATAGGTGGCGCCACTCATTTTCCAATATGGCGGTTATAGTGAGGGTCGGAGATGCGCGCCGCTGTTGAGCCTGTCCAGTGTGCTGGCTTCACTGAGCGACACAAATTATTTCTGGTAATACGAGGAAGCTAGGGTGTTATGAGCGCAGGTCAATTATTTACCCTGAAAACAAAAACGGTGTTTAGCGTAATATTCACGCAAGGATGCGCGTTTTAATTCTGGAGCGAAACCAAAACTAACCTCTATTTTGGATTTAATTTCTCGATATAGGTCTTAATTTTGGATTCTTTCATAACTCAAGATGTGTCTCACATCGTAATTATTTAGTTAGAGAAGTTGTTCGCGGAAACTCTTTTTTGTAACATATATGTTCGATCCAGGCTGATATTTGTGTGTTCTCGCTGCCTTTTCTCGCTCAGATAATTGTCATGGGAAATAATGAACTGCGGGTCTTTTAATGGATTTTGGGGCATTTAGATGATTAATTGGTTTGACATTACTCCAAGCACAAAAATAAGAGAATAATTCCCATTTTTACACTATGTCCACAAAACATCTATATTAATAAACGCTGTTCTCACTGCAATAACCCAAAGACTGAATCCGAGTCAGAGAGCTGTGTGTGTGTGTGTGTGTGTGTGTGTGTGTCTGTGTGTGTGTGTGTGTGTGTGTGTGTGTGTGTGCGTGTGCGTGTGCGTGTGTGTGTGCGTGTGTGTGCGTGCGTGCGTGCGTGTGTGCGTGCGTGTGTGCGTGCGTGTGTGTGCGTGTGTGTGTGTGTGTGTGCGTGTGTGTGCGTGCGTGTGTGCGTGCGTGCGTGCGTGCGTGTGTGTGCGTGTGCGTGTGCGTGTGTGTGTGTGTGCGTGTGTGTGCGTGCGTGCGTGCGTGTGTGCGTGCGTGTGTGCGTGCGTGCGTGCGTGTGTGCGTGTGTGCGTGCGTGTGTGTGTGTGTGCGTGTGCGTGTGTGTGTGCGTGTGTGTGCGTGCGTGCGTGCGTGTGTGCGTGCGTGTGTGCGTGTGTGCGTGTGTGCGTGCGTGCGCGCGTGTGTGTGTGTGTGTGTGTGTGTGTGTGTGTGTGTGTGTGATGCATAGGACCTTATATTACATCCAGTGTTTGACTGTTTGTCTATTTTGATAACGATGTCAGAGTTTTTAATATGCTAAAAAGAAAACAAAAGTATACCTTTCTGGAAAGACTTTTATGGTTAAATGGCGTACTTTCGTGATCTTGACGTTAATTGGAGGCATATACATTGCCGCGATATGTATTAATAATAATAATATTAAAACAGATATTTTAATACGTAATTTTTCAACCTATAATATAATTTGTTGCTTATGATCTAATTTCAAACACGAAAACAAATATGACAATCAAAAGTGTGCTAATGATGATCACTGGTGCCAATTGCAGCATTTTTAATTACCATGTAAGAAAAAAAATAGTCTAAAATCAATGAAAACGTTGTAGCTAATGTAAGAAATTCATGTAAAATCAGATTAATTGTGGGTAAAGTATATTTTGCTATCAAAGTCAAGACTTTTGACAGTCGGCAGAACGTCCAAAGTCGCCGCCAATATCCTTCCAGACCAAATGCCCAAAAGTAAAAAAAAAAAAAAAAATTAATTATAAATATTTTTATAACATTTAGTTACTTTCATTTTTACGCTCCGTCGTTTCGCCAGTCCCAGCCTTTCCAGTTCGAAGGAACGCTTACCTGCTTGCACGTCTGCTCACTGCAGCACGTTTCATTGGCGTTGGAAGCCGGTGAAACAGTAATTAATTTTAGTATTGCGTATACGAGCGAACGCGAACACTGTGTGTTTGCGTTAGCTTTGGGTGTTTCACACTGCGCGTGCGAGGAGCCAAAAATTGCGGTCTTGGATGGCGCATGGCGATGAGGCGCACGCACAACGTGGGGCACGCAACTCTAATGGAAACGCACAGCGCTTTCGTTTGCTTCCATGCGCAATACTAAAACTCTCCAGTAAGGTACAACCCCATACTGGCTGCAGCACTACGTTGGGACAGTGAAGAGTGTCGTTTGCATTCGGAAATGACATTTTGCGAGCCATGATCGCGAGCAGTTCCGCCGTGCCCGTTGAGCAGGAGAATCAGGGGACCCTCACTAGAGCGCTTCCCGTTTCCGCCGCGGGAGGGCGAGCGTCGAGCTGGAGACGCGAATTGTCCCTCTACAAGATTATAGCAGATTAACCCGTCACTCAAAATTCTTACAAAAGCAGCCGCTTCGGTGGCTGGAATGACTAGGCCATCCTCTCGACGTCAGCCTCGCGGTAGCTTTGCTCGTCCCGAGACGAACTACGTCACGATTGTGTCGGATGTCACGTGCTCTAAGCTGGGCCTTCTCCGAGCGCTTGCCAGAGTGGGCCGTTTATAACAAAAAATACAGCCACCAGGCTCAAAATACAAACCTGCGATTTTCATTTACGGATATTGTGGATCATATTCAACCTATTTTTGAACACGACAGATATATATCAAATTTTGTTGAAGTATCCCTTTAAAGGTACGGGAGCACATGCACGAAGGACAAATAAAACTGCGCACGCCGCACTGCTCCTCTCATCGAAAATGCCACAGAAAGTTGTCCACGGGCGTAAAAAGGCTATCGAATCCTTTGAATTGGTCATCAGTGTCTCCCGGTTAAGCGGCGATCACTTCATAAAACACCGGATGAATGTAGACCCATTCTTGGTATTGCTTGCTAGCCGACATTGGCTAATGTTCCCGATATCGGGCTGCAGTCGTGTGTCCTAATTTCAACGGAGCCTTCTGTTTTCGTGGCCGCGAGGACGCCAATAAAACTACCCCGCACGTCAGGCACGCCCACTTGCTCTAAACCCCCCAAATCCATTTCGGAGGATTAGTACACCAACTGGGACGTAAAACGTGCGGGGCGGACCATACCTGGGTTTAGCCTCCGAAGTATCCTTCGGGATTAATGAGTTGGGGAGCGAGGGTTTAAATGCGCTCTTCCTCGACCATTTCAATCGTCCGCGTCGTTTCTCATTATAATCCGTTCGTTTCCCAGTTGACAGTGCAGTGAGAATTACGCCTTTGCCGGACAGATCAGCCACCTCCCTCTCATCACGTGACTCCTCTCTCTGAGCGTGCGTATGGGCGGAAGCGTGATCACGTGACAAGAGCGTCGTACGTGACTGGACCAACGAACACGCACACTTCCGCCGCACTGTCAGGTTAGGGGTGGGCGGGGTCTAGTTGGAGTACCGCTGTCTCGCGCAATAAAAGTAATCCCGCGGGAGTAAATATAGGGAGTAAATGTAGGAGTAAATGTAGAGGAGAGCACCGGAGCGTCTTTTGTGGGTGGGAGAGTCGTGCGTGTCCCGAATGATTGGACGTCAAATCCGCTGAGGCCCGTTTACGGCAGCAGAAAAAGCCTCTTCAAAATGCCTCGACCGTAATGGCGCATATGGCAGAGGCTCAACCACCAAGTAAACTGGCGGGTAGAAGCTATTTTTGTTTCCTGTTGTTTTTAGGTTTAAAACATTTATAAACAAATAGGCGAACAAGAAAAGGAGCGCAAACCAGACAGAAACGGATGGAGGCACGCCTACAACAAGGACTGGTACAATAACTCTCATTACCACATCTGCTTTATTGCGGTGTTAAATCAGGTACACGGATGCACGCAATTGTTTGTCTAACAATAATGAAACGCAAAAAAAAATCAAGCCCCTAAAAGGGGCGTAAAAAACAAAAAAAAAAACGAAATTTGCGCATACCAAACAAAATTGTTGTGCATAGAATACGTTTTCGGGTTGACCGGTAAATCCCGGTGCAATTGCTTATGTGCCGAAACACGCCGCGACTTCTGAGTCCTGACGCGAGCGTCATCAGTCGTCGCTAGGTCACGTGACGTGATTAAGTACGCCGGGGCAATGGAATTAAGAGGCAATACGCGAAGGAGCCCTGGTGCGGCGATATAGCGGTGGCAATGGCCACAAAAATTTCAGATGTACAAAGTCAAAGAAACCCACAAATTTATTATAATAATCTAGAGGGAAAGGTCCCATGCGTTGGGGGTTCATAGACGCGAACATCGGCAGTCCCAGTTGGCGGTTCCCGATGGATCCATATCGCCGGCAACGCGTTGATATGCGCAAAGAGGCAGCAATGCATCACCCGTAAGGTCTGTACATTGTTCTTTTCAAGCTTACTTTGGAGTAAAACACCGGAACCGCGCATTGTCTGGAACTAAATAAAGTTGATAAGCGCCCGAGCAACTTCAGCTCGTCGCGGCAAAACAAACACGCCTAAACTTTCTTCTGCTTTCTTTCTCCGCTCTTCTGTCGCTTTCTTCGTTCTTTCTGTCGAGATACCGCAGGAAAGGCTACAAGCGCGAGCTCCTTGCTCTATGGCACACCTCGGCGGCACAAGCTCTCGTGCACCAAGGGCAGCTGCCAACGCTATGAGCTCGCGCTTCTAGCCTTCGCTGCGGTACAACAGAAGGTGAAACGGAGTATAGTTGCCGCGTCCTGCTCCCGTCTTTAGCCCCTCCCTGTAGAAAGCGTAATCATTTGGTGGGCGAGACATCGCCCGTCAAATTTAGCGTTACCAGTTACCATCCCTAAAAACGTATTCCACATTAGAATCGTATAAAAAAAAAACGGAGTCCCACGAATATTTTTACGTGTAATCTATATAGTCGTTTCACGAAACGCTTCACTTCCGGCAAGGCATGTTCCGCCATTCCGCCAATACCTAAACGAAAAGCTAAGATAAAAAAAGCGCGCGAGAGAGAGAGAGAGAGAGAGAAAGAGAGCTGGAAACAGAAAGGAATGCGAAGCGCAAGTTCGTCTGCTTCTTTTGCAGGGGTTGCAACGTTGCCAGAACACCGATCTCTGATTGTCTCCGATTGGAGGGATAGTGGGTAGACCTCAGTGCTAGCTGCCTCGAGGTCTACCCCCACTATCCTTTCAGTCGGAGTCAATGGGAGCTCGGTGTTCTGATGTCACCGCAACCCCCGCGCAAGAAGAAGACGAACTTATTGAGCTCCGCATAGAGGGGGGAGTTCATCAACATGGCGTCCGGCGAGATTTCAAGCCGGAAGTACGTCACGTGAAACCTCTCTATAGTCACCGACAGCTTACATTTATTTTACTTCGGTCGTTTCAATGGCCAATAGACCGATCCCACCAAGCGAACTGCGCAGGCGCGCGCATTCCGGAAGTGGTACAGCCGCCATGCTACTAGTCATCGCTTTCCGGCTTCTCGGATACATATAGGGCTGCGCGTACATCGTAGATTATCGTTTGGAACGCCCGGTATCAGCTTGGATTTTCCTGCATGTCTGTACTTCATAAAACTGTGTTTGTTGTGATGTCTTAATTTGCCAGCAAGCGCAGAAAGCAGTTGCAGTTGTCTTAACGCTTTAGAATCGCTTTGTCGTCTGCTTCGGCGTCGTCTGCTTCGGCGTCGTCTGCTTCTTCGTCTTCACGCAGTGGTCCCACTGCGGCCGCAGGAAAAAAACAACGACGCCACTACTCGAGCTTTCCGGCTGCTCGGATGCCTCAATTAACTTGGAAACTGAACATCTAGTTGAATGGCAAAGAACAAGAAAATTCGAGGGACCATCTTCTTTGTGTAGCGCCGTGGAACAGTGTCAAATGTGTTGGTGAAAAACTGAGCTTGGTAGTGTTCAGTCGTGTGCATAACGCCGTCAACAATGAAGTAAAAGGAGCAAAATAGACTTTCTCGGTGAGCGATAGTTTTCTTAAAGTTGTTTCATTCTGGTTGACAGCCTGTGCGACAGGGTACAGATGAACTGCGGGGAGAAGCCTGCACACAGAGAAGAAATGATCTACAGAAAGGCCATTCCTGATGCGCCGTAACAATCGTCATCTTTTAAAAAGAAGCAACCATGCAAGATACTTGAAAACTTGGGGTGGAGATGATTTTTCGTCTACAGTTTCTATTCAGTTTCGTTTTGTTTGCGCAAGCTCCGTACGCTAAGAGTCGCCCGACGTTGGAAGTTTTTTTTCTGGATCAGTAGCGACAGCCTAATAGGCCACCACAAAATAGGTTAGGCTCGTTTGTTACATTTCTGCCGGTAAGTGTTGCACTTCTAAATTGCATTATGTGGTGTTTTTTTTACGTTTTGTATGAAAAAAAAAAAATGAAAACCGCTTCCGAAAAAAGTTGTTTTATTTCAAGTGATGCATATCAAGAATCGCTGCTTTTTTTGAGGGATTGTCCTGATCTTTTGAAGCACAGTTGTGCTTAAAACATGTCGTCACATTAACAGTTATAACCACCAAAATTTATTGAGGAAAAAGTGCATTCAAAACGGCCTCACCAAACTTAGTGGAGATAGACCAACGGATAGACCGCTACGGAGCGAATGCTCAGAGAGATTCCAACGTACGGAACAATTCGGCACGCTGTGTCTCTCGTGCCCTGTAATCTTACACTTTTTAGCTGACGTGCAATAGGTGGATATAAATTATGAAGCAAATCGCGAAACAAATGGAAAAACGCCATTTTTCCTGCCGCTGTTTCCGGCTCTGTTTACCTTTCTTTGCCGTGCTGCTTTCTTTCGGGAAGACATAATATCAGAGGCCTTTTTGCCTGGTGCTGTTATTGTAGCGCCGTGGCATACAACGGGTGAAGCCACCCATTAAAAATCATGAGTAAACACCCGGCTAAATGTCTCATGCTAACCCGAAAATTTCCAAACGCCGGGCGGGCGTACAATGCGCATTGACGCGGCCGGAAAACTGTGGAGAACTACAGGTGGCGTCGCGCAACTACAGGTGGCGTCGCGCAACTCCTGGGGAGATCGGTCTATTGCGCGGCTGTCAAGGGCATGCACCATATCAAAAAATAAGACGCCAAAGCGCACTAAAAGTGCCGTCATGTGAACCAGTATTTCTGGGTCACGGGCTCGCAGCAAGGATGCGCCATATTCAAGTCGCCCTGGAAAGAGCGACATAAGAGAACGACATATCTCTGACATCACACCGCTGCGGTGGCGCTGCTGTAGTCACGGCGCGTGCGCAGACGCTTTTTGTTTCATGAGAATTCAGTTTCTGCGCACGCCTGATAGTGTGGGCAAACGCGGGCTTGTTTGTAAACAGCGTGTTGGTCTATAGCAGGAGTCTCAAACTCATTCCAATTTGGGGGTCAGATAGCCCACCCCCAAAAAGGACGAGAACCAGCGGGGGGGTCGGGGGAAGTGGCGGATACTTTACTATTTTGGGATAAAAAAAATAAACAAGCAACACAGAATTGATGTTTCACGTTGCAAAGCAGAGCCCTTACACCCTCTGTCACACATACGACACCCCAAAACTTCATTAACGTAGCACCTTGGGCGAGTTGGTTGCTCCTATTAACACACACTACAGCGCACTATATAGACGCTTTAGAGCAGCTGTGCATGGGCGCCGCCATAACTGCCCTTCAGTTTTTGTTCCCTCTTATTCCGTTCGCTTGACTTCATCATTTCCACAGCAGGACAGGTTATTGCCATTTTAAGTGTTACTGTGTCCTTCCCCCCAGCATAGGCCGTTGTGGAGACTCGTCAACGCCCGCTTCAGTGGCTCGGCATCTCGGTAAGACAAGAGAAGGGCGGCTATGGCGGCTCAATCTGGCGCGTGTGTAAAGCGTCTATACTGCAAAAGTACACTCACACCGTACACTCAATCCTTACACACGAAACATTCAATCCCCACCCCTGCCCGTTTCGATCTGGATGAGCATCGTACCGGCGTGCGGTCATGTATCACTACTGCGTGGTGCACGTTAAAGACCCCAGGCTAGCGGTTGTACTGCACTGGCTAAATTGCTCATCTACAGCGAGTGACTCGTCGCAACTTTAAATGGCTGACCAACTACACGCTGTATAAATATCCCCACAACCCCCACACACGAAACAGAAAGGAAAAATCGGACGAACCGCGTGGACTCACAACTTATTTTTATGTGCTTTGTCTTCTTCTGGAACTATCGAATTTCCCGAATCACGCGCACCTATCTCCTAGACGCCAAGAAATTTTGTTTTCTTTTCTCCAGGTTCAAAAAAGGTGTACTCATACAGTTTTTATAATTCCTAACGATGTGTTCAGCTTCAATAATTTCCCTATTTAGTTGATTATTGTGCCTATATATACCTAAAATTGTACAACATGGCAGGTGATCCTCACACCCACAATCACGGCAGTGTATGCCCAGGTGGCCAGAGTTAGCTCTGGTGCTATTGTTTTTGTGGTTTAGCACTAGGGCTGGGCGTCGATTAAAAATTGTAACCCGATTAATCACCACCCTTTAATCGATTAATTAATCGATTAATCGGTTGCGTTCATTTTTATAAATATTATATTAAAAAGAATGCAACAACTCGTCTTGCCTTTAAAGACTTATTTTACTCTCTGTTACACCTCGCAAAGGACATTTAGAATTGAGGATACATATAGTTCAACGATTCAAAGTCTCACATATTTTTGCTCCAGCTCCGAAGACAAAGAAGTATGTCCACATTCTCCGAAAGGAAGACAAGAAGTCAGGGCTTGGGCGATGCTTTCTTCTTTTTTCAGAGAAAGGGGCCTCGATGAGAAGGCGTTGATTGCTGTCTGCGTTTTGGCGGATGGTCCTTGCTGCAGCGGCGTACATGGGTGCTTCGCTCGTAGGCGATACTGAAGCGAACTTACGCTTCCACTGTACGAAAACGGCTCTTTGCAGATGATGCAGTGGACTTCCTTCGAGTTAAAAACTTCACCGCTGGAGTTTACTTTAACCCCAAACTTTCCAGCGAGATTGCCTTTCATACTCGTGAACACGTCCATTTTTACGGGCCGAATACTGGAACAAGTAACCATGGCGTTGTTAGCTTCCCAGCTTGTTTTTCTGCTTATTTGTCTTGCCTGGGCAGGATGTGTAATAGATCCTCAACACGTGAACTTTCGCGGTCGCGCGGGGATCAATTGCGGGCCCGGCTTGCATGTTAGGCCTCGGCAGAACTGTAATGTATATCCTCGAACACGTGACGCTTCGCGAGCGCGAGAATTGAACCTTGCACCTGGCTGAAAACGGAAAACCGCTTGGAACAGTACGACCGGATATACGCCACGCAGCGTTTTCCTTAACGCGGGGGGGGGGGGGGGGGGGTGAGGGGGGGGGGGGGGGGCGGCGGCGTGAGTCACCCCTAGTTCTGGCAGGTCTTCCAGGATAGAGCCATGCGTGCGTCCAGTTGACTTCTTTTTGAGTACCAATTAAAAAACCGATTAACCGGTTAAAAAAATTGATCGCGATTAAAGCCTTAATCAATTAATCGGAAGGTTAATCGATCAATTGCCCAGCCCTATTTAGCACCAGAGCTAACTCTGGCCCCCTGCCATGAAAAGATGCTATAGACCCCTGGTCTTTAGCATCTTTTCAACACTGGAAAACTGTAAGGTAAAATCTAGAAGCATTGATTCCGGATTGATAGATCTGTAACATGTTCCAGTGGGCACGTCTCAGTGGCTGAAGTGATTTCATTGAGGCCACTGTCATTGGACAAGCATGAACCCAATCTATCTTCTCATTGGCCGAGCTGATTAAATGGAAACCAACGATTGGTGATTGGAGTACACATCTGAGCGCCCTGAGTTTTCGGGGCATCGAGGTGAAAAGTATAAACCTTTAGGACTATCCGAGAGTGAACGTTCAGCTTTAAATTCACTTTAATTTTGCTATTCTCGTAAATCCTCCAGTTTACAGCTCATTTAAGAACAAAGAATCTTCTGACCTGCGTAGCGTTTGTGTCTTTGTAGAGTTTTGTCGGAAGCAGTATCCCATCTGAAACAAAAACAAAGTAAAAAGGGCCTTCAATACGGCTTCGAGTAAGCGACCTTATTAAAAATGCCACCTGCTGCTTTTTTTTTTTTTTTTCTTAAGCATATTCTTTTTTGTTTTAATTGACTCAAATATATACGCAGGAAGTGTAACCAACGACTAAATATTTTTCTTATACAAAAAAAAAACGCATGGAATAAATAAATTACTTCTTCGTGATAACGTTATTGGCCGAGGCGGATGTCAGATTACGAAATGTAAAGTGAAAATTAGCAAATTAATCATCTAAAATCTCCAAATCATCTTTTTTTTTAATATTCGCCTTATCTGGTACATTCGAATAGTGAATTTAAGGCAAGTTATCAAAATATGCCAGAAATGCTGTTAGTACTCGAACAACTACAAGGTGTCACAAAAGAAAATTTACACGGTCTTTTTTACCGCAAAAATAAACTAGGCATCGCCGAACGCTCATTCTCCGCCCAAAGGTAGAACTAGAGGTCACAATCAGATGCCAAAGTTTCAGCTCGATCCGATAACTTACTTTTTCTGAAAATTTCAATGGGAAAATGGAGCCCATTTTTGCCCGTTTTCGGTTTCTGGTGCCACAGAGCCCCATGTGTTCGAAAACTCCGTCGGCCGCCATTTTCCCATTGAAATTTTCAGAAAATCACTTATAACATTTGATTAATTTATTGGATCGGGCTGAAACTTTGGCATTTATTTTTATTTATTTATTTATCAATACTGTCAGCCTTCTCTCGAAGGTTATTACAGGAGAGGGAGAAATAAAAGGGAAAAACATACAAACTTAACGTTTAACAGCAATAAGGACACACAAAATACTATTACATTTTCAAATAACAACAATCAACCACAATTTCTTTTAATTTGAAAACAGCTCTTCCAAGGAAGACTCAAAATGAGACGCGTCTATTAAATTTATGACACACTCCGGGAGACTATTTAATTCTTCAATTGTTTGCGCGAAAAAAGAGTATTTAAAGACGTCTATTCTACTACAATAAGGTTGGACCGTTTTCGTATGATTTAGTCTTCTCGATCGCTTATGCACTGCTTTCAGATACAATGCTGGGTCAATTTTTAATTGTCCGTTATAGAGGGAAAAAAAACAACTTTAACCTAGCATTCTTCCGTCTAGTTTCTAGTGGTTGCAAGCCGCACTCATGCAACATTCTAGTTACAGAGTCTGTTCTTTTATACCTAGAAAGAATAAAACGTACAGCCAACCTTTGAATCTTTTCTAATTTTTCTTTGTCAACTTTTTTGTTGGGACTTCATACCACACTGGCATACTCCAACATAGGACGTACCATCGTTTTATAGGCCGTCAACTTTGCGTCTCTAGTAGCATATTTTAATTTCCGTCGTATAAAACCAAGACTCCGATATGCCGAAGAGCAAACATTTTCAATATGGGCCCGCCACTGTAGGTCATTTGAGATCGTGACACCAAGATACTTGAAGCTGTCCACATTATTCAAATTCACATCCCCCATATTGTAGGAAAATTTTAAAACGTTCCTCTTGATTGCTATGTGCATGTATGCCGACTTACGAAAATTTATCTGCATTTTCCAATCATCACACCACTGCCTTAATATTTCCAAATTCCTGTTTAAGTTCAATTGATCGACGGAATTGTTTACGGGAGCATAAAGTAAGCAGTCATCTGCAAAGAGCTTCAGTTTAGTTGGAGCTTGAATATAAGTAGCGATATCATTTATATAGATCAAAAACAACAATGGATCCAGGACTGAGCCCTGAGGGACTCCTGAGGACACAGGCAATGGCGCAGATAGACTTCCATTAATTTCAACTCTTTGACTTCGATTTGATAGATCGGCTTCAATCCAATTAATAATAATAGAACCTAGACCTAGTGCTTTTAATTTCCATATCAGTTTTCCATGTGGTATACGGTCAAACGCCTTTGAAAAATCGACGCAAATAACATCTACCTGTTGCTCATTATTAACGGCAAAAGAAAAATCATGAAACGTTTCCACAAGTTGGGTTACGTTGTGACCTCTAGCGCTACCTTTGGGTGGAGAATGAGCGTTCGGCGATGCCTAGTTTATTTTTGCGGTAAAAACGACCGTGTAAATTTTCTTTTGTGACACCCTGTATAAATGTCGCTCCACGCTGTTCTCTGGCAAATCGAAGCTGCGAGGAGATACCGAAACAATGAGCCAAAAGAACGACGACGGTCGCCCCACCCGGAAACAACGGGACGGTCTGACAGCGTCACGTTATCCAATGGTTTCGTAGTCGTAAAATAAGGCACGCCACCATCTCTTTCGGCGCGAAGTTTTCGTCACCTTTTTTTATACTTTGGATTCGTTATGGTATACTCTAATTATAGTCGGCGAGAGGTTAAAAATTTAGTAGAAGCTCGGTTTCTAGCGCGCGCTCGTTTTCTTCCGCCACGTTTTGGCTGTGCGTGCGCCGAAGTGCTATCAAAGCCAAAACGCTCGCGCTGTAGGCGACGCATCTAGCTGCAAAGAGCTCGCGCTGGGGACGGAGCATAAGGGGCCCCAAACGTATTAACTTCTTTTTGCTGCTTCCTCCGCACGAGCACTCGTGCAGACGAGGCGCGAACGAGCGCAAGAAGCTCGCGCTTGTAGCCTGTTTAGGTTAGACCACGTTATGGTGAGGTAAAGTATAATAATAATAATAATTTCAGTCAGTTAGCCAGTCCCCCTGTTGACAAGAAATTTAGCCAGTGCAGTTTAACTGCAACAGTGCAACGTGCATAATGCCGTAATGGTTACTCGTACACACGCCGGTACGATGCTCACTTAAAGGGGCGATGCAACAATTTTTGTACTTTGCGCAAATACCGCTTAGAACGGATCCCTGACGTTAATGACCTATGAAACACGCGTTCGTTTTTCACCTCACGCAATAGAAGTCCCAGTAAAAAAATTAAAGAAAAACGAGCAGCGTTCACCCCCTCAACTCGCAGCCAGAACAAGCGGCCACGTGATCTGGAGCCGATTATATGCTGCCAATGTTGATCATAGCCACGCGCTGGGGTTGGCAAAGCACAGGACACGCGCTGAGTTCCAGACATTGTTATGGCTCGGCTATTGTCGGCGTCGCAGCTATTGGACTCGGGCCACTATCCGAATGCTTCTCGAGCTAGTAATTATCACGAGCCCTAATCGAGTGCCCACGTAATTCTCGGGTCCAATCTATGAACCTCATTCAAATATCGTCATATGGGTGTACTGCGATCTCCACGTTACGTCATCAAATTTTGCAACGGAGAGATTGAATGAAAATGATCGCTTTTGTCCTTGAAATTACACCGCAACAAAGGAGTTTCTTGGCCAGTGGCGTTGCGTGCGAGTATCATTGAGTCACACTAGTGCCAGTAAGCTCGTGTAAAGTGAAAAACATTCCAATTGAATATCGTTGCACCGCTCCTTTAAATCCCAATGTGCAGGAATCGAACCCAGGGTGCCTGGACTCTGCAGAGCAAGCTTTCACCGCTTCACGTGCTCCGAGCTGCAGTGTATACGTATATACGTACACTCGACCACCGATACTTCGGAACCACAGTCAAAGCTCCCTACCGCGCGCGTGTAGCCTTCGTGGTTATTCCAGGTAAAGGTGAGACGAAATGTAGTAAGGCTTATCCGAAAGTGCTCACCTTGCCCGCACGGTCGACACAAGGAACACGGCCACTAGAGGCACGAGCAAAACAGCGGTGAACGCGTGGAAGACCGGCATTTGTGAACGCCGTGCGCCCGGAGGCTTGTTTGCGACGCAGCGAAGGCCACAGCTCGTTTCCTCTGAAACGCGCTCCTCTCGAGTGCCATTACGACGTCACTGCCTCGGAAAACTCATCGAGACACCAAACCCGTTTGCACGCCACTTTCCCCGGGAATGAAGGTCTGACCGGAACAGCTGACGCCAATGAACTCTGCGTCACAATCTTGGAGAATCTATTCCTGTTTCGTTTTACGTGCCTGAAAGAGTCGCGCGCGTTTTTAAGTTGAGTTCATGTCGCTGAGCGACGATAGGGAGTTTTCCCTAGCGGCCATAGCTGTGTGCGCGTCTGCTGAGCGCGTGCTTCCGCAGTTCTTTGGCAACGTGCATTCCACACCATCAATATTGTCGGTCTTAGCAGCCTATTAATCAATGTGAGCTCGTTCTGAGCATGCGCTTTAGATGACGCCCTCAAATATTGCGTCCAGTGAATACCCCCTATACATCTCGGCGTGCGGTCGTGTATCACTACTGCGTGGTGCACGTTAAAGACCCCAGGCTAGCGGTTGTACTGCACTGGCTAAATTGCTAATCTACAGCGAGTGACTCGTCGCAACTTTAAATGGCTGACCAACTACACGCTGTAAAAATATCCCCCCCCCCCCCCCCCCCCTATACATCTCTGCTCACCCGAAGCCAAAGCTAGAAGCGCGAGCTAGCCCGCGCTCGTGGCTTTGAGACGTGCATTTCTAGCGAGAGTGCTCGTTCTGCGGAGGAACCTTCAAAGCAGAGGCCTCGAGCTCTCGCAGGGGCGGATCCGAGGGGGCGACGGGGGCGGCCGCCGGGCGGCCCCCAACCCCCCCCCCCCCCCCCTTCTCGGAGGGCAATTTGACATGGGTGGACCCCCGGTGCACAAGAAAGAATGGTAGAATAGTATCCTTAGAAATTTTCCCACCCCCCAAAACGGAGTTCTGGATCCGCCCCCGAGTTCTCGTGGGGGAAGCTTATGGGGCTTCCCTCCCCCCCCCCCCCCCAAATCCAGCCAACCCATATGCATTTTGACGCCCCCTCCCCCCTGGAAAATATTCCTGTGTGTGTGGTTCAGAAAATTGCAGAAATTAATTTCGCGGGTAAAACTTGTCATGGTCAGTCGCGTTGGAGCGAAGGCTCCGATGCCACTGTTTTAGTTTTAATTTAAACTTTATTTACTGCGTTTACGAAGAGATTGAGGGCCTATTTAGAAGTGCCACGTATGCATAAAAAATAATAAAAAATGTCAATATAATACTCTTCAGGTGAGGACAGCGCGCTCCTCGCGACGTGCCGATAAAGTTCGCTTTTCACTCTCTCTCTTTCTCTCTCTCACCATGGTTTCAAGCGGCGCCGGCAGATGACTCGTCGACCCGTGGGCACGGTGGGCACGGTGTAAGACGCAGGAGGCAGGCAGCAGTGCACAAGACTAGGGTGCCTACATGAAAAGCGCGCGTGTGTATGTAGGCACTCTACACAAGACGGCTCGTGCCGCCTCATGCTCCACACGCGCAGAGCTCCAGCGAGGTTGTCGCTCGTGCAGAAAGACTACAATGTACCGGGGTGTCATGGCAACGAGATAATTTTTTTCGCTCTCACACAGTTTCGCCGCTTGGCCGCCGGCGACACTGTCAGCCGCGGGCACGGTGGCCGCGGAATGATGCAGCCTTTCGGATGCCCGTCGAACGAACGCTATCTGATTCCTCGCGCCGCGTGTTCAGCCCCGCCGTGTCCTCACCTAAAGAGTGTATCTTACACCGTGGCCTAACTACAGTGTTGGGAAGTACTTTGAGTACAGTGTACTTAAAGTACTACATCAAGTAGGTTTAGGAAGCTTGTACTTTACTTAAAGTACATTCTCCTAATATGCACTTCTACTTTACTTAAAGTATTTTTTTCTGGTACTTTCCGAGGTAAGTAGACTTCCCGACTTCAAAGTACATTCCCCAAATTTGATTTTGTTAAATTTGTATCACGAAATGATGCATTGTCAACTCCGAAGAAATACTGAGAGGGATATTCTACTCTCACCAGAAACGTGAGCTTTACCGTAGCTTTTTGTACTCTCGCTACTTCTCGGTCGGTCAGCGCAAGCAATTGAGGTTTAAGATATCAGGAGAGCAAAATTAATCGTAATCTAGCACCTGAGACTGTAGTACAGAAAAATTAAATTTTCAAGACGAAGTAAAAGACAACAGAGGAGAACGTCACAATGTTTTGAGACATTCTCTTTTGTCTTTTTCTTCTATTTGAAAGTTTCTTAATTTTTTCACACCCCAATCTCAAGTTTCACATTATGATTAATCAACACAAGCTCGCTAGAACACTCACGGTTTTTTTTTTTTTTTTTTCATTAAGGAGAGGACACTTCCACGATCCCAGGGAGTGTCCTCGCAGGAATGCAGAACCCAGGATCCCTGGGTTCTGCAGCGTGAGCCTTCGCTCCACGTGGTCTGAGTTGCAATGCGTTAACTAACAGACTTGGCCACCGATCCCTTTGATATGCGTTAAAGGTCCGTTTGGTAAAAGAAATTACGTAAGAAGGGACAAACAACAACGTTTAGAGGTAAGAAATGAAAAAAAAACAACGTCAGGATCACCAGAACAAGGCTACCAATCAATCGAGACTGAGTCACATCAATCAGAATCACCAAAGTGTGAACACAAATCAGTTATTAATAAATTATGTACAGTAATATCCAAAGAGATAGCTTATCTAAAATTGAAACCAAATCAGGTGAAAATCAGGAGTCGGCTAACTTGCGGTGTGCGATCAAAAAACGTTAAAGAAATGCTAGTTTTAGATTTTGTGACCTAGCTAGCTGGGAAACTTGCAATTGCAGGGAGGGGCGACGGACCAAAGACGACTGTCCTGCCCAGTCAGCGACATTCACTTATCTCCTGTCGTGGCTAAGTAACACCCCTTCTGCCAAGGTCACCAGTGTCCAGGGCCCTGCAATTACTAGAAGTGGGTTATCTTTCGGTGTTTTCAAAAACGAATAGCAAATCAATCCAAAATCAGGGGGCGGGTTATCGATTGGGGGTGGGGCATCTCTCAGGATATTATGGTAATACCTAAATGACAATAATAAGGGTAGAAAATCTTTAGGAGTTTGACTCCGCGACGATGCGATCAGGGAGGTCATTCCACCAGGCAGACATTTTGGAAAGAAAAGACTCCAGAAATTAAGAGGGGCGGCGGGCGTAATGATTAATTTTGAAGTAGTGAGTGAGACAAGTTGCAACCAGAGACGGCTATACTATGTCACTGTGTTTTCTTGTTGTCTGATTGCGCTGGATTAAGACCGAATCATAGCCGTGTTTATAGAGTTCAGTCAAGAGGAGGAGCAAGTGCTGCTAACGGAGCCACATATTTCCCTCTGAAAATAAAAGGATATTTAACTGCCGAAACAAAAATATTTTATCAAGTGCTTGGATACAGGACGCATATACCCTCTTTCCTCGACAAAATGCAGTTGAGAAGGAAAGTAACAATTGAATCCCCACGAACTCCATTTTTGCAAAAATTCAATGCCTGTACAGAGTGTCTCCCCTCAATATTTACAGGTTTTTTTTTAAACGCACAAATAAACTACACAATGCCGAGCGCTCATTCTCTGCCTAAATGTAGGGCTAGCACTCCGAAACAGATGCCAAAGTTTCGGAACTACCTAGGGGTAAGCGTTATCCTGTTCAACATTTATTATAAGTGATTTTGTAAAATTTTCAATGGTAAAATAATAACAATAATAATCTTTATTTCGACCCAGAAAGATGGAGGTGTACCAGAAAGGCCGGAGGCCTGTACCAGTAGGCCTAGTACACCGGCCATCGGAGCCAGTGGCGTAGCCATAATTTTATTTCGGGGGGAAGGGGAGGGGGGGGGGGGGCATTAACTACAAGAGAAGTCTCGAAGACCAACGATTCAACAATCGGTCTTTTCTCAGTCCATAGCGAAGTATTTGCTGTCACAACAGCGCGGGCTTGCGTCACTGGGTGGTCCCGGAGGCGATAGTACTGGTGATCCACTGGTTGTAGTTGTTCACCTTGGTGTAGTAGCCGTACCTGCCGGGCACTCCGCACTTGCTCATGTGGGACCAGCTCACGATGCCCACCAGGAACCAGGTGTCTCCGAGCTGCGCCACGAAGGGTCCGCCGCTGTCGCCTTCGCAGGTGTCCGGCACCGTCGGCTGGTCGTCGTACCCCGCGCAGAACATGTTGTCCGTGATCTGCCGAAGAAGTTACTCAAAGCCTCAAGTGGGTGCATGCTGTAGGTAAGCGATCTTCAAACTTTTAAATCATACAGCTTTCGAATGAGTCATGCGTCTGTCCTCCCTCCAATTAAATGAGCACATACAAACAAAGAAAATTATCTACGCTATATATATATAGCCTGCACTAAAAACAAAATTCGGGAACTTTTTAACAGAAACAAAAACAGCAATTAGAATGTTGTCTTCAAAAAAACAATAATATTTATTCGACAGTTTCGTGACTTGACAACTTTCCGTGGAGAAATGATAAGAGGCAGGCAGCTTGTATAGTTTGTGAAACTTCTAAATGCGGTTTGTATCATGAGAAGGAAGACCGGCATTGAGCTCCTACGGTCACACAGTCTGTTGTCGCTGACATCTTTAAAAACGTAGGGCGGGGAGAGTCCCCGGCATAACGTAGTCGCTCCGCAGTCAATAAGATTGCGGTATTCATAAATAGGAACGCCCAAAAACAAATCTCGAAGCAAGAATCGTGATTTCAGTAAGTCACGTCCTGTGTTTCTGAAGATGTCCGTGGCTGGGTTCACATGACTGCGATTGTAGTCCAAAGACTCGAGCAGGGACCAGTCACACGCACCCTGTCTCTCTACTTCTTCCTCTTCTACTCAATCGAAATAGTGAAATCTCGATTTGATGCGTACGGTCGCATCCATCTAAACGCAGCCCATGACTGTAAGTGGCAAGAAGGGTTGGCGTCATTCCACCGCTCACACCGCGTGATCATTGAGGTGCGATACTAGTGAATTTTAGTAGATCCTTCTGATAACTCCGACAACCTTACCCGACGACAGCACGATGGCACGTGCAAAGGTGCCAGCGGAATGGCGGGTAACCTAATCGCAGTTATCGGAACAGTCTGCTAAAACTTTCTAATGTTCGCTCTTCTTAAAGGGATTGTCCGGTGAAAACCGGAAGTTCTTAAGATTTCGTGATGGTTACCTGGTGGGAGCCTAATGATTAATATAGGCCATTTTTATTCCATTAAACGACAACCCAATTTAGTGTAATCAACGACGGATAATTGAACGAAACTCCATGCCGAATTTCGCAAGTATCAACCATAGAGATCATATACTAACTCTAGAGGAAAAGGTCCGCCATTTTCCCATGCATTCTGGCTGCTGCAAGCGGCGGAGCATGCAGGCAGACCCTCGGGGTCCCAAACATGGTTACCATGGCAACCGAAGCCTCGCTATCCCCGATCGCACCTCCGGAAAGGGAGTCTCATACCATTTATTCTGCGAAGTTTCGTCGACAGCATTCGATTTCACGAACTTCAACAATCCACGAACTTACCGGTGGAAAGGTATTCACGTTCCTTTCGAAGCTTTCTTTTTGCATAGCGCGCAGATGTACGGCCTCGCGTCAACGCTAAACTAAACCAGATAACCAACTTCGCGGGTGGGGCGCGAGAGGGCGCGGCCGAGGAATACGAAACCGCGCAAGCACCAGATTTCCGAGATTTCGACAGAAGGGAAGTTAATGCAACGTAATGAGTATATTGGTTTTTATAAGCATTAGAATAGCTTAGAATTTAGTTTACAACGTTAAATTATCCCTGTTTATATTGCTGAGAGTTTTCAGTCTTCGCGATTACCATTGCGACTGTCGTCCTTCAGCTGGCAACATTGCTTTCTTTTTCTCGTGTTCTGTCGCTCTCTTTCGCGATCTTTCACTCGGGACCCCGGGTGTCGGCGCACGGGATTTGCCACTCCTCCTCACCCACCTTTACCCCCCTGGTATCAACGGCTGCACTCTCATGCCTGACTATGCCTCATTCCTCCGTGGGAACTCAGTGCTCCCGACGCACCGCAGCATTCCATATTACTCGCCACTGTAAATGTCGCGGCGAAGTGTGGAGCGTGACAACCGCACAACAAAAATAACCTTTCATTCTAAAAAAAAAAAAAAAAAAAAATCTAGCGCAGAAGCGAGGGTGAACCACGTCGTACCGCTCACGCGGAGGACAAAATTCGAAGTGCACTTCAGTTCGGCGCGTTCTTTGCCTGATGTTACCTCAGAAACTCCGCTTCCCTGAAGGTGGAAGAGGAAAACGCCGTTTATGCACGCTTGGGTTAAAATACAATTACTCCTCCAGGGAAGCACACAAAATTCAGATTTGTCGTGGAAGATGCTCCTACAGCCATTGACAATGAGGTATAAATGTTTTCAGGAATACGAAATTTGACCGGATAATCCCTTTAATAGGGAGCTTAAGGCAGAGCGCTACCGCAGGCCACCGCGGTCACGGTAGCGCTCCAAGGGCGCGCTTGAGAGCACGCTTCGATATCACAGCGCGAGTTCCCGCTAGGAACGCCGCTCTAGGCGGCTATGCTAGAACTGTCTACCTAGAGTTCCTGTAGAGGCTCCCTACGGGAGCCAGAGTTGCGCGATCACGTGAGGAGCCGGATCAAGTGTCGTGCAGCAATGTAGACGTTGCACGCGTCCCGGCGTACGTTCCCTTGCTTTTGAGCGCGCCGCGCGCCTCGAACGCGCGGCACCGCTATTCGCCAAATTCAGTCACGTGAGGAGCGGGATCAACATGCCGTGCAGGAAAGCCGGCGCTCCGGGTGTGAACGCGCAACTCTGGCTCCCGTAGGGAGTCTATACAGGAACTCTATGTCTACCGACTCCAACGACTGGTGTTCCGAGTGTATCGCGGGAAAATATACGCGCAGGAACTTCGGAGAGCGTAAGGCCCTTCTGGGGAAGCCTATGTACCTTCTTTTTGATGGCGGCGCTGGCAGCGTCAAAACAGACCTGCTTCTTGAGGATGGGCAATCGAACCTCCTGCAGGTTTTCTGGCCGGGGTCCCTTGATGTTGACGCGGCCCCAGCCGCTGGCCAATCCGAGCACGGACTTGTTGGCCTTGAACACAACCTCCTCGATGAAGTGGTCGTCTCCCAGGCAAATGGGAGTCACATAGGGACTGTACTGGACCGCCGCCCAGAGCTCCAGCAGCGCGATGTCATTGTCGAGCGTTTTGTTGTTGAAATTCGGATGTTTAATCAGCTTCCTGTTAAATCGAACGCATGTTGAAGTGAGATGAAGCAGAGTACACGTGGCTTGCAGTGACCTTCATATCAGCTGTCATTGTGACGACCTTGCTGCTGAGCACATATTTTGCACCGCCAAATTTTCTTTTCTCGGCAAGGACAAGTAAGAATGACCATCTGTAGGGTGCGATGACGCCACTTGCAAGTACTCTATTTGGTCCCGGTTCAGGTCCGCTAAAAGAAAATCACGGGAGTCACGTGAACAATGCCCGTGTGTTTATAGCACGGTGGAAGAAACATTTAGGTGATGACTCTCTGTCCGACGCGGCGACCACATTATGTTCGGCGCACCGAGCGCGCTTCACTCGCACGGGGATAGATGGCGCCCAAGTATCGGCTCCCTCCCAAACTGACCACTCCGGTTGTTTCTCCCAGCGGTGGTCCGGCATCCCCTCGCTCATCGCTTTTGGTCATACCTGACCGCCGCCACGCCGCCACCAAGTCGCCAGAGCCAGTAAATCTGTGTTTTCTTCCTTCTTCTTCTTCTTCGGGTTAAGGCTCACCTTCGTGCACGATGGTGTCCCCTGTCATCGACACAGCACCAAAACAAAACACAAGGCCAGCCACTGGCCGCACACCACCACTGCACTACCACACCGCGAATAAGGCTTGCACGCTACGCCGCCGACACCGTGGCCGCCAAGGAGGGACCTCACATCTCAGCGCCCTCCACGGCGGCGCGGAACTAACTACTCCTGGTTCGAGGCTAGCTCCGAACACGATCTGGTCGCTCGCTCCCCGCGGGAAGAGCGGCCAGAGTCATCGCCTTAATGTTTTCCTTCAGCCGTGGTTTATACACGTTTGCAAGAAAGGCTCCTGTGCGCTGTCATTTTGAGCGATGCTGGCGCCGCCTAACGTTTCCGCCATGCTGGGGTGCGCCAAGGGCACCTCAATGGGGTGCGCGATGACAAGATGGCGCCGTCGTGTATCGCAGAAGGCCAGCGTTAGCGACACACTTACTGTTTCGGAACGCACGAGGAGGTAATCCACACAGAATCGTAGCATCAAATATTGTAGGACGGGGTATGTTCAAGGGTTGGAGCTGACTTTATAACGATCGCAGCGTCTGTTCCAGCACGTCGTGGAACGCAGAACTGCCGCGAGCGCAGCCATCGTGGATGCAATGGCCATGCGGCTTCTGGCACATTCTGATGAGCGCTTCGACACTTTAGATATTTTTCTAAAATTTCAATTTGTTTCTGGTTTAGGTATTTTATTTAACTGTTTGCGCTCTTTCGCGGTCGAAGAAAACACCCGTACGTTTTATAATTATTTTCTTTTTCTTTCTGCGCTCAGTGGTGGAGGCTTCAGCAAGAGGCGCTTGGCAACACTGTACGAAAAGCAGCGAACGTCTTGGCTGGAGAGTATGTCCGCCTCACCTTGGCGCGCGGTTCGAGGTTAAGCCGGTCTCCACTTGCAAAGGTGTATAGACCTTTTCAATGTTTACAAAATCACAGTCCAGCGTGCGATCTTCACAGCCCAGCACGTGCGTGTTCGTCGCTTCGGAAAGCGAGCAAAGCACGCGCCATACTCACGAACGCTCAAAATGGCACCGGCCACAAGCTCGTTTTTGGAAAGGTCTATAGACCTTTTCTTTAACGGCGCCGCCATCTTGAGAATTGCGGCGCCGACGACGCCGTCTAGCGGCTTAGAAAAAGAAATACCGGCTAGTTCTGGCAGCACAGCTATCTGGGTAGGCAACGGTGTGGGTATGGGGGGAACTTGGCTAGACTTGGCTATGCTGGGCTGAAATAACTTGGTTGGAGCTTGTCCGGTTGAATCCAGCTGGCTACTCACAGGCCATCACCTTGCCTCCTCGAGAGAACGACGACGAAGACGTTGGGGTGTTTTGATTGAGTTTCCACAACGAAAGAATATATTAGCCGTTTAACGTAGTCTATGCAGGTAAGCTCTCGGCATTTGATAGCTCCATCTTGAGTGGTGGCATGTAGACTTTTTCATAAATTTCACATACCATGGGGCTTGCAGTGATAACCTAATTGGACCACCTGCACCGGGAATTAAAATCGGTTCTCTTGTCGTAAACGAAGTGGTCGTGAGCTTAAACGTGACGTTGAGTCTGATACGAATCTCTCGCGATTCAAACTCGCAATCGACTGACTTCATAAATAAGGATTCTTGGGGAAAATGCGAAGCTCGATAACATTGCAGCCACACTCGCGCTGCAGCTTCTTGTGCTCATGGCACACTTTCTACTATTGCTCTTATGCTTTTTAAAATTATTTACCCGTCCGACGACCACGCAGTGGTAGCCAGACAACCGTAGATTTTCGGAAATTGCAGCACGGTAAAAAGGAGGACTCGGAACTAACTCATGCACGACGTCCGTTTTTAAGCCTTTTCGCCCATACCCTTGGCGGTTGCATACCCTGTGTCAGCGGGCAATCCAAAAATGCACCAGGTCGAGGGTACGTCAGTTACTGGCTGGTTTGAGGTTATGCGAAAAAGGTCTATAGTAACTGACAGGATAAAAACAGCAGGGTGTCTCTTTCTGACGCCTCCAGCACGCGCTCGTCGCACTCCGTCGTGCCATAGCCTCCTCTATACTGACAAAGCCTGGCAGATCGCCACGAGAAGCGGCCGCCGAAATGGAAAAGGTGGAGCGGCAGACAACGAATGAGAGGAGAGCCACGTGACTCGCGCCCCGCTGCGGCGAGACGCCGAAGCACACTTCTTCCGAGCGAGCAAGTGTGTTTCGGGTCCTCGCCGCTGCAAACACTGTGCGCTGACGTCCAGGTTCTCCGAGAAATGGCTCTTTGATGCTCTGTGCTGCCAGATCCACACGTTCCAAATCTGCGACCGGGCGCTCTATGGCTCCGTCGTCGAACTGCCAGGCTTTGCGAGTGTAGAGGAGGCTATGGTGCTGCTGTGGTTGCGCGTGCATGGTTTAGGCTCACGAGAAGCCGAAGTGTTATTGAAGGTGGGAACCCTACGCTGGAGCTGGGATAACTGAAAGACCTCCCTGGCATTTCGTTCTGTCAGTGATTATAGTTTCTTCCAGAAAACACGGATAGCCTATCGGTGCAATCTTCGAAAGAGTTCAAATTAGAGACAAGGCAATAAGAAAAGAAGCGAAATGCCCCGAACATGTAGGCTCAACTTTCTCGCAGAGAACTTGTTTAGACAACCACTGCAACTCTTCGAAGGAAGCTCGGCAAATGACAAACTCAAAAACAGCATTTTGACTTTAAAAAAAGCAGAAAAAAGAAAAATGAAAGCCGTTTAAACTCCCTGTTACGCCGCATTAGAGCTCAGCTCTTGAGAAGGAGGAGGGAAGGGTACTGAAGGGAGGGTATACCCCTCCTCCCTCCTCTTAACCTCGTGATCCTGCCTGCTACTCCTCCTCCCCTCCTCCCCCCTGCTCCTTCCCCTCTACCCCCTCCTTCCCGGGACCGCGGGGGGGGGGGGGGGGGGGGGGTCACGTTTCCTTCGGGGGTCATGTGACCTCGGGGGTCATGTGACCTTGGGGGGGGGGGGGGGGTCACGTGACCATAGGTCGGCATTTTAAGCCGTCCTCACTCAAACTCACGATCCCTATTTTTTCCTCAATCAGGACTCACGCCCACTCACGATCACGATTTATTCAAAATAGGGATATCACCCGGACTCACCCTCACGGTTCAACACAAAACCCAAACTCACTCGCCGTCATCATCACGGTCGTCACGCTCACAGATCATCACGGTCATCACGCTCACAGGTCATCACGAATCATCAGACTCACAGGTCAACTGACTCACAGGTCTTCACACTCACAGGTCCTCATGGTCCTCACACTCACAGGTCATCACGGTCCTCGCACTCACAGGTCCTCACACTCACAGCTCGTCATGGTCCTCACACCCATAGGTCCTCACACTCACACAGGTCCTTACGGTCCTCACACTCACACAGGTCCTCACGGTCCTCACACTCACAGGTCATCACGGTCCTCGCACTCACAGGTCCTCACACTCACAGCTCCTCACGGTCCTCACAATCACACAGGTCTTCACGCTCATCTTACTCGCAGGTCCTCACACTCACAGGTCATCACGCTTACAGGTTGCTTTCTTTGTTTTTTTTTTTTTTTTTTTGTTACTCGCAAGCCGTTGGTTTGTCTTCGCGTGAGTCGTGAGGCGGGGGAACTACCCCAAAACAGTGAACTTCTGAACCGCTTATTCAATTTGAAAGAAATGTACTATGCTTATGTTTATGCTCCGCACATTTCTACCAAATTTCGTTCACCTGGATTGATTACGAAAGAAACTAAATGCAAGCTGACGAAATTGGGTGTGTTGAACTTTCGCCTGCTGACAAGGGCAGCGGTAAAACACAAACGCGCCTTCGGACAGGTTGCACAGACAACGTCGCAGTGATTAGAGCATCACCTCGCTGTGCACACCTCGCTCATATGTACACAAATGAACGAAAAATACATATATCACCCCCGTTTCTTTTTTGTGCCATCCACACGTACTTCTACGGAAGTTTATGTACAATAAACATATGCATTCACCAAATTTTTTTCTCTATGGAGGGGGGGGGGGGCGGGGGGGGGGGGGGCAGTAATATTAGGTAGGGTGACGTACCTCTGGTTTGAGATCTCACCATAATCCCTGTTGCAGTGGTGTCCGTCAGTCGTATGCTATTCTATGAGCGGAAGCCGTGGAGGCCGAGTTTTCCTTCTCCCTCGAGTTGTTTCTGCTTTTGTTGGTCGACCGTGCTTGCCGGAGTAGGCTGCGATTTAAGGAATCATCACCCGACATTGTTTTTCAGTCATCTCGGCCTTTATAAAATACTGTCAGCATTTTTTTTATTTTGATACGTGCAGCCGTCCTTGGATTTGTTTCATTTGGATTGGTTTGGCATGGCTTTGCTTAATTTGGTTTGGAGTGGATTGGGGGTTTGGGGACGTCTCCGTGTGTCTCTTTGTCGCGCTCTCGATCACGTAGGGTGCGCCACTTTTCATGTGGCAAGCCGCGTCATTCTTGGCGCGCAGTTCTTCGAACAAGGTTTCATAGACAGATCGTTTCATCGACACTGCGATGTTTCATCGGCAGATCGTTTCTTCGACATTCGATGCTCGACAGAGTTTGCTACATTTCGTCGACACGTTTTTTTGTTTTTTTTTACTCAGACGTGTAGACGTCATTTCTCTTTCTCTCTCTTTCATCGACGTGGCGTTGGCTTCTTGGCGTCTCGCGTTCTTCGCGTGTTCGCAGCGCACTGCGGTGTGGACGGTGTGGACAGGGCGCAGGTGGGGCAAGCGCAAATGCTCCTCACTCTTCGTACGCAGTGCGCTGTGTGCTTACGTTGCTGGAGTGGTGCGTGCGGCGTGGCGGCCTTTTGGATACGTTTGGCTGTACGGGCGCGTGCTCGGCCTGTCTGGCGGATATTTTTTTACGTAAGGAGCGTGCCCTGTGAAGCTGAGGCTCGGCGCTCGGCAGCCAGACGGCCGGACGTAATTGTTGCTTTCTGTTGTGCTTTTGGCTGCGTGCACACTCGAAGCTCGCGAGATGCATAATCGTTCCAAACTTTTTCTAAAGGGGTGTTTCTCGACGCAATGGTGGTCTCGTATACCGCTCATTTTTTTTTTATAGAATCATGTGATTCTTATTTTGTGCCCGGTAATGCACGCGAAATATTAAAACTGATGTTTTGCATTCTCGTCTTGCAAGTGTTCCGAAAAAGGTAGTGACGTAGAGGTTAACCTGTCGGTACAGTGTACTGTCGGTTTCGGTAGTCTTTAAGAGTTAATGAACGAGGTATTTACATTGTTGTAGCTTGTAGAGTCGGAGCTGGCGGAGATCTATCGTCATTGGGCAGCTGACCGATTCTACGTGCTCGAGCTCTCGCTGGAAGCGTAATCCTATTTATATAGTACTGAACAGTGCTCATCGGTGTGTACTGTAGTGAACATTTCAGGCCCGACATATCAATAGTTTCTTGTTATCAACCAGGAAAACGCAATATCTGTAAACACCTCCCGACAAAGAATGAAAACCAGAGCTCGCCGTTCGCTTTGACCAATAGACCCATCTCACACACTTTCACGGCTACCGCAATGACAATTGTGGTAGCCGTAAAACGCGAACTTAATCGCGCCGCCGCTTTGCGGCGACGCGACAGACTGTGTGAGTCATATGAATCTGAAAGAGATAAAACTACCAGCTAGATTGCGCGCGTCGCTGTTTCGCAACATGTGACTTAATCACAAGTTCCCATCAGCTATGATCTGCCAACGCTCCATATATCCTCTCCAACCTTTCCTTCACATACGTCGATTGATTGGCATCCTTCCGCATATTTGCGGCCAACTATTTTTAACAAACCCCTCTCACATCTTTCATTCCCCCTTCCCCGTTGCCTATGCGAGTCTTTCCCCTTCCTGGAGGATAACAATCTGCATAGGCATTAAACCGCTTTCCCCGTTTTATACAACCCCGCCCCCCCCCCCCCCCTCACCAACCGTCTGGAGCGTGCGTGACGCAGCCATAGTTGTACTTCACAGGAGGCAGCGGTAGTGCACGAGACAGCTCGTGATTGACACGCGCAAGCCTATAGCGGCGTTGACCCTCGTGCGGAAAGACAACAGTTCCCGCAATGCATTGCGCCGGAGGAGGCGTATCGAAACTGGCGGTGGGTCGGTCGACTCAAACCGGCGTTCAAATGACAACTCTAGAATATGCTCTAAACACTTCGACCTATCAAGGCTCCGATTGTCTTAAAAAACCGCATAAAATAAACAGGAACATGGCGCGCACGTGCACACGGGGACTGCTGAAATTGGGGTCGCCGCCGCTCGCCACGGCCTGACGAGCAGACTGGCCGCCCCATTAACACACCTCCGCTTGTGGAGCTCAATGCAGCACTCTCGTGGCTCCGCCTGGCCATTGCCGGCTGGCTATCATGCACTTGCGCTATCTTGCCCCGAACGACAACATAAAAGCATGATATCGCACAATGTAAAAGACCTCACTCGAAGCTTCGATCGATCATGACACCGCCTTTGTTGCACTTTTTGAGTGTTGACTCATATGCGAAAGGAACGGTTAGGTGCGCGGAAAGATAAAACTGTTTGTTCGACTGGGTGCTGATGAGGATCATGCGAGTCACTTAATTTTGTCGCAGCAGTGCGAACGTTATAGTTGACGCAGTCATAAAATTCTATGCCCACCCGCACCAACTTGACAATAGAAGCCGAAATCCACACGAGCCTTTCTATGCCACAGAGAGAGGAGCGCTAACCGTTTGGAGCGCTTCCCCAACTCCGACGTTACCGCGCCGCCTCGAGGCGCCATCAGTCCGTTGGCGTCTTGCCGTCTGCCGGGAAGCGAAGAGCGAACGCCGAGGAGAGGCGAAAGCGACCCCCCCCCCCCCCTCCCCCATACTCCCTCTGCCCTCCACAGCTGGTTCAGACATTGCAGAGGGCGCTGGCAAGGAGGAGCCTGCAAGAACAAGCACCCCCCCCCCCCTTTCCTCCTCCACCCTCCACAGGACCCAGCGCGCTTACATGGCGGAGGAGCAGGCGAGCGACACCCAAACCAACCCTGAGCCCCACGCAGTAGTTGCGAAGCGGGAGTCTCCTCGCCCACTAAGATGGCCCGGTAGCTCACGTGACCAACCCAGCTAATACCAGCGCTCACCGCGACCCATCATGTCCATGGTCCTCAGATTCACGTCATCAGGCAGACTAATGCAATCACCGGACTCATATCTACCCTAAGACTCACGTCTTGATCCAGGCTCATGCTCATGAGCCTTGAAACTCACAATCACACTCAAGAGATCTCAGAACTCACGCTCATGAGCTCTTCACTTAGAGCTCAAGCTCACACTCACACTCATGAGTCCTCAGAGCTCACGCTCACAAAAGCTCAAACTCACACTCATAAGTCCTCAGAGCTCACGCTCACACTCACGCTCATCAATTTTCGGAACTCACACTCAAGCTCATGAGTTCTCAGGACTCAAACTCACACTCATTGGTTTTCAGAACTCACGATCACACTCGCGATCAAACTCACGCTCATGTGTTCGCAGGACTCACACTCACATTCAAACTCATGAGTTCTCAGAACTCACGATCACACTCACGATCAGACTCACGCTCATGAGCTCTCAGGACTCACACTCACACTCACACTCATGAGTTCACATAACTCACGATCACACTCACACTCACACTCATGAGTTCACATAACTCACAATCACACTCACACTCAGAATCACAATTTTTCGAGACTCGCAGCCTCACTCACGATCACCTCAAATCTGACGGTGAGCGTGAGTGATCGTGAGTGATCGCACTCATGAGTGAGAATGCCGAGGTATGCTGACATCACACCGCTGCGGTGGCGCTGCTGTAGTCACGGCGCGTGCGCAGACGCTTTTTGTTTCATGAGAATTCAGTTTCTGCGCACGCCTGATAGTGTGGGCAAACGCGGGCTTGTTTGTAAACAGCGTGTTGGTCTATAGCAGGAGTCTCAAACTCATTCCAATGGGGGGGGGGGGGGGTCAGATAGCCCACCCCCAAAAAGGACGAGAACCAGCGGGGAAGCGGGAAGGGGCGGATACATTACTATTTTGGGATAAAAAAAAAATAAACAAACAACATAGCATTGATGTTTCACATTGCAAAGCAGAGCCCTCTCCTTGCACTGACGTCACATCGCATACTTTTGAACACCATTGAAAAGGAGGAGAGAGAAGCTGCTTTTGTAAGAATTTTGAGTGACAGGTTAATCTTCTATAATCTTCGGGGAGGAGAATAGCGACGCCTGTGCAAATCCGGGAGGCACAAAGGAGGGTCCTGATAAGCGGGGAGCTCCTTCTTCCCCTTTTCTCTGGAGGGCATCGGAAATGACGTCATGTGCAAGCCACGTATTAAGGTGGTGGTCCCACGGTGGCCATCTTGAACAAGCAATTAGTTCAACCACTAGATGGCGGCACTCATCCGTGTGGCCAGAGAACTGGCTCGTGCCACTGATGTTCCTCCTCAGCTCTTAAATTCCTCCTTTCTGCTGCTCACCCGTGCACGTTCAGCGCTCAGCGCGTGCTCTCGCTGACACATCTGCCAGCAAACGTGCCAGTGATGCTAGCAGTGCCCAGTTCGCCCAGAAGCGGATCACAGCTAGCTCATCTACCCAAGCGAGAGTGCCAAGTTGGGCGAATTTTGTTCTTTGATACTAGCTTTGTTCCGCGCTGCGGGGTTGGCAAAGCGATTTCGTTAGAGGCTCGCGAGCCAGTAGCTATCGTTTGAACTAGTCAAGAATTAAAAGCATATTCAATAAATCAGTGAAGAATGTTATCAAACGATAAAGCACATATATAAGACATGTCTTGTCAGCATTTGGTGAACGAAAGAGCTTTTGCACGACATAACGTTTAAATTCATTTTCGCTGTAAGTCAGAGCGCAGCCGATGTAAAAGGTCAATGAGGCCAATCAAGTAGAGCCAAAAAATACACGTCACAGATCTCGACATCTTTTAGTCAGTTTGTTGTCACCGATTAAAGGCCCATTCACACTCTTGCGACCGAGTACGACTGAGAGAAACGAGATCTCTTAAAACTTCTTAATTTTTTTTAGAACGAGGGAACACACTGGCATTGTGGCGCCATCTATGCGGTGACCCTGGAACTGCATTTCTCAAGAGCGAAGGTTTTGCGGGATTTCCGAGGTCAAATGTGCGTAATACCCATAGAAAGGCTCGTTTATAACATTGACAAAAGTTTTTCGAGCCAAGAAAGAAAGGATAATGCGCGAGAGAAATAAAAGATATGCCGGACCGCCGCGAGTTTACACTGCTACCCAATAGATGGCGCCAGTGTGTCCTCTGGTTTAAGAAGTTTTAAGGAACCCAGGTTTAAGAGGTCGCAAGAGTATGAACGGGCCTTAAATCGATCGAGCGCCAACCATGCCCGTGGCCATGAGCTTCTAGTATGCGTGTTTGTGCTTGTGTACCTTGAAGCCCTTGACTGCATTTTGATTTATGATAAAACAAACAGTAGCAGAATCTTTTTTTCAAGACGGGTGTTCTAAGAGGCGGTCTATATAAATCATCATTTTGATGATAGTTTGAATAGACTTGATTACCAATTATCT